>CP139508.1:451620373-452037987 GCA_021014915.2 Artemisia tridentata subsp. tridentata
CAACTTGCCACTCACCAAACCACCACTTGATCAATAGTAAAGGGGCAATTAATCCCTTTACCGATCAATTGTAAACAGACAAACAAGTGAGTAAACCCTAATCAAAACACACATTCTTCTTACTCCCACGGCGGATTCCCACGGGTAACAGTAGGATCCTGGGGCAATTAAACCAAACCACCACTACTTGATCAATAGTAAAGGGCCAATTAATCCCTTTACCGATCAATTGTAAACCGACACAAAAATCAATAAACCCTAATCAAAACACACATTCTTGATTCTTCTTATTCCCACGGCGGATTCCCACGGGTAACAGTAGGATCCTGGGCCACCTTTCATTTCATCTTTGTCTTTTAATTTAGCTAATGGTAATAGTTTGAAAAACAGACGTGGCAAACAAAAACACGCAAACAATGAATCCAAATGACAACAAAGGTATGTTTTTTAATGTTTTCACATATCAGTTGATGATTCATTGTACAATAATTAGTAACAGGCTTTTGATCTATAAATGGTGATGTTTGGGGTTGTTGTTACCGATTCTAATGTAAAGCTGTGTGAATTTATTGTTGAATGTAAAGCTGTGTGAAGTTTTAATTTATTCAAGTTTATGCTTTAACAGGTTCAAAGACAAAAATCCCTTCCAACAAGGTATATACTAAAGTTGTTATGTGTTATTTGTGGCTAAAGTTGTATACCTTAATTATACCATTAATTAAATTTTTTGAAACAAATGGTATGTTGAACTATTAGGAGGTATGGGAAAACACAGATTGGAAGAGAAAGAGCCCTTTCTATTTCTCTAGCGATGAAGAATCTGGTGATGCTGACATAAAAGGTGTGAATTTATTGTTGAATGTAAAGCTGCTGTGTGAATTTTTAATTTATTCAAGTTTATGCTTTAACAGGTTCAAAGGCAAAAATCCAAACAACAACAAACCCAATCCCGCCGGGGCAGGGTATGGGGGAGGTAGGCTGTAGACAGACCCTACCCCTACCCCAAGGTAAACCCGGGAGTAGAGAGGCTGCTTCCAAAGAGACCTCCGGCACTAGGTCCAAATTCAAAATCATTTCCAACAAGGTATACTAAAGTTGTTATGTGTTTGTGGCTAAAGTTGTATACCTTAATTATACCATTAATTAAATTTTTTGAAACACATATGGTATGTTGAACTATTAGGAGGTATGGGAAAACACAGATTGGAAGAGACAGAGCCCTTTCTATTTCTCTAGCGATGAAGAATCTGCTGATGCTGACACAAAAGGGGTAATGATGGTCCATTTAATAAGTGTTGTTTCGCTACCTTTATCACATTCTCAAGACTTAATCCATTATATATACTCGTTCAACTTGTAGGTAAATGACAAAGATGAATCCTCTTAAGCTACTCCCAAACTTGGGACTACCGTATAATTAAGAAGATGTACCAACCGATGGCCGTGAAGAAGACTTCTCGTACATTAAATGTGTTGAGAATTATGTAAAGGTGGTGATCATCTCGACTATTATGAACTAGAGGATAATTAGTTTAATATGGTACGTAGTAGCAGTTATGAGTAAGAAGATGTACGTTGTATCAACCGATGGCCGTGAAGAAGACTTCTCGTACATTAAATGTTGGGCCGTGAAGAAGACTTCTCGTACATTAAATGTTGTGTTGAGAATTATGTAGAGGTGGTGATCATCTCGACTATTATGAACTAGAGGATAATTAGTTTAATATGGTACGTAGTAGCAGTTACGAGTAACAAGATGTTGTATCAACCGATGGCCGTGAAGAAGACTTCTCGTACATTAAATTGTTGAGAATTATGTAAAGGTGGTGATCATCTCGTCTATTATGAACTAGAGGATAATTACTTTAATATGGTACGTAGTAGCAGTTCTGATATTTAATTTGGATAAATGTAATTATTAATGGTGCAGTAACTGGTAACTAGTGTAGTTTAACTCTGTATCTATTTTATAACTGTAATGATAGTATTTTGGTTTGTTAAATGGTAGCAATTTGTGTTCTTGATGTGATGATTGCACAGTTAGATTTTATGGTAGCAGTTTCTGTTGTTGATTTGATGATTGCACATATTTATTTAATGGTAGCAGTTTGTGTTCTTCATTTTTCATGTTGGTTTATGATTTAATGGTAGCAGTTTGTGTTAAATGGTGTCAAGTTGTGTTCATGATTTTGGTGTAATTGTGTAAATTTGAGTTCTTGATTTGATATGCAGTTTGTGTTCATGATCTTTGTTCTAGATCTTGGTTCATGATTTGCGATTAAGATAATGAAACTATAACATTTGGAGCCAAAATTTTGATAATGGTAGCAGTTTGTGTTCTTCATTTTTCATGTTGGTTTATGATTTAATGGTAGCAGTTTGTGTTAAATGGTGTCAAGTTGTGTTCATGATTTTGGTGTAATTGTGTAAATTTGAGTTCTTGATTTGATATGCAGTTTGTGTTCATGATCATTGTTCTAGATCTTGGTTCATGATTTGCGATTAAGATAATGATATACAGTATAACATTTGGAGCCAAAATTTTGATAATGGTAGCAGTTTGTGTTCTTCATTTTTCATGTTGGTTTATGATTTAATGGTAGCAGTTTGTGTTAAATGGTGTCAAGTTGTGTTCATGATTTTGGTGTAATTGTGTAAATTTGAGTTCTTGATTTGATATGCAGTTTGTGTTCATGATCATTGTTCTAGATCTTGGTTCATGATTTGCGATTAAGATAATGATATACAGTATAACATTTGGAGCCAAAATTTTGATTTTTTCAAGTTTATGCTTTACTAAACAGGTTCAAATTTAAGGCAAATTTTTAAAATAATTCAATTGTTATTTTGAAATTAGAATTTGGAGCCAAAATTTTGATCCAAAATTTTGAAATCGCCTAATTAATTAGAAGCGGGTACCAAGAATAAGGTACGATTCATCTTCTTCCTATACCCTCTTTTCTCTCCTAAAAAAAAAAAAAAAAAAATACTGCCAAGAAAACACAATAATCAATTCTTATATCACCATTACTCTCAAAGCCAGAATCATTTTCTTGTACCCATTGTTACTCAAGAGTCATGGGAATTCAACCCATTGTTGATAATCATCTTTTGCTTCCTGCTGATAATGAACATGATGATAACAACATAGACTATGAATCCGAAAAGTATTCTGATGAGGAAGATCTAGATGCGCCTGGAACCAACCAATCAGATCGGATACTAGCTAAGAGAGGCATGACCAGGCTATTTAAGTTTCGCATGAAATATGGCAACCCTGGTGGAATAAAGCTCAAGGTAACCTTCGATGCATTGAATAGGGTATCAGGGTTACACAGAGCACTGTTTACGAGTTTTTTTAGGAGATCTGGTTCGTGAGCATATAGGTTTGAAGAATCTTTCCTGGAGGAATGTGAATAAAGAAGAAAGAGATAAACTATGGACTGACATCACTGTACATATATACTACTGTATTTTTTAACCCAGTACTACATAATTTTATCTATGCAGTTACATTATGTGCAACTAATTAACAACATTGTGTTAATCTTTGCAGCGATATTTTGATGTTGACGTGACATTCAGAAAATTGGTAATGACTCGTCTTGGTAAACTGCTAAGGACTTTCAGAACGAAGCTCAGAGAAGAATACATTTTGCCCCACCTAAATACACCTTCCAAACTGAATGAAGTCCCGGCCAAGTATAGTCGATTTGTGAAATCAGAAGACTGGGTCGAGTTTGTAAACAACACGACCACCGATGAATACAAGGTTTTAATTAGTCATCTTTATTTAAGTCTATATGTCATTTCATAATTTTCAGTTTGCAGCATTACCACATGTAAACGCCTTATCATTTTGTGTTTTTAGAAGATAGCTGATAAAGCTAAAATGTCGCGTTCCAAAAATATTTATCAGCATAAAATGGGACGAGGTGGATATGTTTATTTGAAAGAGAAAATGGTAAGATCACATGTGTATGCACCTTCATATTTTCGTTTATCTTGTTTTAATTAACTTTACATGTGTATGCATTTGATGTTTATTAGATAAAAAATAAAGAGATTGAAGCAGATGAAGAACCCCCGCGTGGTATAATGTGGTTGAAAGGAAGGGTAAACAACGATGGCGAATTTCCAGATGATGAGATCACATCAGTGGGAGATACACTTGTAAGTTTGACTGCAAATTCTATTATTATGCTTATATACCAGCAGGATTAAATGTGTACTAGCAGTAGTAAATTGTGTACTAGCAGTGGTAAACACTAGCCATATTTGTAATTGAAGTTCATGAGCATCACTAACTCCATCTGAGCAGCATTGACACAAATAAGAGCATCAGTTACTCTAACAGCATCCAGAAGACTTTTAATCCCAACATTTCCTATATTTTTTTTTGCAGAAAGAATCTGATGACCAGATCAAGAAATTGTCCAATACGATTACAGAAACAAAAAGAATACTTACTCAACTGATGGCACAGTTGAGTCAACAAGGGGTGCAGTTAAATTTGTCATCTCAATTGCCAGTAGCCTCAAATGCAAGCCAACAAGGGTCTACAGATTCCCAATCGCAAGGAAATGTGTCTCCAACAAAAGGAGTACCAACAGTATGTATTTCAACATGTTTCTTGTTATTCTTTTGTTTATATAATGTAACGTGTTTTATATATACATATAGGAACCTGCTAAAACTGTCGGACCTGAGAAAAAGCCTAAGTCACGACAAAACGGGCCTCCAGATTCCCAATCAGAACAAAATGTGTCTCCAACACAAGCACTGCCAACAGTATGTATTTCAACATGTTTCTTGTTATTCTTTTGTTTAAATAATTTCTGATATATGTACATGCAAAAATTCTTTTTTTAAGCCATTTAACTGCAAACTGTGGCACTTAAAGAAATCAAATATCGTTGCTTTGGGTACATACATGTGTTTTTTCAACTTACATATATAAAATTCTTGATATATAATTCAATGTTTGATACAAGCGTCTTTTGTTACTACAGGTTACACTGCCAACTACAATGCAAAAGAAAAGTGACAACAACTGTGGACCAACAGCACCATCGAAGCGCAAAAGTAATGTCTCTATTGAAGCCCTAAAGCAAGCTATGCCGGCGAAGAGTCAAAAGTCTTTAAATTATGGTACTTGAGAATTTGATTATGTACGACATTACAATTGTATATTCTGTTCAGTTATATACATTCGAGTTTTATTCAATTTCAAATTTCTTTTTGTTTATGATTCTGTTTTTATATATATATAATATACTCATTCCAGCAGCACTAGCATAGTACTAGCAGTAGCAACTCTGCTCCAACAGTACTAACTTAAAAATACCAGTACTATGGTCACGCTTATCAACATTATTGGTCACTCTTTGTTTAATTCGATGTGTGACTAAATATTACAAAAGGCCACACAAACATAAAATTCAAGTGGCCATTGGATGATCAATAGTCACACAAAATACAAATTTCTTCACTTTAAACAGCATATGGTCACACTTATTAACACTTTTGGCCACTTTATGCTTAATTGTATGTGACTAAATACCCAAAACAAACATGCTTTGTGTGACTGAATATTACAAAAGGCCACACAAACTAAAAATTCATGTGACCATTGGATGATCAATAGTCACACAAAATACACATTTTTTCACTTAAAACAGCATATGGTCACACTTATCAACACTTTTGGCCACTTTATGCTTAATTGTATGTGACTAAATACCCAAAACAAACATGCTTTGTGTGACTAAATATTACAAAAGGCCACACAAACTAAGAATTCATGTGACCATAGGATGATCAATAGTCACACAAAATACACATTTCTTCACTTAAAACAGCATATGGTCACACTTATTAACACTTTTGGCCACTTTATGCTTAATTGTATGTGACTAAATACCCAAAACAAACATGCTTTGTGTGACTAAATATTACAAAAGGCCACACAAACTAAATATTCATGTGACCATTGGATGATCAATAGTCACACAAAATACACATTTCTTCACTTAAAACAGCATATGGTCACACTTATTAACACTTTTGGCCACTTTATGCTTAATTGTATGTGACTAAATACCCAAAACAAACATGCTTTGTGTGACTAAATATTACAAAAGGCCACACAAACTAAGAATTCATGTGACCATTGGATGATCAATAGTCACACAAAATACACATTTCTTCACTTAAAACAGCATATGGTCACACTTATTAACACTTTTGGCCACTTTATGCTTAATTGTATGTGACTAAATACCCAAAACAAACATGCTTTGTGTGGCTAAATATTACAAAAGGCCACACAAACTAAGAATTCATGTGACCATTGGATGATCAATAGTCACACAAAATACACATTTTTTCACTTAAAACAGCATATGGTCACACTTATCAACACTTTTGGCCACTTTATGCTTAGTTGTATGTGACTAAATAACCAAAACAAAGATGCTTTGTGTGACTAAATATTACAAAAGGCCACACAAACATAAAATTCATGTGGCCATTGGATGATCAATAGTCACACAAAATACACATTTCTTCACTAAAAACAGCATATGGTCACACTTATTAACACTTTTGGCCACTTTATGCTTAATTGTATGTGACTATATACCCAAAACAAACATGCTTTGTGTGACTAAATATTACAAAAGGCCACACAAACTAAGAATTCATGTGACCATTGGATGATCAATAGTCACACAAAATACACATTTCTTCACTTAAAACAGCATATGGTCACACTTATTAACACTTTTGGCCACTTTATGCTTAATTGTATGTGACTAAATACCCAAAGCAAACATGCTTTGTGTGACTAAATATTACAAAAGGCCACACAAACTAAGAATTCATGTGACCATTGGATGATCAATAGTACACATTTCTTCACTTTAAATAGCATATGGTCACACTTATTAACACTTTTGGCCACTGTTTTTTAAATTGTATGTGACTAACTTGAAAAAAACAACACACGATGTGTGACTAAATCATCACAAACGTCACATTTATTATATTTTCGTGTGGCCATAGGATGGGAAATAGTCACACATACTGATGAATCCAACAAAACTTGTGCCTAATTAGTCACACATATTCGGGTTTTGGTCACTCTTTTTCGATGAAAACGGCCACAAACTAAACAATGTGACTATATGATACCTACGGTGGCGCGACTTTTTGTCACACACACCCAAAAAAACGTGTGTGACTATATGCATATAGTCACGCATTTCCAGTGTGACGATAGGCAGAATCTGTACCAGTGTATACCGTGAAACCAATTCCAGCGATTGTTATTGATAGTACTTTTTCTCCGGAGATTGCACAAGATGATGTGTATACGGAACCTTATGTTGAAGAATATTCTGCAATCGTATTACCACCATTAGACAATCCAACGGATGAAGATGAAAAGTATTCTAATTTTGATTTCGAACCATTTGACGCCATTGTTTATGATGACATACCTCAACCAGATTTTGACCCAACGAGGGATTTTGAAGAAATCTGGGATTACTTATTTAAGGATGAAATTCGGGACGATGCTGAAATTGCAAGACCACTAGTTGAAGATGGAGATTCACAAGATGAATTGGAGTCACTTACAACACAAAGTGGTACAAATTTATTTAATATTATTAATCCCGTTACTAATAATCTTGCTAGTTTTTCTAAACAGGTTGCAAAACAAAAGAATGATGAGGTCAAATTTATTACACTACCTATTGAAGAACATGAAGCACCTGTGATCAACCCGTTTTTGGTGGAGCTCGAGGAAGAATTTGGTGATGAGCTCTTAAACATTGCTATGATTGATGAAGATGATGATTTCGACCCTATGAAGGTTATTGAGGAACTCGAACTTTTACTTGCCAAAGACCCTTTCTCATCTTCTGAGGAAGTCAAAGGACGCCTTACTACCAAAGATACTAACCAAGAAGAAAGGAGACTTATTTTTCCTCAACACACTACTCTTTCAGATGGAATGGTCAAGTCATCCAATTTATCAACCAAACCGGGTAAGAATAGGGAAGATGTACATATATTGCCAAGGTATGATCTTTATGCATTTCTTCCATCTTTAATTGCAAATTTACACTCTTTTTGTGTTTATTGCTACTATCACCCGCACTTGATCCCAAGTGGGGGGAACAACACCCTATTACACAGTAAATAAGGGTGGAGTCAGGCTCGTGACTCGAACAAAAACAAGCGCTTCGTGGGAGGCAACCCATGCTTATCTTTTATTTTATTTTATTTTCTGTTCTGTGTCAAGTCAGTCAGGCCCGCAGAGGATACGGCGCATCTCAATCCCTAGATGTGACGCATCTCCTGCACTGGTCATATCTTACTTTATTTTTCTGCATTTTTTTTTTTTTTTATTTTTTGACTTTAAAACTTTTTATCAATTTATTTTAATGCGGCGCATCCCTGGTTAAGGATGCGACGCATCTTCTATTCTGATTCGTAATTATTCCAGGCTCGATACGGCGTATCTTCTTCCATAAGATATGGCGCATCGACTGACCTGATGATTTTCATTTTAATTTTTATGTTTTATTTTTCCTAACTACTAATGTATTATGCAAGTTTGAACCTTCTTAACTTAGGTGTGTTTAAAGCCTTGGTGGTATTATAGATTCCTGCATTTCCTGTGGATACATCAATTATGAAGCTTAAACGTTCTAATCCACAAGAAGTTGATTTTTGCTCTTATACTAACGGAGGATCATACCGAGCAAATCTCAGGGGAGTTTTTCTGTTCTAATTCTTTTATTTTCCAGTTTTTAACCTTTTATACAAACAACGAGGACGTTGTTTAACTTAAGTGGGGGGATTGGAGAATTAGAACACTTACTTGTCCTAAACTTTTTCAAAATTATGCTTAAAATGTGCTTAATATATCAAAATTTAAAATTTTTAGCATGTTTTTGTTTGAGATCTAAGTTGCATAGCTGCACACATGACGTTATTTTCAAAAATTGTGATTTTTCAAAAAATTCACAAATCTATGAGTGTGCCGGTGACTTGTAAACTTTAGAACTTGGCTTATATACTATTCGAGACCACCATAATAAGTATTATTTTATATAATTGGAATGACTTGTCTAAATTGGTAAAATTTCTAGGATTACACCCAAATAGCCTTTATATGTTATGTGTTATTAGCTAACTACACTGGTTAGTTAACCCCCGTATAAACCCTTTTGTTACTCTCATTTTTAGAGTAAGATACCCCTAGAAAAACACTCAGAGCCATTCCTTTCGTTTCTTACACCTTTGTTATAATGTTTCGTTACACCCTTACACCTTAGCCTACCCTGTAGATTAAAATCCGTGGTTGGTTAATTGCTTTAGGCAAAGTGTGTTTCCTTACATTACCTGTGTTCGCGTGCGTAATTCATTATCTTTGGTTAGGTCGGGAAATTGCAAAATGCAATTGGAGTGAAAGTAAATATTGTATATTTTGAGTCTTGTTTTTCGTGTGTTTACTACTTTCACTATTACCGTTATTTCTGAAGTTATGAAAAGTATGGAAAAATCATCCAGAGTTATCATTATAGTGATGTGGTGAAATTTTACACATCTATGTTTATGTTTCAAATAAAGTTTATCAAAAAAAAAAAAAAAAAAAAATCGAAAAAATAGAAAAGAAAAAGAAAAAAAGGAAAAGTTGGAAGTTTGTTTTTACCAACTTATGTAAAGTTTTGTATTAAGTAGTCGATATCACCACTATTTGTTGTATATTATATCTATGGATTGAATGGGAGTTGAACGTTATGGGAACGCCAACTAAGGATATTCTTTGATTAAGATCTAGTTGAGTATAATTCGTGTCTACCTAAAGCGTGTGTTTCAAGTGTTAAAGCGTGAGTTATTCAATGATATGAGTCTTATTCATGGGATGGTTGGGATAGTGATTAACCACACTTAGGATTTTAATTTATCTGTTTTGTTTATTTTTCATTTTACACCAATTTGTATCCCAAATATTATTCATACCCTATATTATTCTTTATCCAAACCTTTGATTTATTGAGATTAGGGATTTGAGCAATCTTAAGTATCGTAGTCGTGGATTCGGCTATGTATTTATGATTTTGTCGCTCTTTTTGATATAATATTATTGGTGAAGATTACTTGGTCCTATCTTTAGCCTATTCGAGTTAAGGATTTGAGCAATTGCAAGTATCGTGTTCGTGGATTCGATCATGTATTTGTGATTTTGTCGCCTTTTCTGGAATTTGAGATCGATAGAGATTAAGGAGAATGATTAACCCTTAAGCCTACAAACCCTTTTTACCGCTTTAGACTTGTTATTCCTTGGCTTTAGTTGGGGAGATGTGTATACTTGCCAAGCTTATGATAGAATATTCGTCACGACTGGACAGTTAAACGATTAGATTTGCTTTTATCGAATTATTTTATTTTACTTCTAATTCGTTAAGTGTTTGGTTGTGTGATCATGACAAAAATGAATACATGCATAAATATAAAAATAAATCCTAATATCTTTTAGGATACATTTTCATAAGATTAATTCTAAGGTTTACTTGGGGACAAGTAAAGTTCAAGTGGGGGGATATTTGATGAACTCAAATAAGTACATTTTATTACCATCATTTATCATATTTATTTGACTTGTTTTATTATATTATGTATGATAATTGATACTTAATTGTTTACTTTTGTAATTCTCAGGTAAAAACAAGTATTATGTGAAACTTGGCGATTTTGGACTAATTATGGAGCAAAACAAGCAAGAAGTTAAGAGTCTACTGAAATGTACAAGATCAAGACATTCTGCTCCAGATACGCCGCATCTTGCTTATTACATATGGCGCATCACTATCAAGATTTCACAAGATACGATCCAAGATACAAGAGGACATGCGCCGCATCTATAAATGGAGTTACGCCGCATCTTCTGGCGGTGTACGAATATTTCTGAATATATTAATCTTGGACCCCACGCGAAGTTAAGTCAATGCGCCGCATCTACTTATTAGATGCGCCGCATCTTACCCTCAGACAGAAACTATAAATACCCCAAGACCAGACGAATTACAGAGTTCGACAGTTTTAGAAGACCGAAGTACAGAAACCCTAGGACGAATTCAGTCGAGATAGCAGCACAAGACACACCTTGAACGAAGATACAAGAGCTGTAAGAAGGTCCTGCATGTATTTAATTCATTAAGTAGTTTTGTTTTATTGTGTTAGTAAACTTTAATTCATCATGATTGGTGGCTTGTTTAATGTGACAACGGAAAGGTTGCACTCCCTTAAAACTGCTTTCCCATTAATTAAAGTTTATATGTTGATGTCTTTGGTGACTTTTATTAGTGCATTGATAACCTCTGTGTCTAGCTGAGCGTTGATCGGGTCGCCATGCCTCTGCCCTCGCCTATTTATTAGATCGCCTATGCATTCTATCGTCTGTAGAAAAGTAGGAAGAAAGATAAATAGGATAGTCATAAGTAATCATTAAGGGTTTACTCGCCGATAAGATTAGAACCAACGAGAAAGGACTTAATCTCGGTGCGTTGCATCGAACTATACACTTCATATAAAACTAGCAATAAAACAAGTGACAAGCTACTTATCTATCAGGACAGGCCTTCTTATTGTCTCGAGTATTTATCTGTGTACGTGTGTGCTATTCGCTGATTCGTGCCTATTAGTTTAGTTTATTATTTAATTGCAACCAAACCGTGCCAGTCTCTCAGACTGAACCCCCTTGCGTTAGAATAGGTTGTATAGCTAACTAAAGATATTAAAATACTGATTAGAATAACTAGATAATACGTTTCACTCTTAGTGATCGACACTCTACTTACCATTATATTCATACTGACCGGGTACACTGCTCGTTAAAGTGTGTGTGTTATTGATAAGTCGGCTAAATATAAATTTAAAACTTGAATACTGCTAAAACCACAACGACATACCGTGGGTATAAATTAGAGCACTCGCACGCACGCATCAACGTTCTAGTTCCTCAGGAGTTAGGCTTCGCATGCCAATTCGTCGAACTAAATCGTCAAACCTTTCTTTTGGAAGGGCTTTAGTAAATAGATCGGCGAGTTGGTAATTTGTCTTCACGAAAAATAATTCAAGAGTACCCTCTTCTACGTGCTCTTTGATGAAGTGATAGTGGACTCTAATATGCTTGGTCTTCGAGTGTTGTACTGGATCGCACGAGATGGCTATGGCACTTTTCGAATCACAATACAAAAGTATTCTGTCGAAAGTAAAGCCATAATCTATGATCGAGTTGTGTCCTCATCCATAGAACTTAGGCACAACACGCAGATAGAGACACATAATCGGCTTCTGCGGTTGATAATGCAGTACAATCTTGTTTCCTTGATGACCAACCTACTAGCTTTTCACCCAAAAATTATGCTCCACCTGATGTACTTTTTGCTGTAACTTGACAACCTTCATGGTCGGCATCTGAAAATACTATTAGTTTAAATTCAGAATCCTTTGGATACCAAAGTCCCATGTTAATGGTTCTTCGTAGGTACCGAAAGATCCGTTTGACCTCTCGAAGGTGAAGTTCGGCTGGCCTTGGCTGAAACCGTGCTCAGTTAATTACTTAGTACTACTTGATTCTGATTATTATTTTGGTTCTTGGCGTGTATCGATGCTGCTCATTGGTTTGGAGATCGCTGGTGTTTATGATTAGGGTTTCGACGTTGGTTCTGTTTTACAAGTTCATTCATGATCATTCATAACAAACTGTCATCATGAGTTATTTTTTGTGCTTATTTGAATAAAAACCCTTGTTGTAAAATTAGGGTTTACACATTTGAAGAACTGCAGTACAAGTATTTTTGGAGTTTTTAATGATGTTTGGTATCTTCTGAGGTTACTGAAAAGTAAGGCTACGTTTTGATTGGAAATAAGCCCTTGGAGATCTGATGTTGATACTGAATTGTCAAATCCTATGTGAATTGATTGTTACTGTTCAAGGGCTTTGAGAGTTGGAGGTGTGGCAACTATTAACTACTTGTTGAAAGTTAATACTGCTATTGGTTGTTAATACTGCTGCTCATGAGCTTTTTCTCTACTGTTGCGTTTCTTTAATACTGCTGGTTATAGGAAGTTAGTACTGCTTCTATATTTTTAGTACTGCTACTAAAATTTAGTGCTGCTCGAGGATACTTAGTACTGCTTGTTGAAAAACTTAGTAATGATCGAAGGAAGAGTTAGTACTGCTTGTTGAAAAACTTATTACTACTCAAAGGAAGGGTTAGTACTGCTCGTTAAAAGTTTGTACTGCTAGCTTTATCTGATATTGGACAGTACATGGTTTTGTGATATCAGACGACATACACAAGAAGATTTTTTGGTTTTGGTTTATTTGTTCTTAAAAGGTTAAAGGCTCGTATTTATAGGTTTAATTGGTTACGAAGAAGATTGTTTATCACCTATTTGAAGTTGAAGTGGAGTTTCACAGGTTTGTGTTCTTATTATATCTTTTAGCAGAAGATAACTTGTTCGTGCTTTTTCAATGTTGTGACAAAGACTTGACGAATCTAGCAAAGGTGTGTGATCTACAAACTGATGGTGCTCAATGCTCACATTTGCTATCACTTTAAGGAGTTACGTTGCTGTACTCAGTGTCTCATTGATGATGAGGATTTTTGTCAAGAGATTGCGGTCTGCTTATACTTTGGTCTTGGTATGAGTTCGAAGTCACATATATAGTACAAGATATAAGACACAAGTTTGGGTTGTTCTACTTCAGCATCAAGTTCGTTATACTTAGGTGCTGTTTGTTTATTCAGACATAAAATGTCTGAATCTGAATACCACTTCTGAATCTGAATTAGTGGTCCAAAAGTCTGAATCTGAATTATTTTAGACTGTTTGTTTTTATAAATTGTCTGAATAAACAAAAAGCAATCCTTTCGCTATAAAACAAACCAAAAGACCCTCCATTCATGATTATTAATAAAAAATCAAGACCAAGATGAGGAGATAAGGATTGAAAATAAGTATGTGTAAAGTTTAGGCTTTTCAGATGTAATCAGACATATTCAAATGTCTGAATGAATCAGACCCTATTCAGATGTATTCAGACTTCAGATCTGAAAAAAAACAAACAGTCTGAATCTGATTACGTCTGACCGAATCAGACTTCAGACCGATTCAGATCTGAATGAAGCAAAACAAACACAACATTAGTTTTCTTCATCAGTAATCATTACATAGAGCCTACATTTAAGAGATGGTTAACATATGGGTTTCAGGGGAAGCATAATGTTAAAATGTTTAACCATTTATATGCGCGAATCATTTCCCTATCTATATATACTAGTTACATAGCTTAGTGAATAAGTAAATAACTCAAACCCTAATGGGTACGGCATGTCTAGCCTAATATGGTCAAATAGTGCGTGAATGGAGACAAAAGAACTTCTTCTATCTCGTTTGACTTACTTTTACTACGCTTGGATGGAGAATCCATGGTAACAAATAAGTGTAGATGTAGCTGTTCTATTGTTTTTCACAACTTGACTACTATATGGTTTATTCTAGTCTTGAATAGAAAATCATTAACTCCTCGCCTCGCCAAGGGGCATGTAGATGGATGCATATTTATAAACTAATATTGTTAAGTGATTAAAGAACAAAACCAAGATGCACACTTGCTAATTGTCCAACCGAGCAAAACATGTTGAGAACTTGCTTAACTCTTTTTACTTGCATCTTGCATCCGAATCACATATGATGCATCTTGGATCTGTCCATTTAAGTATAACAATGTTGTCATTAAAATTAGAAGAAAACAAAAATATTTTAAACTTTGTCATTTTATAGCTAGACATATAAATTTGCTATAGCTAGAAGCGCATATGCTAGTTTTGGTTTGTTAAATCCGTGCTCACCTGCTCATTTTGGGTATTCTAA
Source organism: Artemisia tridentata subsp. tridentata (assembly GCA_021014915.2). Taxonomy (NCBI): domain Eukaryota; kingdom Viridiplantae; phylum Streptophyta; class Magnoliopsida; order Asterales; family Asteraceae; genus Artemisia; species Artemisia tridentata. Next base: position 451,635,335 of record CP139508.1, read on the forward strand.
CTAATGCAGTCCTGGTAGGCTGTTTGAGTAGTGACTTTGTATTATACCAACTACCTATATTGACATTAGTTTTCAAATGTGCATCCACCTTGGTGCCTCTTGTATTGGCTAAGGGGTGAACAACAGGTGTCCAAGGTAGCTTAGTTAATGTTAACTTGATTACTTGAATACACCAAATGTCATTTCCTCATATGTCATATGTATATAATATCCCATCTACCAAGACATAACAATTTGTAATGTAAATTACAAGAAGAAAGCAAATTCACATTTTTATCCATCTAGTAAACTTCATTGTTTTTTCTTTGTGAATATTTACTGCCATATGATCTATAATCAAACACTAGGTAACTCGTAAGTCATTATGTCAAAAAAAAGTCTTATGATATAACTTTTTTAAACAAATCTTACATGTAATTATGAGTTTAAGCTGAAAACTATGAAATTTTAGAGGGATATATATGTCATTCCCCCATCGAAAGTAACCCTAGTTGCCCCCTTCTGTTACATATCAAAGTTTAATTTTGACTTTATGATTTATTCAAACTTCATTCTTTATTGCCAATGATTTACATAATTAATCAATAACCCTTTGGTTTGATATATTCGAATCGGAAATTATACAGATAATCAACCGTTGTTGTTGTTGTTGTGGTTATTGTTGCTGTTGATGTAGTGCATACCACACACAGCACCCAAAACTCGTTCTTCATGCATGATTCAAAGACCCCTACAGATCACAGGTGGTCATCGCCTCTCAAATGTTGTAATACCCCTTACTATGCTTGATCTTAAATAACTTAAGTTTTAGTTTCAAAATAGATGTTTAATCTAAGCTATAAACGGGTAAACGAAGAACAATCCTTTAGGTTCTCGGAATTGTTCCCGCCATCCAAAAATGTTTACACATCGAGGTTTGAGCTATGAGATCTCAGATTTTAAATACACTTCATCACTAGGCCATCTTGGAGATTGTTTAAACTACGTACAAATTAAATAGTCTTCATCTCAACAGGAGTTTACTTTTAATTAGAATAACCTAAAAATATAAAAAATAATGTCACAAATCTTGTTCACATGGACGCGTAGTATGAACGGGTGATATTAAGTATACCGATCGAATCCCTGGTTGTGTAATGAAAATGGAACTAATGATATTATTTTATGATGAAATAATGCTTACGTAAGTATAGTGAATTAGTGCATACGTTGACAAACCTCAAATTTCTTTCTCTATTACACTTATCTACTTATTTATTTACTATCACATGACATACGTTTTAAATTATGCATGCATCTAGAGGACTCTTAATTATTGGGCCAGAGTTGAATCTAGGGAGGGTGTGGACCAATGAGTTTTCTATTTAAGACTATAGTCAGTGTGTTAATTACACTACTAACTAACGACCTTCACAGTTCAAGCTACACATATTGTAGGACCTTAACTTATCACACTAAACAATAAGCTCTGTTGGTGACTTGATATATGTGAGATTTGTATAAGATAGAAAGAGAGAGTACAAAACTAGAACTTTTATAACTTAAGAAAAACACACACTACACACTCAAGCACACACCTCAAATGAGGATTTAAGGTGCTTTTATACATGGAGAGTGACGCCCTAAAGGGCTTGGTTATGGGCTTGGATTAGGTTGGATTGGACTTTACATAAGAGACTAACTTATATATAAATTATAACCTATTAGATTAATCCAATCCACAAGCCCTTTGACTATTCTACTATATTTTCTATAACATGTTTACAAAGTTCCTATGACTAGACTGACCGCCACTTTTATTTAATTATAACAATCTCCCCCTAAGGGGTGGTCATTCAAATGATGCTCCACGTGATTAAGTCTTTAGTCTTCTGGGTCTTGAACTTTGTGTGTTTTCGTAGAATAGTCTTGATTCTTTGTTCCTTCATGTTTTGTGATCTTTGATTAATGACTTTTAATTGTTCTTGCCTTTGACCAACATCTTCATAGGTTTGCAGTGTTGTCTTTTCCAACATACTCATACTTCTTGGAAAGGCTTTGAACATCATACTTATGTCCTCCTCACTTGATACATGAACTTGTTCTTGACATTCTTGATTAGCTCTTTGACTTTGACATAAATCTTTGTCTTTAACTTGATCTCTTTGTCTAGAACGTTCTTCACTTGAGCTTATTGAGGATGAACTTCATAAGTATGAGTATGTAGAGGTGAAGATGTTTGATATATGAAATGATGGTGTACGGTCTTTCTCCAAGGAGACTTTCATCAGTACCTGCATAAATATTGTTAGTAATAAAGTTTCTAGCACTTACATGTTCGGACTTAGAGATAAATAACAGCACAATGTGAAAACTCTCTCTAATCCTTACAAAAGTTGTTCCTGAACCGGATACCCCCAAGAGGGCTTACACTAATATACCGAAGTTTTCATGGAGGGTTATTTCTTTTCGCCCTTTCATAAACGTTTCTTTTTAATTCTTCAACTCCTTCTTTCTCCTTTCTCATTTACTCCTTTTTTTCATTCATACCTAAGGACTTCTAATTCTAATATATTAGAATTGTCCTTGGGTAGATCCCTCCGGCTCTGGCGGATCATAGGACATAAACCTAACCATAATCACCTTATAAATTCATGGTTATCCTAGGTTCATTGATCACATGCCATAAAACCTTTTGTGAAAATCTCTCAAAGTGTTTATGATTATAAACACATTTTATTAACACTTTGAGAGTTTTGCATTTTCTGAAATACTCCCCCTTCACATGTGCTCATGCGTTTTTAAGATATGTTTGGACATGTTGGGTAGAGTTCGCACTTTTGAATTGATTGATTTTCAATGAACATGACCAATTCGAGACACGCTTACATCACTAGTTAGACTAGCTTGAAATTATTACCCGTCCTGGTCAAGTTCAAAGAAAGTCTCTCGAGACGGTACACTCTACTCAGACAAGTCTTATTCGAGACACGCTTACATCACTGGTTAGACCAGCTTGAAGTTATTACCCGTCCAGGACAAGTTTTTTCTATTACTAACATTTAAGCTTGGTCAATTCGTTGGTTATATCTAAGTCGAGCACATTTGAGATTCAACTACGATCTATAAACATTTTGATCACATTTAAATCACGTCTTCTCCCCCTCAAAAATAGCATATAGTGATATTTTTTATATCAACTGATTAAGAGAGAAGCTTTTGGAGAGATAGACGGATTTGATTTGCATGAAATTAGAACATTTTGATTTTGATTTTTTATACTCCCCCTTAATAAAAGCGAATTTCGAAAAGAAATTTTAAAATCAATTAAGGGTTTGGAGGGAGTTATCTTGAGAATAGAATAATTTAAAATCTTTTGAAAAATCTTGATTATGTGCTCAAGGATTCTTTTGAACAATGAGTTATGTACTTAAATATACACAAGTCTTTTTGTAAAAACGAGTTTTTGTGTGAAATCTTTTTGTTTGTTTAGACTCGAACTTTTTGAAAATGATTTCATCCTTGAAAATTCGAGTCCTGATCTGAAATAATCAGAAGTCATCATTTATGTCCGGGTTTCGTACTGAAGTATACGAAAGCCATTGTTAAGAAATTTTGAGAAACGACATGTTTTAGAAAACATTTTAGAGAATTCTCGCTCAAGCATCTTTACATATCCGTATCATTGTTGAATGACATTTCTAGAAACGTACAGAATATCGATTATACGAGAGACATGTCGTGAGAAGAATAATTCAAGAGTACCCTCTTCTACGTGCTCTTTGATTTTTGAAATTTTCTAATGTTTTTGGGTTTTTGAAATTTTATATTTTTGTATTTTGTTTTTGTTGGTTTTTTAAATATTGTATTTGGTTTTTCAAAAATATTTACAGCGAAAGTATTTTGAAAATATTTTCAAGAAGATTCGAGATGACGTTCTAGTTCCTCAGGAGTTAGGCTTCGCATGCCAATTCATCAAACTAAATCGTCAAACCTTTCTTTTGGAAGGGCTTTTGTAAATAGATCCGCGAGTTGGTAATTTATCTTCACGAAAAATAATTCAAGAGTACCCTCTTCTACGTGCTCATTGATGAAGTGATAGTGGACTCTAATATGCTTGGTCTTCGAGTGTTGTACTGGATCGCACGAGATGGCTATGGCACTTTTTGAATCACAATACAAAAGTATTATGTCGAAAGTAAAGCCATAATATGTGAGTTGTGTCCTCATCCATAGAACTTAGGCACAACACGCAAATAAAGACACATAATCGGCTTCTGCGGTTGATAATGCAGTACAATCTTGTTTCCTTGATGACCAACCTACTAGCTTTTCACCCAAAAATTATGCTCCACCTGATGTACTTTTTGCTGTAACTTGACAACCTTCATGGTTGGCATCTGAAAATGCTATTAGTTTAAATTCGGAATCCTTTGGATACCAAAGTCCCATGTTAATGGTCCTTCATAGGTACCAAAAGATCCGTTTGACCTCTTGAAGGTGAAGTTCGGTTGGCCATGCCTGAAACTGTGCTCAGTTAATTACATAGTACTACTTGATTCTGATTATTATTTTGGTTCTTGGCGTGTATTGATGCTGCTCATTGGTTTGGAGATCGCTGGTGTTTATAATTAGGGTTTCGACGTTGGTTCTGTTTTACAAGTTCATTCATGATCATTCATAACAGACTGTCATCATGAGTTATTTTTTGTGCTTATTTGAATAAAAACCCTTGTTGTAAAATTAGAGTTTACACGTTTGAAGAACTGAAGTACAAGTATTTTTGGAGTTTTTAATGATGTTTGGTATCTTCTGAGGTTACTGAAAAGTAAGGCTACGTTTTGAATGGAAGTAAGCCCTTGGAGATCTGATGTTGATACTGAATTGTCAAATCCTATTTGAATTGATTGTTACTGTTCAAAGGTTTTTGTGAGTTGGAGGTGTGGCAACTATTAACTACTTGTTGAAAGTTAATACTGCTATTGGTTGTTAATACTGCTGCTCATGAGCTTTTTCTCTACTGTTGCGTTTCTTTAATACTGCTGGTTATAGGAAGTTAGTACTGCTACTAAAATTTAGTGCTGCTCGAGGATACTTAGTACTGCTTGTTGAAAAACTTAGTAATGATCGAAGGAAGAGTTAGTACTGCTTGTTGAAAAACTTATTACTACTCAAAGGAAGGGTTAGTACTGCTCGTTAAAAGTTTGGTTTACTACTCAAATGTGAGCATTGAGCACCATCATATTTATAGGTTTAATTGGTTACGAAGAAGATTGTTTATCACCTATTTGAAGTTGAAGTGGAGTTTCACAGGTTTGTGTTCTTATTATATCTTTTAGCAGAAGATAACTTGTTCGTGCTTTTTCAATGTTGTGACAAAGACTTGACGAATCTAGCAAAGGTGTGTGATCTACAAACTGATGGTGCTCAATGCTCACATTTGCTATCACTTTAAGGAGTTACGTTGCTGTACTCAGTGTCTCATTGATGATGAGGATTTTTGTCAAGAGATTGCGGTCTGCTTATACTTTGGTCTTGGTATGAGTTCGAAGTCACATATATAGTACAAGATATAAGACACAAGTTTGGGTTGTTCTACTTCAGCATCAAGTTCGTTATACTTAGTTTTCTTCATCAGTAATCATTACATAGAGCCTACATTTAAGAGATGGTTAACATATGGGTTTCAGGGGAAGCATAATGTTAAAATGTTTAACCATTTATATGCGCGAATCATTTCCCTATCTATATATACTAGTTACATAGCTTAGTGAATAAGTAAATAACTCAAACCCTAATGGGTACGGCATGTCTAGCCTAATATGGTCAAATAGTGCGTGAATGGAGACAAAAGAACTTCTTCTATCTCGTTTGACTTACTTTTACTACGCTTGGATGGAGAATCCATGGTAACAAATAAGTGTAGATGTAGTTGTTCTATTGTTTTTCACAGCTTGACTACTGATCGTGTATAGTATCCCCGGACCCAGCATACTGGGCCGGGCATGCTTATAACTTGAACCGCGGCAGAGTCAAGACGGACAAATACACATTGTAGACTACAATCTTACCAAGCCAGGACAAGAACATGCCCCGGTCTCCCTAGGCCGGGACGGAACACATCATTGGCCGCAGCCGGACCACCACGCTGCCAAAAGCCAGATCTTGTGGGATTGTGTCCCTCACTTGATCTGACACCTACCTGCTAGGTATGGTGCAATTCGGCTCTGCTCTGACGCCTACCTACTCGGTATGGCGTAAGTCAACTCGCAGAGTCCCGAGGCAGCTACAGTAAGTATATGGGTAGTATAAATACCCCCATCTCATTTATTACTCTCAACTAACAGCATTTACTCTCACCTAGTCCGCACTTACACCTTATATCTCAAACAATATACTTACTCTCACACCGGAGGCCAACCGCGGATTCCCCCTTCCGCAGTAAGACTAATGGTGGTGCTTTTTCTTAGCAGCTCACGAAGTACTTAGCACAACATCTGCACCCGCCAAGAGCTAGTCTAACCTAGGTCTGGAAGTGTGCCTAAGATTTGTACTAACAAGTTGGCGCCATCCGTGGGACCAGTTACATAACTGCGTCTCTAAAGAACTTTGCCATGAGTAATCGGGTGAATGACTCCTCCCCGACCCAAGAGCGTTCGACAGTACGGAACACTCAGGAGAAGGGGAAGGGTCATGAAGGAGAAGAACCTTCTTCAGAAGAGGCAATAAGGGAATTTTGTGACAAACATTATGACCGATTATTGCCCTTAATGTCAGAAAAAGTTCATGCGGAGAAGTTGAAGCAAGTAAAAACCGGCCTCAACTTCGATGATGAATCACAAGGGAACTCACACTCATGAGAACAGTCCCAAAACTCCGAGTCGAGATCCCTGTGGGAAAGAAAGGTTGAAAGAAAGCGGAAGACTAGTCCCAGTTATAGATTCAGACCCTCTGAGGGTTCCCACTCCTGAAGTGTCTTTTCTAGACTCAGTAAGGAGCCTGAAGACAGAGGTGAAGGGACCAAGCATCCCCGGTCTGCTGTTTTCACCCGTCTGGCGGAAAAACGGGGAGATGTCAAATCACGCTTGGGGGGAGAAAAGACCAGACGTGTTTTCTCGGCTTAGGACGAAAAGTCGTGCTCGAAGAGAGCGAAGAACTGAGGCTAAACGTTACAGACGGGACGGAAGACCCTATGTGGAAAGGAGTCCGGATAGCCCAAGAAGGAGAACTTTCAGTCCGACCTACAGCCGCGCCACCTGTCCGAGGGAGAGAGGCGTCGAAGCTGGAGCAGCCTGCTCCGGTTCCGGAAGACCAAGGGATCGGACACCTGTGGAGAGTGGTGACAGCGATGGAGGATATTGGGAGGCCAGGTCTGGGAGGAGCAAAGGGGATGCGGACGATCTTTATCGCCCGTATGACATCGATGATTTGGACCCTTTCACGAAAATGATCAGAAACTTTGAGTTCCCAAAGAGGACTCGGATGCCCTCCAAAGTCAAAACCTATGACGGAACAGGGGATCTGGAGGACCACTTAAAGAATTTATGCATTGCGGCCAAAGTCGAGCGATGGGCTATGCCCACTTGGTGCCACATGTTTAACTCCACCCTACTGGGTCACGCACGGATGTGGTCTGATGAATTACCAGCAGAGAGCATAGATAGCTTCAAAGACTTCCGCAAAAGTTTCTTATCCTACTTCCTCCAGCAGAAGAAGTACACCAAAGATCCGGTGGAACTCCACCTTATCAAACAAAGAGAAGGAGAAACAATGGCAGCATTTTTCGACAGCTTCAAAGCGGAAAGTATGCATGTGAAGGGCACCCCTGAATGCATGAAAGTTTCGGGGTTCATGCATGGGATCAACAATCCAGAGCTGATCAGAAGGCTCAATGATAAAATCCCGAAGACGGCTGACGAAATGTGGAAAGTTACCACAGCCTTCATCCGTGGTGAAACAGCCGCGGTAAATCTGTCAAGAAAAAAGAAAGACCGCTCTTCGTGGAAACCTCACGAAGGGGGGCCCCGGGCATCCAACAACCAGAATTTTGAAAGAAAAACAGAATTCAAGGGGCGTTCAAGGGCGGACCGGAGAAAGAACGACTGGGTCACACCCCTCACAAAAATGCCGAAGGAGATTTTGGCAATGGACGCGGTAAAATTCACAGCTCCACCGCCCATGGCAAGCCCGGCAGAAACAAGAAACAAAGACAAGTACTGCGAATTCCATAGAGAAAAATGACACCATACAGATGAGTGCTTCCAATTAAGAAAGCAGATTGAGGAGGCGGTCAGATTCGGCCAGTTAGCACACTTGGTAAAGGAGATCAAAAATGGAAGCCAGAAGGGCGGAGCTGCTAAAGGCGGTAAAAAATAAACCGCGGCCAAAGATAAGACTCCGGACATATTCATGGTACAAACCTGGCAACAAAGTGTGAAACAGAAGGTATCCTCTAATACCGGGCCAAATTTGGAAATATCTTTCCCTCCAATAGAGGGAGACGACTGGGATGATCATCCACCTTCTCAATACAATGGCATAATCGGTCGGCCGGGGATAAGGCAACTCAAAATTATCCCTTCCACGGCCCATGGTAAATTCCCCACCCATGGTGGAGTCGTCACCTTGCATAGTGACAAAGTCATCCTTGAAGAATGCCAAGTGATCGGGGAACCCCAACCGCAGCAAGATTCTGAGGAAACTCCGGCAAAATACGGAATTCAAGTAGCAATACACCAAGAATTTCCGAATCAAACAGTCACTATAGGAGGAAGTCTGACGGATCAGGGGAAGAAGGATCTGTGTGAATTGTTAAAAAGAAATCTGGATATCTTCGCGTGGCAACCATCGGACATGACCGGAGTACCGCGGAGCGTAGCAGAACACAAACTGAACATCCGGGAAAGGTATGCCTCGGTAAGGCAAAAGAAACGCGGGCAGGCCCCGAAACGGAACAAAGAAATTAACAAGGATGTTGCAAAGTTAGTAGAGGCCGGTATAATGAGGGAGGTCCGCTACCATGACTAGCTGTCAAACCCGGTCCTGGTCAAGAAGAGCGACGGAAGCTGGAGAATGTGCGTAGATTTCAAGGATCTGAACAAAGCATGCCCGAAAGATTGTTACCCTCTTCCGGAGATTGACTGGAAAATTGAATCCCTCTGTGGATACACCTTCAAATGTTTCCTGGATGCATACAAAGGATACCACCAGATACAGATGGCCGCAGAAGATGAGGAAAAAACCGCGTTCCACACAAGCCAGGGGATTTTTTGCTACAAGAAAATACCCTTTGGATTGAAAAATGCAGGAGCCACATACCAGCGTCTAGTGGACAAAGCCTTCGAAAAACAGATTGGAAAGAACCTTGAAGTATACGTCGACGATCTGGTTATCAAGAGCCATTCGGAGGCGAAAATGTTAAGGGACGTGGAAGAAACCTTCATGACTCTCCGGAAGATAAACATGAAGTTAAACCCAAAAAAGTGTACCTTCGGAGCAGAAGAAGGAGTATTCTTGGGGCATGTGATCAGTAAGAAGGGAATCAGGGCTTGCCCGGAGAAATTCGAGGTCGTTGCCCGGCTACCCTCACCGCGGACTCTTAAAGAAGTGCAAAGCTTAAACGGAAAATTGGCTAGCCTGAACCATTTTTTTATCAAAGTTCGCGGAAAAGTCCTTACCGTTCTTCAAGACACTGAAGAAATGTATTAAAAAAAGCGACTTTCACTGGGTACCGGAAGCGGAACAGGCATTCAAAGAGATGAAGCAACACATCGCCAATCTTTCCACCCTCACGGCTCCCCAACCAAGAGAAGAACTAATCATGTACTTGTCCGCGGCCAAAGAAGCCATCAGTGCAGTCCTTTTGGCAGAAAGAGGACCGCGCCAGGAGCCCATCTACTTCATCAGCCGCACGTTGCAAAATCCGAAAATAAACTATAGCCTAATGGAAAAATTGGTTCTATCACTGGTTCAAGCGGACAGGAGGCTCAAGAGGTACTTCCAAGCACACCCAATAGTGGTCATCACAGACCAACCAATCAAGCAGATGCTTGCGAAGACAGAAAATACAGGCCGAATGGCTAAGTGGGCTATTGAACTAGGAGGACATGACATCAGCTTCAGGCCGCGGACAGCCATAAGGGGACAAGTATTAGCTGATTTCATCGCGGAAATTCCAGAAGAAGAAACCCCGACAACAGAAGTAACCGCGGAAGATCTGCCGCATGTTGAGCCGTGGAGCTTGTATACCGATGGATCCTCTTGTCAAGAAGGATCCGGAGCAGGCTTAATCCTTACAAACCCTGAAGGTACAGAATTCACTTATTCTTTAAGATTTGAATTTGATACATCCAACAATGAAGCAGAATACGAAGCATTACTAGCCGGGCTAAGGATAGCAGAACAGATGGGGGTGAAGGACCTGTCCGCAAACGTGGATTCTAGGTTGGTCGCGAATCAGATCAACGGTGCATATGAAGCCAAAGAAGAGAACATGGCACGGTATCTCGCAAAAGCCAAGGCCTTGATTGAGAACTTCCGCACATTCTCCATAAAACAAATTCCGCAGAGTCAGAATAAGCAGGCGGACGCACTAAGCAAAATAGCCTCCACCAGTTTCGCCCATCTGACAAAACAAGTTTTGGTGGAAGTCTTGAAAGATAAGTCAATCGAGGAGAAAGAGGTTATGGCCGTGGTTGAGGAAGAAGGGGACACTTGAATGACCCCACTCCTCGAATATTTGAAAGATGGATTGCTTCCTATGGATCAGAAAAACGCAAGAAAGCTAAAGATCAAAGCAAGACAATACTCCGTCATCAATGGAGTCCTGTTCCGTAAATCATTTCTGGAGCCGTGGTTACGATGTGTTGGACCAATACTGGTAAATTACGTGATTAGGGAAATTCACGAGGGTTCGTGCAGCATGCACTCCACACCCCAGGCTATCATGGCAAAGGCAATAAGATCCGGATATTATTGGCCGACCATGCATAGGGACGCGAGAGAAGTGATCAACAAGTGCCAAGACTGCCAAGTCCACCGGCCGGTTCCCAGGAATCCTTAGCATAACTTAACTCCTATCACTTCCCCCTGGTCATTTTATAAATGGGGCATAGACATCTGTGACCCATTTCCAGAAGCTCCAGGAAGAATCAAGTATTTGATAGTAGAAATAGATTACTTCACAAAGTGGATCGAGGCCAAAGCTCTCGCAACCATCACCGGTAATCAAGTAAAAAAGTTTGTATGGGACAATATCGTGTGCAGGTTCGGCCTGTCAGGGGAAATTGTGGTGGACAACGCCAAGCAGTTCAGGGACAATCCCTTCAAAGATTGGTGTGAAAAGCTTAACATCAAACAGCGGTTTGCATCAGTGAAACATCCGCAGGCGAACGGGTTAGTCGAAAGAGCAAACAGAAGCTTGGGAGAAGGGATTAAAGCAAGAATTGACCAAGGAAGCCGGGATTGGCTAGAGGAGCTACCGCATGTGCTCTGGGCGCACAGAACAATGATCAAATCCAGTAATGGAGACACGCCGTTCTCCCTAACCTATGGGACGGAGGCCGTGATCCCCATGGAAATCGGAATGCCATCTCTCAGGTGTTCTCTATTCGACCCAATATTAAATGATGAAGCCTTACAGCTGAACCTAGATCTCGTGGAAGAAAGGAGAGAGGTCGCGGCTATTGAAGAGGCAAGAAGCAAGTCAAGAATGGAAAAATACTACAATGCCAAAGTCCGCGGAACAAGCTTTAAGCCAGGTGACTTTGTCTACCGCAACAACGATGCTAGCTTGGTTGAGAGCACCGGGAAGCTGGGCCCCAAATGGGAGGGCCCGTACGAAGTTGTGGAAGCATTGGGAAAAGGAGCATACAAACTCAGGAACCAAGATGGTCAACACCTACCCCGGACATGGAATGTACGAAATCTCAAAAAATGTTACTTGTGATTAAATGTAAGTATTCCCATCTTTTGTGGCGGACCGCGGTTCAATCCGGCAGCGGGAATTCATTTTAGCACTAGACATCTTTTTATGTATATAGTTTCCTAATTAATGATATGTGGATTCCGATCAAGTCCACAGATTTTCTAAAAATTTACTTGTCATTTTTCTTTTATTATTCCTGTCATATGCATACATAAGCCGGAAAATAATTCCGCAATTACAAAAATGCGTAAGAGGCATTGCAAGCCCGACATGAGGACATTGTACCTCCGAATTATCTATGGCATATAAGTGGTGTTCCAAACCCATTGACCATACCAAGCTATCCCCGGAAATCCAAAGTACGGACACACAAAGATAGTAAACTAAGTCCGGCCATATGAGCCCAGGCAAAAACAAACACATAATATAAACAACCAAGTGTTAAAACACATCAAAAATGGTTAAGTTATATTCATCATCGATTACAACATACGCGGATGCATACATCCGGATTACATCATCAAAGTATAAAGGATAAAAGCTTCACAAGATTCACGGCAGGGTAGATATAGTCAAAATATCACTCGAACAAAAGCCGAAGAAAACAAGACAACTAACTCCCGGACTCCTTAGTTTCAAGGACGGAAGTATCAAACATGTTATCATGTTGGACACTACTATCCCCGGTCGGATTAGTCACCGGCCCGGATGGAGTAACAACATACACAGGCTCAACAGCCGCAGCTTCAGCAACCGTAGGATCAGAACTGGATGAGGGTCCGGACTTGGAAGGAACAGGAAGAACAACAGCAAGGCCCTTGTCGCTGTAGTCAAACTCCACCCCATATTTCTTATTCTTGTGCTCTTTGTAAGCAGCAATAGCCTGGAGTGACGAGTAACAAGCCTGAGCAGGGATTCCGGAAGGACATGCTCTTCCGCGACTGCAGGTTTTGGTATGTGTTAATTTACACATACCTTTTACCTAATTAAACGGACCAAATAGACCAAAAACTAACCAATTATGCCAAATACATTGTGTTTTTGTGTTTATACATATGCAGGCACGGATATCAAGGAAAAGGACAAAAACCAATGAAAAACGGCAAACACCGGGCACGAGAATGGAAAGAGTGAAAAAAGAGCCAAGGCCGGGGATGAATTTATCAACGTTGGATCATATTTATGCTCAAGATATCAAAGTTAGCCCTTGGAAGTACTTTTCATAAATGGCAGAATTGGTCCCTTGAATTTACAAATTGGCAAATTAGGTCCTTTGTTAAACCTAAATTAAATCCTAAAACTATACTACTACTACACCAAATCCGGACCCCAAAACCTTAAACCCAACAATAACCCAATCCCAAGCCCATCACCACGCAGCCTACCTCCCAATTTATTAAAACCCGAATAACCCACATCCATAAGTCAAAACCCGGTCAAACCCCCATTCCCAGTCAAACATTAATAAAATATACCCTTAACCTAAACCAGACCCACGCTTTTCCCCATTTTACTGTAGATCATCCTCTCCAAAATTTTACCCTGAACCCCCATGTTTACCCCGTACAACTAAGCACTTCTAGAAGGGACTGACACATGGGAATGCCACATGGAAGCTTTCTATTGGACAGAACACATCATCAAGTGAATCCAGGGGCTGCTATTGAAAGATTGGTGATCAAGATTGATCCAAGGGTTGTGATTAGTGATTCCAGAGCCTTCTGAAACCCTAATGCACCTCCTGAGCTCAGCTATAAATAGAGGACCTCACCTCACTCACAAATTGTCCAATTTTTCATGTTTTAGAAAAATTTAGGCCATTTTACTTTAATGTCATTGTAATGCTTTCTTAGTTTAATCATTTAAATTCAGTGTCAATTTCCTTTCAGTATTGTAATTTACTCTTTTATTAATACAATTTTAAGTTTCCATTTAAATACCTTGCCTCAATTTTCCTTTATCTTTCATTTATTGTCATTTATCTTCAAGTACTGTTCCATAAGCTCATATAAGCTCACTAACAGCTTTTGTGAGCTTATTGTTAGTCTAATTCAGTTTTAATTGTTTTAATTTCAAAAAGTCAAAGAAAAGTCAAAAATAGTCAAATAAAGTCAAAGTAGCTTTTGGATGATAAGCTAGCCAAGGATGAGCTTATTGCTGTCACCAGCTTGTTTTTAACAAGCAGAAGCTGTTGAGTAGCTCCTCGAGCATTTATTAGCCCTGTTTGTGCAAGGTGTATTATAAGTTTTCATTTATTCAAAAAGTCAAACTGCTTATTTAGTGCTTATTTCTTGCTTTTTTCTGCTTATTGATAGTTTTTAATGTTTTTTTATATTATCTTGTAGCTTAAATATAATTGGGTGTTCAGTTGTTCAGATTTCACTTAAAAAGTCATAAAAACAAAAAAAATAGGTTAATATAGCTTAGCTTATTTAAAGTGCTTTTCCATAGTCGATTAGTAGTCATTAGTCTTTAAAATACTTAGTGTAACATCTGTCTTTAGATTACATAGCCTAAATAGGTCTTAAATAGGGTAAAACTCAAAACAATCCCCATAAGGAGGTGTTTGGAATAGTCCCAAAATGGGTCAAAACTGAGGTAAATTGTTCATGTGCACTTGGGTGATTTTTGATCTAGTTTATTTACACTTAGATTAGTTAATTGTAGATAATTTGAGCTGTATTTAAAGGTTTTTATAGAATTAAGTTAGGTGTGATGAGATTGAGGTTTATATCTGTTAGTATTTGCTTAGTATAGAATAAGCTGTTTTGTTCCTTGTTTTTGCCAGTTGTAAGTGCATTCTAGCTTGTTTAGGAGATAGCCAAGTTTTGGTTTCATGTCACACGGTTTTGAGGTAGGTTTGATCTTCTTCAGTTTAGGCCTGCATCAGTAGTTCAATTTCATATCAGAACTCTTCTAGTAGTTTTCTAAGTCAATTTCAAGTGCCTATGTTTAATCCATGGGGTCTAATAACCTTTGTTCCAGTAGTCTTATAGTAGCTTAATGTTGTTCTCTTATTTCTGAATTAGAACCTAGCTTTTTGATAGCTTTTTGGTGTCTTAAAAAGCACGAGATTATTATGCCTTTCTGAGTTTCAGTTAAAGTGTCCCAGTCACCACTTTTCTAAGCAAGATTATAAGCTCATTTTAAGTTCTTTTAGTCTAAATTTCTGATTTTAAGCTTTTTGATATATGATCTTTTAGGATGTGCAGCTTTTGTTGTTTTTGAGGCTTATCTTAGTGCTTCTTTTGAAGCTCCAAAGTGCCCCTCCAGGACTGTTTGGCCTTCACAATAGCCTTAATTGCTTTTTAGCTTATCTTAGTGCTTATTTTTTTTTATCTAGATGCTTATTCTGCTTCCCATTGCTTCTTTAGACTTCCTTTAGATTCAGTTAGCTTATTTAGTTTTAGTTTTCAGCTTTTAAGCTTATTAAGTAGCTTATGCAGTTTCAAAAATTTGCTTTTTAGCTTTAAATCAAAACTGATTTCATCTTCTTCTAATTCTCAGCTTATTTTAGCTTTTAGAAAAAAGTTGTTTTTGCAAAATATTATTATTTTCATAAGCTTTTTAAGTTTCAAAAAGAAAATCACAAAAATAAAAATAATTTTAGCAAAAAGGTGCAAGGGTTCGAACCTGGGACCTCCTCCACACCAACACACAACCAACACCAACTGCCCTAGGGAATTATTTCATTATATTCTTTCCTAGTTTTCTACTTAACCCATTTTTCCTTTTTAGGTTATAAAATTTAATTTGCTTATTAACAGCTTAATTATTTCTATCAGCTGAAAACTCCTTTTTATTTTTCCTAGCTTTTTTTTACTTTAAAGTATTTTTAGAAAAAGTTTCAGATTTATTTTTCAATTTTACTATTTTTAATCATTTAATTAGTTTAAAATAGTTTTTAATTCATAATAAATTAAATAAAAATCAAAAAAATAATTTTCTTTATTCTAAAATTTTCTTCTATCATTTAGGATTTAGGAAAAATAGTTTCACGTTCCTAGGATTAGAATTTCTTAGATTTCACTTTTAAAGCTCGGGATTAGCCCAAGCGTGCGCGTTTTTAGGTTTTTCTTATCGTTTTTGCTTACTTAGGCTTTAGTTTATCATTTTCCTTGCTTATTTAGTTGTTTCTAGTTTATGCTTATATATTCTAGCTTAATAATCCAAAATCTCTCTTTTATCACTATTCACAACACGTTTCACGAACCATAATCACTAAATTCCATTCATCCTTCTTTGGGAAAACGACCCGGGATCACATACTTCCACTTGTGTTTCTTTGGACTATAATTGAACACAAATCAATTTTTGGCGCCGCTGACAGGGAAGGTTGAAGTGAATTTTTGATTTCCGGTTATCGATTCGTGTTTTGAAGACCCTTCCTTCAGAAGTTATCGTTTTCTTTGTGAGTATTTTCTAAAAACCAAAAATCATAAAAATTAAAAAATCACAAACACTTTTCCTAAAGTGTTTAAAATACCAAAAAAGTAAAAAACCAACAAAACAAATCGTGAAATCAATTGTTTTCGGATTATTTTTTCGACTACAACCTATAAAAAGGGTTTAAGGAGGTTTTGACATTAAATTGTAAACCGAAAAGAGATCCATTCTTCTCTTCCGCCACTCTGCGAGTAGTCTAAAAAGAAACAAATTCCGGTTGATGGATCGATCCCAAAAATATTGTGTTTATTTTTCCTTAAATATAAAAATCCAAAAATATTTTCATTTTCAAAATTTTGTTTTTCTTTTTAATTTTTTGTTTCTTTTTGGTGTATGAACACCCGTTCTTCTTCTTCTCACGATCTTCTTTCACCTCTCTCAAATCCCGAGAGAATTATCCGTCACAATCACTAATAGAATACTGAGCAACAGTGACGGAAATTAGCGACTGAATTAGTCTGTCGCAAAAAATTGGTTCACATTGACGGATTAGTGATAAATTACCTACAAATTTGGCTTTGATAAATTAGCTACCAAAATAGTGACAAATCAGTAACAAAATTAGAGAGGAATTACGCATCACTCACAATTCTATCGCTAAATGTAATCATATAGAGACGAAGTTAGTGACGAACTTCGGTTGAAACTATTAGCGACAAAATTATGACGACATAGCGATGGATTTTTTTAGCTGTCTCAAATACGTCGCTAAGTTTTTTCACTTAGTTACTGATTAACGATGGACTTGAGTATAATAATTGCGTTTTTTGTAGTTTGTGCTTTGCTTTATCATTTTCTATGCTTTTTAATTACTTTTTAGTTTATATTTCACATTTTTAGACTTAATCACAACATTCTTCACTTATTCACATCATTCGATCACAAACGAAATTCACCGTTCCATTCACACTTCATTCGGAACCTCACGACCCGGGAATAATCCATACTCCCGGTTATATATATAACTTGACTCACGTCAAATAACCATAGAACTATGTATTTTAGAACACATAGTTTTAATGATATGGGTTAGACAAGCGTTATAAGTCACTTATATTTGGCCGAAGTTCTATTTTATCATATTAAGGAATAAGGACACAGTGTGAATATTAACTTGTTCACTGATCAATTTCCTGTCGTCATCATCTCATTTACTTTACAGTCCTGAATATTAACTTGTTCACTGCTTAAGTTTTTTTATGATAGCTGGTTTTTTCTTTATGTAAAATAATGTCCCTAACTGCTTAAGTTTTTTCTAGAAATTCAAGACGGGTTGGACCAACAAAAAGGGAAGAATGTTGCAGCATGATTCAAGAGGGGTTGTTATAGTTTAATTTGTGCTACGTCAGTCTATTGCAACTGTAATGCTACATTTGTTGTCATCGAACAAAATAATCAAACTTGTACTTTGCACTTGTAATATTCGAATATCTACTTTATGCATTTTCCCATGCTTGTAATACATTTTGCTTACTGTAATGCATTATTTCATTTTCCCTCCAGGCTTGTAAATTCTGTTCTTGGTGCATAATCCCGAAACCGAACGAATTAAACAGAGTATACCCGAACCGACCCGAGTCCCATTCGGTTCGGTATTCGGGCAAGCATTTTGACACTTTTCGGTTAAAATTAATTCATTTATACTTTATTAGTTTTAATTTAAGGGAAGTATGTTCGAATCGAATCCAGATCTTACGAGTCTATGATAAGATCGAGATGCTATGATGCCTTTTAAGATCCTACGAAGGATCAACGTGTTTTTGCTTAACGATATCGTAAAATCGGAAAATCATAAGAGCTACATCGGGATCTTAATAGCTATGTTATTTCATTATTTAGATAAACTTAGACCATTCATCATCACAAACATTTTGCAAAATGAAGCATTCTTAATTATAACAAACAATAGATATGTTTGATTGTTAGGTGGGTTGCAGGTGCAAAAGTGATTGAAAAACTAAAAGATAACAGATTTATTTAATAATTGATATTAAAAATAAAATAATAAAATAATAATAATAATAATAATAATAATAATAATAATAATAATAATAATAATAATAATAATAATAATAAAATAATAATAATAATAATAATAATAATAATAATTTGATATTAAATAATAATAATAATAATAATAATAATAATAATAATAATAATAATAATAATAATAATAATAATAATAATAATAATAATAATAATAATAATAATAATAACGGTTTGCTGTATGAAGCTCGAGCTCAAAAAAGTTAAATCGATGAAGCTTTAAGTTAATCTTGAGCTCGAAAACTAATTAAACTTTAAGTTAAAAGCTGTCAAGCTCGGGTTGAGCTTGTTTAACTAAAGCTCAAGTGGAGCTTAAGTCGACCTTTTAAGAAGCCGAGTTAAATTATCTCACAAATAGCTTCTTTCATTTGCAATTTTACTTGTGTTGATTATTTATAATGTCTATGCATATACGACATCTTACATTTGCAATTTTACTTGTGTTGATTATTTATAATGTCTATGCATATACGACACTTGAAGTTAAGCTATTTAAGACATATTGTTTTGGATTTGGTTATGTTGTAAAAATGTGAAAAAAAAACTCGGTAAGCGTATAAAAACCTAACGAGACAATCCCTTTGTGAAAGAAGAAAGATATATCCACAAATGTTGTTTGTATGTTACTAAGTAACCTAATAAGCTGATTGACCTTAACTCGAAAAATCCGTTTAATATAGTGTTGACATAAATAATGCCTAAAAACATTATCAATATTTTCATATCTCTATGTTTTAATGATCACAAAATGTAAACTCATTAAAACATAAACTTATCAAATAAACAAGTATTTAGTTGTAAATATTCATTTCTACAACTTAATCACTTAAGGTATGAATAAACAAGTGCTTAATGCATTATATGATCAAAAGAACATTTTCTTTGTAACTAGATTTTTTATAAAACATCAAAAACATTTTATATATTTTTGAAAAACATTTTTGGTAGTAAATAAAAATGTTTAATCTTTTATAAAAATATGAATTCAAATTTTTAACCAAAATCAGTTAAAATGTTCCAGAAAAACCTTCCCCACAAAAGGACAAAATTGGCCAACGTTCAGTAGGGGCGGCCCCCTTAATTTTACTAGGCGGCCCCCTTAATAATTAAGGGGACCGCCCCCTATTTAAGGGGACTGCCCCCGCTCCAGTAGGCTCCAGCTGTCCAGATTTTTCTCCTATAAATACCAGCCTTCCCCTGGATTTTTACTCACCCTTTTGCACTAAAACTTTCTGTTGTAGATCTCATTTCATATCTTAAATAAACCTTTGATCATGTAATCTTAAGCATTGGTTTTCAAGTGATCCAAGCTTCCACCATCCAAGTGCAAAAGAAGAATACTTCTATCAATCAAGATTAGAAGTATTACAACTTAGTATCATTTTGTTACTTAAGTTGTGTGTTTAACAAAGTTTGTAAATCATTCATTCATTTGTATGTAAGGTGTGTGTTGTAGATTAGTGTTGTGTATAAGTAGTGAAGATGTTGTATAAGTAGTTGTGGTATAGAAGTTGTGAGGTCAAAGTGTAGAAGTCATGAAGCCGTTGTGTAGAAGTCGTGAACCCGTGGTGTAGAAGTTGTGAAGCCGTAGCTTAGAAGACATGAAGTCCTTGTGTTGAAGTCGTGAAGCCGTAGCATAGAAGCTGTGAAGCGGTCGTGTTAAAGTTGTGAAGTCCTAGTCGTGAAGTTCTTGTGTTGAAGTCGTGAAGCCATAGCATAGAAGCTGTGTAGCGGTCGTGTTGAAGCCGTGAAGTCCTAGTGTTGAAGTCGTGAAGCCGTAGCATAGAGGTTGTGTAGCGGTCATGTTGAAGTCGTGAAGTCTTAGTCATGAAGACATAGTGTTGAAGTCGTGAAGCCGCATCATAGAGGTTGTGTAGCGGTCGTGTTGAAGTCGTGAAGAAGTCCTGAAGCAGTCGTGAAGCCGTTGTGAAGTAGTCGTGAATAAGTTGTGAAGAAGTTGTGTTGTGAAGTTGTGAGATTGGTTCTAGCTACGATTAGAACTCGACATTTAGCTTTGTGTCGTTAAACCCGTGTAAGCCAAAGTTGTGTACGGTTTTCTCTGCCATAAGGGAGCTTATTGAAGTTGTGAAGAAAACTCTCGAGCAAGGTGTGCTCGGGGAGTGGAGTAGGGCAAGGAAGGTGTCATTGTAGCCGAACCACTATAAATCTCTCGTGTCTCGGTTAGATCTTTCCATACCTTATTTATTTCATTACTTGCATCGTCATTACTTTCATACACATAGGCTTATATAATTGCTAGTATTAATTAGAGGTCGACTTTACATAAAGATCAAATTGAAAATCCATTCAAGAAACCAAAACTTTTACAATCAATTTAAAAGAATACATATATAACTAATAATAAGATTTAAGTTTTATTTTTCATAACAAACTAGAATCTAAAGTTTTTAAAAGTATAAAACAAAGGTTTTATAATAAATTAAAAAGACGTAAAACTATTCAACCCCCCTTCTAGTTTTCCACAATTGGTATCAAGAGCCACGTCAGTCAAGATTTTTAAAATATACTGTATTTTAAAACTTGAATCGATCTATGAAATTCGAAAAATATCTAGAAGGGGAATCTTTGCTAAAACCACCACTATTTGAAAACTATACTTTTCTTGAATGGAAAAATAAATTTGAAACTTATGTGAAATCAATTGATCTAGATCTTTGGCATGTCATTTCGATTGGTGAGTTTGAAAGTCAAACAAAAACATATTTTGAAAGTTAAACAAAAACATATTTTGAAAATCAAACAAAAACGGATTTTGAAAGTCAAATTGATTATTTGAAAACAAAGAATGAAATAAATAATAAAGCTAAAATAATTATTTATAAAACCTTGCCGAAAGTTGAATATGAAAGAATATTCTTCTGTAAAACGGCAAATGATATTTGGAAAAATTTCTTAAACTTTCATCAAGAAAAATGTCAAGCCAAAGATGAGGATTTTGATCTTGTACATGAATTAGTTATCTTAGAAAATTTAATAGATAAACATTTAGATAAAATAGATACATGTGTTACTAGTTCAAATGTTGTTAATGTAGGTATTAACGACGAAGACTACATGAATCAACTCCAAAGTGAACTCAATCCAAAATCATGGAGTGACACAGACGAAGGAGAAGATCATGATCCGTACAAGACATGTTCGGGTCAAGCCACTTCGGTTTAAATAAGGTGTTAGAAGCTTGCCATAATATACTTTCACACCTTGTGTATCTTAAAGACTCACCTATCATTCACACGTCGATCATCATCTGAGACATTACGAAGAAAAGCTTGGACGTGAGGTAAGTTCTCTATTTAAAATTTCATAAGTAATTACTTCATGCATATAATCTTATTAATGCCTTAGGATATGCTTAGTCTGATAGGTTGCTTTGCCTTTACACTTTAGTTATATTCGTTCTGTGGCTTAATGAACTAGAAACCCTTTAGTTAGCCCCCCTAAGTGTTAGTAAACCAAGCAATCTTCATATTTGGTACTCTTCGATAGGTAAATTTAGGAACTTAATTTCTTCTAAAAAGAGAATGACTACTGGAGAATCTATTGACTAGAAACTCAATTTGACCTAACGGTTGAATTGCTTCTATGTGAGAAGTTGGGTGTGTGTAACCCGTAAAAACGGTCGTGTTTAGCCTGAATTGAGCACCACTAGTAATAGTCTTATACTCATTCTCCAACTTGAATACATTATTTTTTCCTAAATATACCTAACGATAGTTTACTGCTATGAACTTTGCTTTTCACTAGAGCTTTTCATTCCTAGATGTATGTTATCTTGCATATATAAAATTTATAGATGTTTACTTGCTCCTATGTGATTTGACTGCATGCCTTCGTAATTATTTGTTTCGTTGTTAAATGCATTGTCATTATAATAGCTTTTGTTTTTCTCTAACTACTCTGACATGATGTATTTTTGTATTTAGTCATAATACATGCTTAAATGCCATAGGATATGTAGAAAGAGGTAGCATGTGACAATAGACTTAACCAATGCCCTTGAGCATGAGATCTTTCATAAACCACTATTTTTAAACATATAATTAATGGGACTTATTTTTAAATTTGCAAAAACTTCACATTTTGGAAAAATAATTTTTCAAAAGATTATGACACATTTCTATTTTACATGTTTCACCATCCTACATTTCTTCCAAACTTGTGTCCATAATTACATGTTTATCAAAACCAAAGATTGGAAAAATATGTTTTCTTTCCTCATAAAAACATTTTGAAATAAAACCAAAACTATTTCATTAAAATATTTTTCACATCCACATAAAAACCCACTTTCAAACATTGTTGAATAATGCCAAAAACATTTCTTTAAATCATGCATGGTGATCTCATATCTGTCATCTATATTTATGTATGTGACATTTATAAGTGAACTAAATTTGAAAATAACCATAATTTATTCACTAAGACCTCACTTGGTACAAGTCTAGAAGTCCATGCTATCACAACTCTACATTCCCATGCACATAGATATTCATTAGGATTATTTAACTAGCTTATTAATCTTCCTAAATATGATACTATGAATTACTTGGTGCTATGTAGTGTTTTCTTGTCTAACATATATATGTTACATGCTAAATGAGTTGTTTGCATGCTAGATAATAATGTCTAATGAATATGCTTAGCATACATAAGTTATTAAATCCTAAATTGCCTCAAAAGAAGTTGGACTTGCTTGAAACTAAACCCAAAAACACAACCCTTTCAACAATTTTCTGCCAAAAACCCATTTCCAGTAACCTGGAAATCAGCAGATGGGCGGCCCCCTTAATTCATTAGGCGGCCCCCTTAATCTTTAAGGGGACCGGCTGTAACACCCCCAAATTTGGTTTGTGGCAGCGGAAAAATAATTTGGGTGTTACGGTGAGGATCGAAGTTTAAATCTCAGAAAACGGCCCGGAAAGGGCGTTTTGAAAGTTATATGTCATTCAAAATAATATCCTTGATACAAAGTGAAATATTTGGTTTGAAAATCCCATAAAAAGAGGTGACCATTTTGGAAGAATGACATATTTGATTTTACACACTTTTAAGTTATCAGAGTAAAAGATGCCCGCTCCGTGTCTTGTCCTGCTCCGTTAATTACCTGAGATAAACATGCTTAAAATGTCAACACAATGGTTGGTGAGTTCGCGGAGTTTATAGAAAATAACTTTCTTCGAAAGGAGTATAGTGATTGTCGAAATAAATAGTAATCCTTTATGAAATAGTTAATAAGTTGTTTTATATAAAATTCACAAGTAATTCATGTATGATATTCAAAATCATAAGTTTCAAGTTATGAATGCCGACGAGCTACGTTGTTATATGCTCAATGTAAACTGTTGTATCATCTTTTAACTATAATGACATATCAAGCATTTGGAGTTAATTTGTGCAGAATTCTCATTTAAGTCACATATGGTAACAGTTAAAGTTCAAGTACGGGATTCATAATCATAACACGTAGTGAAGTAATTGACTAAAGTCTGAAATCTATCAGTGAAAAGTGATGGTCTTCTAATACAGCTGTATCCTAGGATATATATGAAACATTCATATATTCATAAAGTTATATTGCCCTAAGCCTCATGACACGCAAAACGTTAACAGAGTACCGTAAAACGGAGTGTTCACCAAATTAATGACGAAAGTTTATGCCCTCGTGTAATAGGTGATTTGCCACTTCCTATTTTTCTCAAATATAGCGCATCGCGACTAATACGACTAGCGATTAAGCATTCCGTCACAGTATTAGTGGGATAGGTTGTCAGTCCTCCAACAGGTTTCGAAGCTGTTGCTATATTCGCGCTCACCGCAGTGATTAATGGCTCATGATAAAGGGACTTTTTGGCAATAAGGTGTGCTTAGGCAATATAGGTCTCAAGGTTCATAAAATACACGTATTCTGATCTTGGCAATTATTTCCAGTGGAATATAGAAATATTATAATAAGTAACAGTTCATTCATTTGTCACATGAATGCATACAGTAAGTCTCAGTATCATATTACATCAAGTAGTTCAGAGATGTTATGTTTCAAGTTCCGTGTTTAAGCTAAACAGATAATTTGCACATATAATGAGCATGTATTCCTTTCAAGTATAATTCAAGCATGTAGAGCATAGTTGATGATTTTGAGTAAATCATAAGATATTTCAAGTAATATAAAACAGTTAAAGCATGTATCTCCCCCAAAAGAATTATTAAAAACAAGTGTGAAAAGTAGGGGCCACGACTCACCTGAAGCGTATCCAGCAAGACGAAATTATAAGATCAAGTAAACGATCACGAAAACTTCTTCAATACGAGACCTGAGTATAAGTGAAGTCTAAGAGTCTAACTTACGACTAATAACGAATGTGAAAAGGATAAATCGTATAACGATTTGATCGGTGATGTGAGTGTGTGATATGCCTAAAATGCCTCAAGTTAAAAATATAATATATCTATAATATTGTCTCGGTTCTTATCTCAAATGACTCAAAATATTACTTTCTCGAAATATGCTGAAATAATATGCAAGTGAGGTTGCTAATATTTCTAATAGCGAAACTATAAATAATGCATAACTAAAAATGTAAAATGCATATGAAATGAAGGGTGTAAAATGAAAATAAACTAGAAGATCAAGTGAAATTAAATATGTCCTTGTTCTTTTCAGATTTTATCTTTCTTAGTCTAACGGTGGTTGCGTTACGTCGTTAGTCCTCGGTTAAGTTCAAAGTTCATATTAGTCCAAAATTTGTCCATATGTCTATATAAGGCTTTGAAGTCCAAAGGTATGTCATTTTAAGTCCTTTATAATCTGTTTTAGCAGTTTCAGTCCATGGGTTACACTGTTTGACAGTTTTGGTCCTTCCGGTTAACTCGCGTTACATTTTTAGTCCTTTTTGCATAAAAATGACGGGAAAAATATTCTGAAAGTTTCTATAACTTTATTAAGTTTATTTTAACTTATTTCAATTGATTATTTCAGAAAATAGTTTATTTTGGCTTAATGGGCTTTTTAAAGAAAAAGTTTAAGGCTCGTTAACATTTAAATGGCTAGTTGGGTTTAAAAGCTTATTGGGTTTGTCTTGGACTCACGAACGGATTTTTTTAAAAAAATATAGTTCCAGTGGGTTTAACGAATGGTTCATTTGATAATGCTTGTTGAGCCTTTCTAATATTCCACTCGATACAAGTTTAGTAAAACGAGTTCTTTATAGCATTTGAAATGAGATTTGTAAAAGGTCCGTAAGGTCTTGTGACCAAGTGGTTTATAGTAACTCGTTAGTTCAAAAAAAAAATATATAGGTTCGAATCTAAAGTTTACTAGGTTTAGTGTAAGTATTTGTTTTTACGGGATTAAAGCTAATGAACCTTAGGTGTTAACAGTTTATATGTATAACTTATATTGGTATGTGGTTTCATGACTAACTTATGTATAAAAATGATTTGCTAACAATCATGTTGCACCAGTAACAAGTAATGATTAACAAGCTAGCTCTCTTTTATTATGCAATCTATTAGACTTGTTTTAGTAGCCTGTTTCTATGTCAAGGTAATGTGTGCTACGAGTAGTGGGGGCTGAGTATGTACTTCAATTCTTAATAACCAAAAACAATATTAAAGGAAACACTTGCACGTTTGATATTTATATAAAATGGTACGTGTGACTGTGAGGTACGTGTTTTTATTCACTAGCCATCCCAAAGGATTGGGTGGTCATTCTGTGTATGTTATGGATTAAAGAAAACGCAAAAGGAATTGGAACGATGCAACTACATGATCGAAGTGAACCGGTGCGATATATGAAATGATTTTAGATAAAAGAAGGAATAGATGAAAGATCAAGTGTGACTTACAACACCACCAACAGTGGAAAGGAGACGAATAACGACGGGATGAACGTGTAAATAATTCCGAGGTAACACCAATGGTTCCAAGACCTTCCATCCGTCACGTACAACGCCAAACGTCTTAGAACTTGTAAAGATAGTCTCCTACGCCCTCCTGTTCTCCTTCCTTCTTCTCTTCTTTACACGATAGGAACCAAAACTAACGGAGGTGCATTTGTACGAGCGCCATAAAGGAAAAAGAAAGAAGTTTGTATATGTGTGTGAGTGGTTACGTGAAGGAGGGAGTGTATATATTAGTATGTTGCAATGCATGCTTGGTAATAAGATGGGACACGTTCTTATGTGGGTTGGTTATAGCATGTATTGGAAACAAAATAGGACACGTTATATATAACCTTGTATGGTGAAATTTACTTACACATATATATGGAGATTTTACCTACACGTTCTTATATCTATACTGCTTACACGTTCATATATAAAATATACACACACGTTCTTATTCTTGTTTGTTGTATTTTATGGTTTAAAGATACTACACGTTCGAATAGTTTATTTTATGTTACACGTTAGATATCTTTGTATGACAAGAAATAGTGCACGTAAATGTTTAATTAGAAAGATTGCATGCATGGTTTAAAAATGTACACGTCTACATTGTAGCATATGTTAGCTAAATATTGCATGTTTTTGCCAAACCTTGTAGGAAATAGTAGCTATCCGCATATATAAAATTAGTTTATGATATAGTTTGATTCCGGTAATTACTAACGTTAAGTCCTTAAGTAACAAAACTTAAAATCGAGTAACGTACAAATATAACGTTTATAAAAATATCAAAGTTTATTAATATACTTCAATTAATAATATTAGACATGAAAAATAGTTTAACGGAAAGCATATACGTTAATAAAATCTAATAGGGTTTAAATATTTGTATTACGTATAATGTAAAATATAAAAATAATAAAGTGAAAATAGTTCATATAAAATATGTAGGCTTATCCAAATCTTGTGTTGGTCGTGAGTATAGTATATTAAAGAAAAGTTTAAATTTCCCCATAAAAATGGGCTTTGTTAAATGATAAGTCAAAGGTATTATTAATTAACAAAGATTATCATGACGGATTTTTGTAGGATCTTACAGTATCTACCCCTCAATTTTGAACTTCGTCCCGAAGTTCAGTCCGTGATAGGTGTTGAAAAATGTGGCGTTCTGAGGTGAGAGTTCATAGAAAATATTGTCGAGAGATTTGTTATTTGACTATCCAGCGGCGAGATTTCAACTAGATTTATTAATACTAGACTGAATAAATTCGAATGTTTGATCAATAATTCGATTTATGGGCTACAAGTAGTGAAAGTAACGGCCGAGAGTAGGAAGTATTTAGCACTTAATGTTTAGTGTTCTAACGGTCGAGACTATGGGATTTTTAATGGTAATGATTTGAAATTTTAATGATCGTGAACAGTAAAATAACGGGTATTTTCTCCACTTAGATTCCCTATTTAATCTTATCCACTCTTTTTCCTTTTTCACTTTTCCGCCCCATTCTTTTCGTTTATCTTCATCTTCTCCGAAAGATTTCGCACCATGCCGCCGATCGTCGTCCTTGCCGCCTCCGTATACATTGTCCTTGTCGCCGTTTATCTGGCCTTCTTCCCTGATGAAAACTCTGATTACTACATCGCATCCTTGGTGTTCATCGTACCTCTTACGATTTTAGCGATCAATGTGGATAAGATTTTGGGGTGAGGATCTCGGGCTAGTGTGGTTATAAAGTAGTTTTGTTGTATGCCGATGTAACCTTTAATGAATGTGGAATAAAATCTCGTTTGTGTTTAGTTATATATCTCGATATAGCTTTTAATATTTTGTTGTATTTTATGGCGCAGAATAATTAAGGTGCTTCATCCTATGGTGGCTCTTGCTATCGTTGGATTGGTGGGGGTCATTATTTCTATGGTGGGTCAACCGATTGAAGATTGTATGCCTTACATTGTGTTTATTGTACTGTTAGCACTTCCGATGTTAATCATTTCGCTATGTATTAACTTCCGTGGTTTCAAATAAAGTTTATGTTATTTGTGTTTTCCATAGATTGTTGTGAATTCTTATAGTTTCTAGTTTCGTATTGTTCTCGACTTCGTATAATGGAGCAGTGAGTAATAGGTAATGAGTGTAGATTGGCCTGAGGTTGACTAAAAGTGAGGTGTATGAACAAGTTATTTTGTTTCGAGATCTTGTTTTTGGAATGAAAATTGTTATTCTATCGTGTTTTGAAAGTGCACATGATTTGTAATTTTTGAAAATCACAAATTTATGGTGTAAGCTACTCGTCAACAAATAGTTTGTAGATTTTTAACAATGAGAGTTTCGGACGAAAATTTGATGAATAATAGAATAGTTGTTGAACTTTAAAGTTTTGTAAAGAAAAACTTGTTAGATACAGTCATAAGTGATAACACAACATTGGTTTGCTTTATATGTATAAAACCGTGTCTTACGTTAATAGCTTATTTATTTTTCAAAGTATCCAAGTTGTTAGTTAAGTGTGAAAGCTAGGCGGGAAATTAATATATTATAAGATGAGATGTGTTGTAAAAAAAAATTTCATTTTGTTTCTTAGGGTTGTTAATCGTTGTTGGGGGCAAAAGAGAAATACGAAAGTTGGTTTGTTTTAGTTGTAGTCGAGTCCACAAAGATGAAATATGACCAAATAACTAGACAGAGTTTCGTTTGAATTTGTTGGGATTGTTGGGAACTTAAATGAAACAAAGTATTTGGGTAATATATGATTTTTGTTGAGGCCATTTTAGAATGTGATAGTCGGGCTGAGCTTTGGTCGTCACATGATTGAGTATTGGAAAAGATTTATTACACATGATTTCTTGGTAAGTGTCTAATCGAGACGTATGAAAATATTGGTAGGTTGTTAAGTGAATAATCCAAAGTAAACGGGTATGAGTCGATTAAATCTTAAGTTCTTGCGCTCAATTAGAATTGGGTTCGAGTATTAATGATAACAAGGGTGTGTTGGATTGTTGTTAGCAATAGGTCGAGAATAAAGGTTTCAAGGATAAGTTTAGTTTGACGAATGTTGAACACAGGTTCCATGACATATATGGTTACTAGGTAGTTTCGAGATCATCGAATTTTCGTATAATGCCTAAGAGTTTTGAGAAGACGTTAGGAGGTTCATTAATTCCTAGAGGATGTGTAGTCAAATCGTATGGGAAGTGCTATTCGTATGTGGCGTGTTCAGGATTTTTAAGTCATGGTGGGGCGCGTTTAACGCGATTTGTTCCTGCCTCTTGCGTTGAATTGCGAAAACCAAAGTAATTATTTTATTTACCACGTATCTCAGAGCTAGTTGCTAGTTTTATTAGACATAGATTTTGAAAGTTTTACCGTTTGAATACAAACGATTATATTTCTTAATTGAAAGATATTTTTCAAACCCTTATAAATACCATTGGCATGGTTGGGTTACCTATACACACACAGTCAATGGCTTGTAAGCTACCACATACCGCTGAACAAATTCAACTGTACATCAAAGCAGAAACGGAGGGTAGTGACGTGGATCATCAAAATGCTATTGTGAAGGTCATTCTGCAGTTTGAGGCTATGAAACAATTGAAACGGCGACTTAGAGAAAACTATGCTAGGTGCACAGATATTTCAGATGGTAGGAAGCATGTGATCGACAAGTTTTTGTATGATGAATCTTGTAAGGATGCTGCTGTCATCGAATCGCTGTGGTCTTGTGTTCATCAAATAGATGACCAGATTTCTAACAAGGTTCGTTGGAGTTTGGAAGAGAATGTTGAAGCTGCTAGGGTTGAACATCAACAACAACAACAACAAAAACAAAAGCAACAAAATCCATCACTACTACAACATCAACAACAACCACAACTACAACAAGGTGCATCAAGTTCATCTACACCAAGGGTGGTTGTGCAACAACAACATTTGCCTCATCTGGATCATTTCCAGCCAAGTTTCGAGGAAAATGTGGCAGTTGGTGATGGTGGTTGGACTCCTGCCATGGATTGGGAGCTGAGCAGGTTGGAAGCTCAATGGGAAGAAGAGAAGTTGGCGAGCTTTGATCCTTATGATGACGGCTATGATTCCAACAATTCTCAGACCTGGGATCATCCGGACTACCTTTGAAGTTTAGGTTTAGGTTTATGTGATGTTTTAATTCAGTATCGTTTGTAATGTTTAAGTAATTCCGTCAAGTTTCTTTGAATAATATGGTGTTTGGATGTTTATGCTATGAATACAACTTGGAAAAGAACTCATTACTCTGCTAGATTTAGGTATTTTACAGAAATCTGTGCGGGCAACCTACTTGTTAAACAAAGAGTTTTGTCGATAACAGATTTTCACATAGAGATATTTGAATGAAGATTCGGTGTATGTAGAGAAAGTTGCTGAATCCCGGCTTTTAGGTTATGGGAGATCTTGTTTGTCTTGGTGTGAAGAAATAGTTAATGCAAGTGGCTAGAATAGTAAGAGACAGTATTACGATAGGAATGTTGCTTTGAATTCGTATACTAACACTATGTATCATTAGTTAGGGGTTCTAATGAGAGTTATGCTGTGTGTTTGATGAATTTTTATGGTTATCGGTTTCATACTAGTGTACTTACAGATATAAATAAGCCCACTTATTTATAATTCGTTATTTACATAGAGAGGCGTCCCAAACAATGTAAATAAGGAAATATAAACTTATGGTTCGGCGCCTTACAATTTCTTTATTTAGATAAAAGGCATCCCCATCATTCAAATAAAGACATTGCAACCCATCCTGCTTAAGAATTTCTGATTTAATATTCATATTAGTCCACAAAATAATTCCTGCGCGGATTTTCCGGAACACAGTAAGATTTACTTCACATGCATCTATAAAGATGCGAGTAAGATAATTAAAGATAGTTGGTACAGTACTTGAAATAATTGGTGAGTATATATATATATAACGTTGAGTGTGAAATAGTATAGTGTGTAATGTGTAAGGAATAAACATTAAGCATGTAAAGATTAGTACAAAATAATCTTAATAGGTAATGTATTGAGCATGGCAGTCTGCAGACACGGAAGGCATAAGATGATAAGGTGTAAAATCATTTATTTTGAAAGTGTGGTTATAGTTCATTGTGTTAAAACGTTTGATTCTCTATAACCATAGGCTCTGATACCAAACTGTAACACCCCCAAATTTGGTTTGTGGCAGCGGAAAAATAATTTGGGTGTTACGGTGAGGATCGAAGTTTAAATCTCAGAAAACGGCCCGGAAAGGGCGTTTTGAAAGTTACATGTCATTCAAAATAATATCCTTGATACAAAGTGAAATATTTGGTTTGAAAATCCCATAAAAAGAGGTGACCATTTTGGAAGAATGACATATTTGATTTTACACCTTTTAAGTTATCAGAGTAAAAGATGCCCGCTCCGTGTCTTGTCCTGCTCCGTTAATTACCTGAGATAAACATGCTTAAAATGTCAACACAATGGTTGGTGAGTTCGCGGAGTTTATAGAAAATAACTTTCTTCGAAAGGAGTATAGTGATTGTCGAAATAAATAGTAATCCTTTATGAAATAGTTAATAAGTTGTTTTGTATAAAATTCACAAGTAATTCATGTATGATATTCAAAATCATAAGTTTCAAGTTATGAATGCCGATGAGCTACGTTGTTATATGCTCAATGTAAACTGTTGTATCATCTTTTAACTATAATGACATATCAAGCATTTGGAGTTAATTTGTGCAGAATTCTCATTTAAGTCACATATGGTAACAGTTAAAGTTCAAGTACGGGATTCATAATCATAACACGTAGTGAAGTAATTGACTAAAGTCTGAAATCTATCAGTGAAAAGTGATGGTCTTCTAATACAGCTGTATCCTAGGATATATATGAAACATTCATATATTCATAAAGTTATATTGCCCTAAGCCTCATGACACGCAAAACATTAACAGAGTACCGTAAAACGGAGTGTTCACCAAATTAATGACGAAAGTTTATGCCCTCGTGTAATAGGTGATTTGCCACTTCCTATTTTTCTCAAATATAGCGCATCGCGACTAATACGACTAGCGATTAAGCATTCCGTCACAGTATTAGTGGGATAGGTTGTCAGTCCTCCAACAGGTTTCGAAGCTGTTGCTATATTCGCGCTCACCGCAGTGATTAATGGCTCATGATAAAGGGACTTTTTGGCAATAAGGTGTGCTTAGGCAATATAGGTCTCAAGGTTCATAAAATACACGTATTCTGATCTTGGCAATTATTTCCAGTGGAATATAGAAATATTATAATAAGTAACAGTTCATTCATTTGTCACATGAATGCATACAGTAAGTCTCAGTATCATATTACATCAAGTAGTTCAGAGATGTTATGTTTCAAGTTCCGTGTTTAAGCTAAACAGATAATTTGCACATATAATGAGCATGTATTCCTTTCAAGTATAATTCAAGCATGTAGAGCATAGTTGATGATTTTGAGTAAATCATAAGATATTTCAAGTAATATAAAACAGTTAAAGCATGTATCTCCCCCAAAGAATTATTAAAAACAAGTGTGAAAAGTAGGGGCCACGACTCACCTGAAGCGTATCCAGCAAGACGAAATTATAAGATCAAGTAAACGATCACGAAAACTTCTTCAATACGAGACCTGAGTATAAGCGAAGTCAAAGAGTCTAACTTACGACTAATAACGAATGTGAAAAGGATAAATCGTATAACGATTTGATCGGTGATGTGAGTGTGTGATATGCCTAAAATGCCTCAAGTTAAAAATATAATATATCTATAATATTGTCTCGGTTCTTATCTCAAATGACTCAAAATATTACTTTCTCGAAATATGCTGAAATAATATGCAAGTGAGGTTGCTAATATTTCTAATAGCGAAACTATAAATAATGCATAACTAAAAATGTAAAATGCATATGAAATGAAGGGTGTAAAATGAAAATAAACTAGAATATCAAGTGAAATTAAATATGTCCTTGTTCTTTTCAGATTTTATCCTTCTTAGTCTAACGGTGGTTGCGTTACGTCGTTAGTCCTCGGTTAAGTTCAAAGTTCATATTAGTCCAAAATTTGTCCATATGTCTATATAAGGCTTTGAAGTCCAAAGGTATGTCATTTTAAGTCCTTTATAATCTGTTTTAGCAGTTTCAGTCCATGGGTTACACTGTTTGACAGTTTTGGTCCTTCCGGTTAACTCGCGTTACATTTTTAGTCCTTTTTGCATAAAAATGACGGGAAAAATATTCTGAAAGTTTCTATAACTTTATTAAGTTTATTTTAACTTATTTCAATTGATTATTTCAGAAAATAGTTTATTTTGGCTTAATGGGCTTTTTAAAGAAAAAGTTTAAGGCTCGTTAACATTTAAATGGCTAGTTGGGTTTAAAAGCTTATTGGGTTTGTCTTGGACTCATGAACGGATTTTTTTTTAAAAATATAGTTCCAGTGGGTTTAACGAATGGTTCATTTGATAATGCTTGTTGAGCCTTTCTAATATTCCACTCGATACAAGTTTAGTAAAACGAGTTCTTTATAGCATTTGAAATGAGATTTGTAAAAGGTCCGTAAGGTCTTGTGACTAAGTGGTTTATAGTAACTCGTTAGTTCAAAAAAAATATATATAGGTTCGAATCTAAAGTTTACTAGGTTTAGTGTAAGTATTTGTTTTTACGGGATTAAAGCTAATGAACCTTAGGTGTTAACAGTTTATATGTATAACTTATATTGGTATGTGGTTTCATGACTAACTTATGTATAAAAATGATTTGCTAACAATCATGTTGCACCAGTAACAAGTAATGATTAACAAGCTAGCTCTCTTTTATTATGCAATCTATTAGACTTGTTTTAGTAGCCTGTTTCTATGTCAAGGTAATGTGTGCTACGAGTAGTGGGGGCTGAGTATGTACTTCAATTCTTAATAACCAAAAACAATATTAAAGGAAACACTTGCACGTTTGATATTTATATAAAATGGTACGTGTGACTGTGAGGTACGTGTTTTTATTCACTAGCCATCCCAAAGGATTGGGTGGTCATTCTGTGTATGTTATGGATTAAAGAAAACGCAAAAGGAATTGGAACGATGCAACTACATGATCGAAGTGAACCGGTGCGATATATGAAATGATTTTAGATAAAAGAAGGAATAGATGAAAGATCAAGTGTGACTTACAACACCACCAACAGTGGAAAGGAGACGAATAACGACGGGATGAACGTGTAAATAATTTCGAGGTAACACCAATGGTTCCAAGACCTTCCATCCGTCACGTACAACGCCAAACGTCTTAGAACTTGTAAAGATAGTCTCCTACGCCCTCCTGTTCTCCTTCCTTCTTCTCTTCTTTACACGATAGGAACCAAAACTAACGGAGGTGCATTTGTACGAGCGCCATAAAGGAAAAAGAAAGAAGTTTGTATATGTGTGTGAGTGGTTACGTGAAGGAGGCAGTGTATATATTAGTATGTTGCAATGCATGCTTGGTAATAAGATGGGACACGTTCTTATGTGGGTTGGTTATAGCATGTATTGGAAACAAAATAGGACACGTTATATATAACCTTGTATGGTGAAATTTACTTACACATATATATGGAGATTTTACCTACACGTTCTTATATCTATACTGCTTACACGTTCATATATAAAATATACACACACGTTCTTATTCTTGTTTGTTGTATTTTATGGTTTAAAGATACTACACGTTCGAATAGTTATTTTATGTTACACGTTAGATATCTTTGTATGACAAGAAATAGTGCACGTAAATGTTTAATTAGAAAGATTGCATGCATGGTTTAAAAATGTACAATTCTACATTGTAGCATATGTTAGCTAAATATTGCATGTTTTTGCCAAACCTTGTAGGAAATAGTAGCTATCCGCATATATAAAATTAGTTTATGATATAGTTTGATTCCGGTAATTACTAACGTTAAGTCCTTAAGTAACAAAACTTAAAATCGAGTAACGTAAAAATATAACGTTTATAAAAATATCAAAGTTTATTAATATACTTCAATTAATAATATTAGACATGAAAAATAGTTTAACGGAAAGCATATACGTTAATAAAATCTAATAGGGTTTAAATATTTGTATTACGTATAATGTAAAATATAAAAATAATAAAGTGAAAATAGTTCATATAAAATATGTAGGCTTATCCAAATCTTGTGTTGGTCGTGAGTATAGTATATTAAAGAAAAGTTTAAATTTCCCCATAAAAATGGGCTTTGTTAAATGATAAGTCAAAGGTATTATTAATTAACAAAGATTATCATGACGGATTTTTGTAGGATCTTACACCGGCCATCTGATGGTCGAAGGTGCTGCTCCCTTTTTCTATTTTTAAGCCCATTTTATCCTATACTTCCCAAAATTCACAAACACATTTTGTCACAAACCACCCTTGATGAACTAAAATAAGTACATTTTATTACTATCATTTATCCTATTAATTTGACTTGTTTTACTATATTATGTATGAGGATTGATACTTAATCATTTACTTTTGTAATTCTCAGGTAAAAACAAGCATTTGGTGAAACTTAGCAATTTTGGACTAATAATGGAGCAAAACGTGCATAAAGTGAAAGTCTACTGACATGGACAAGACAAGTCAATTCTGCTCCAGATGCGCCGCATCTCACTCTCGAAATGCGCCGCATCTCTATCAAGATATCACCAGATACGATCCAAGATACAAGAGGACATGCGCCGCATCTAATCAAGGGTTACGCCGCATCTTCTGGCGGTGTACGAATATTCCTGAATATTATAATCTTGGACCCCACGCGAAGTTAAGTACATGCGCCGCATCTACTTAGTAGATGCGCCGCATCTTCCCTCAGACAGAAACTATAAATACCCCGTAGACCAGACGAATTATAAGTTCCGAAACCCTAAAACAGAAGACCGAACAGGAGGAACAAAGGACGAATTCAGTCAAGGAGGCAGCACAAGACACACCCAAATCAAAGATACAAGAGCTGTAAGAAGGTGCTGCATGTATTTAATTCATTAAGTAGTTTTGTTTTATTGTGTTAGCAAACTTTAATTCATCAGGATTGGTGGCTTGTGTAATGTGACAACGAAAGATTGCACTCCCTTTAATACTTGCTTTCCCATCAATTAAAGTTTATATGATGATGTCTTTGGTTACTACTTATTAGTGCATTGATAACCTCTGTGTTTATTAGTGGCTTGCGGGCATTTGACTGCGGGACATAATGTGGCTCCCACGGTTGTTTCTAAATTGATCACTTAGGAATAACTTTTAGACATAAGTAATCATTAAGGGTTTACTCGCCGATAAGATTAGGACCAACGAGAAAGGGTTAACTACATACACTTCATATAAAGCTATCAATAAAACAAGTGACAATCTACTTAATCATAAGGACAGCCCTCTTATTGTCTCGAGTATTTATCTGTGTACGTGTGTGCTACTTGCTGATTCGTGCCTATTGGTTTATTTTATTATTTAAATGCAACAACTCGTGCCAGTCTCTCAGGCTGAAACCCCCTTGCGTTAGGATATTAAAATACTGATTAGAATAACTAGATAATACGTTCCACTCTTAGTGATCGACACTCTACTTACCATTATCTTCATACTGACCGGGTACACTGCTCGTTAAGTGTGTGTGTTATTGATAAGTCGGCTAAATATAAATTTAAAACTTGAGTAGGCATTAAAACTGCTAAACCGCAACGACACATCACGCGCATCAAGTTTTTGGCGCCGCTGCCGGGGAGTGAATTGTTATTATCTGTTAATTTGATTAGTATTTTAATTAGGTTTTTCTTTTTATTAGATTAATTGCATCATTGTACTATTTTGCATATTTGTTGTATTATGTGTTAATTGTTTTCTTTTATTTTTGTGTGTTTATTTTTGTTTGTGTGTTTAATTTTTGTTTTTATTTTTCGTATTTTTCTGTTCTGCTATCGTTGTACTGTGCTAAATCAAACGATACGGCGCATCTGATCTCTCAGATACGGCGTATTGCGTTTAATTTTTTTAATACAACGCGTTTAATTAATTCGATACGACGCATCTTTTCCCCAAGATACGGCGTATCTGTTTTTAATAAGAAAATTTTTCTAAGCGATAAAGTAATACGACGCATCTGCTTTTGCAGATACGGCGTATCTGTTTTTAATAAGAAATTTTTTTCTAAACGTTAACGCCATACGACGCATCTGCTTTCGCAGATACGGCGTATCTATTATTTTAATTAAAAACAGTTTGCGAATTATTAAACAGATACGGCGTATCGATCTCTGTCGATACGGCGCATCTTACTGAATCAAAAATCTTTTATTTTTAAACGTAACGAAAATACGGCGCATTAACTTTCGTTAATACGACGCATTTAATTTTATTTAGATAAGTTGATTTTTGATTAATTAATTCGATACGGCGCATTCTTAAATTCTAAGCGGCGTATCTATTTTCTGAATAAAAGCCTGATTAAATTTTAACGTATTAAGATACGGCGTATCCAACTTTTTGGATACGGCGCATCGTCTGCAGATATCAGCTATTTTTATTCTTATATCCGTTTCTATATTCATTAATTTCTCTTCTAGCGAACAAATCCTACTGATGATTTTACTTTGGATGACAGATTTTGCTATGGAAGACATGTCAGTTAACGGATATCTTGCTAAGGAAAGCTTGTTTTCAGATTCATTCAATGTACTCATGATCGATGCAGATTTATTCTCTTGGGAGACTCCTCTTGAAGCTGCTTTTAAGGAATTCATGCGTTTATGCAACATTGACAAAGAGGTATTCTCTTATGATGTATTTGTGAGGTATACTGGAGAAGAATTGTCGCTCTTATGGCCTATCATTGAAGCCGAAGGATTGAACTGGACTACTATCGAAGAAGATGATGGGAAATTCTATCTTGCATACATGGACTCAAGCAACAACAGCTGTGGTGGAGGCAACGCCCAAATCTCTTACATGCCTTATTCCGAACAGTACTGGGGATTGAATGAGAACTATCAGGATAATGATATGAATTATGCTTTGGCGGAGTTACTATTTCATGGCAGGTTGGTAAGATTGATAGACCTCTCCCTCAATGATTGGTTAGAACTCAAATATGGTAGTCCGGAATTTTCCCCTACAAACGAAGTCAAGGAGATTATGACTTCATGGTTGACTCGGAGTTTTAAGAAGCAATTTAACGAGTTCATGGAGATAAAAAAGAATATGATTGGAAAGGTTTGCTTTGACGTTAACCATGACCCTAACGATGTTGATTTTTCAGAATGGTTGGCTAGTAAGTTTAATAACCATAAGAGCATGGATCGTGCTACTAAGGATGCATTATGGGTATATTGGATGAGAGGAGAAGATGAAGAAGTAGAAAGCGATTATGGGTCGTCACTTCATGATTCAACAATCAATGAGGGAATTGAAGAACTTTTCAGAATTGACATTGATGTGTTCGATTATGAGACACCCCTGTGCAAGCAGTTCAAGGAATTTAACTACCTTCTTCAAGTCGATGATGATGTGCTTACTGGAGATCTACCAGGATTTAAGACTTATGACGATTTCAAAAACACCTGGTACTATGAATGGAATGACCAAGTACCATGGGTTTGGGATAAACCATGGGCATTTGAGCACATTAATCACACCTGTACACCCTTCGTTTTTAAGGACGGGAGTAGTGTTTGGCCGACCTGCGATTATAAAAGTGACGGAACCTGTAATGGGGGAAGTATAATTGGGATGAAACGGGTTGGCAACGATGTAACCTTTGAAGATTATGAGTGGTACGATAATATTGAAGACTGCCCACAAAAGGCGGAGGCTTTACAAGAAAAGGGCAGAATTGAACGCTTGAAGGGACTTAAGGGGACATCGGATACTACTTTCTGGGAATGGGTGCATAAACAGTTTGATGATTTCACAAAGCTTAGTCGACGGTTACAATATGATTTGGAAAGAGAATGGGAGGCGATTCAAGACGATAAGTCATTAATTGAAGAACTAGATGATTATTTGATTAAGGATCCTTATTTTAAGTTTGTTGATAAAGACGAGGAAGAATTCACCAAAAGAAAGTGTCAACTACTTGGGATTCCTTACAATGAGCCACCCATGATTATTTCTGAAAAATTTAAAATCATCAAATATTCTTTGAGTCCTAATGAAGAATATACTGCGGTGAAGACAAAGAGTTATGCTAGACTAAGTCGAACGGAAGAAAACGTCGCAGAGATATACGGGAAAATCTTTCGGATGAAGGACGAAGGATGGACCGTGACAAGGACTTATTGCTGAGCTGAACGTGAGTCTAACTTGAAGACTCTGGAATAAAGACAAGTGCTTACCGGGAGACAACCCGGATTTATCTTTTATTATTCTGTTTTCTGTGTCGAGTCAGTCCAGGCCGCACGAGGATACGGCGCATCTCAATTCTGAGATGCGACGCATCCTCTGCAATGGTCATATCTTATTTTATTTTTCTGCATTTTTATTTTCGACTTTAAAACTATTTATCAGTTTATTTTAATGCGGCGCATCCCTGGTTAAGGATGCGGCGCATCTTTATTCTGATCCGTATTATTCCAGGCTAGATACGGCGTATCTTCTTCAATAAGATACGGCGCATCGACTGACCTGATGATTTTCAGTTTTAATTTTTAAGTTTTATTTTTCCTAACTACTAATGTATTATGCAAGTTTGAACCTTTCTTATCTTAGGTGTGTTTTAAAGTGTTGGTGGTATTATAGTTTCCTGGATTTCCTGTGGATACATCAAGTATGAAGCTTTAATGTTCTAATCCACAAGAAAGATGATTTTTGCTCTTATACAAATGGAGGATCATACCGAGCAAATCTCAGGGGAGTTTTTCTGTTCTAATTCTTTTATTTTCCAGTTTTTAACCTTTTATACAAACAACGAGGACGTTGTTTAACTTAAGTGGGGGGATTGGAGAATTAGAACACTTAACAATTACTTGTCCTAAACTTTTTCAAAAATTATGCTTAAAATGTGCTTAATATATCAAACTTAAATTTTTTTAGCATGTTTTTGTTTAAGATCTAAGTTACATAACTGCACACATGACGTTATTTTCAAAAATTGTGATTTTTCAAAATTCACAAATCTATGAGTGTGCCGGTGACTTGTAAACTTTAGAACTTGGCTTGTATACTATTCGAGACCACCATAATGAGTATTATTTATATAATTGGAATGACTTGTCTAACTTGGTAAAATTCTAGGATTACACCAAATAGCCTTTATATGTTATGTGTTATTAACTAACTACACTGGTTAGTTAACCCCCGTATAAAACCTTTTGTTACTCTCATTTTTAGAGTAAGATACCCCTAGAAAAAACCCTCAGAGCCATTCCTTTCGTTTCTTACACCTATGTTTAAAATGTTTCGTTACACCCTTACACCTTAGCCTACCCTGTAGATTAGAATCCGTGGTTGGTTAATTGCTATAGGCAGAGTGTGTTTCCTTACATTACCTGTGTTCGTGTGCGTAATTCATTATCTTTGGTTAGGTCGGGAAATTGCACAATGCAATTGGAGTGAAAGTAAATATTGTATATTTTGGAGTTTATTTTTCGTGTGTTTACTACTTTCACTATTACCGTTATTTCTGAAGTATGAAAAGTATGAAAAAAAATTATCCGGAAAGAAAGTTATAGTGATGTGGTGAAATTTTACACATCTATGTTTAAGTTTAAAAAAAAAAAAAAAAAAAAAAAAAAAAAAAAAAAAAAATCGAAAAAATAAGAAAAGAAAAAGAAAGAAAGAAAAGTTGGAAGTTAGTTTTAAGCCAACTTATGTAAGGTTATGTAAGTGGTCGATATCACCACTATTTGTTGTACTATATCTATGGATTGAATGGGAATTGGCAGTTATGGGAACGCCAATTAAGGTTTATTCTTTGATTAAGATCTTGTTGAGTATAATTCGTGTCTACCTAAAGCGTGTGTTTCAAGTGTTAAAGCGTGAGTTTTTCGATGATATGAGTCTTATTCATGGGATGGTTGGGATAGTGATTAACCACACTTAGGATTTTAATTTATTTGTTTTGTTTTGTTTATTTTTCATTTTACACCAATTTATATCCCAAATGTTATCCATACCCTATATTGTTCTTTATCCAACCGAACCTTTGATTTATTGAGATTAGGGATTTGAGCAATCTTAAGTATCGTAGTCGTGGATTCGGCTATGTATTTATGATTTTGTCGCCCTTTTTGATATATTATTATTGGTGAAGTTTGGACCTATCTTTAGCCTATTCGAGTTAAGGATTTGAGCAATTGCAAGTATCGTGTTCGTGGATTCGATCATGTATTTGTGATTTTGTCGCCTTTTCTGGAATTTGAGATCGATAGTGAAAGAGAATAATTAACCCTTAAGCCTAAAAACCCTTTTTACCGCTTTAGACTTGTTATTCCTTAGCTTTAGTGGTGGAGATGTGTATACTTGCCAAGCTTATGATAGAATATTCGTCGCGACTGGACAGTTAAACGATTAGATTTGCTTTTATCAAATTATTTTATTTTACTTCTAATTCGTTAAGTGTTTAGTTGTGTGATTATGAAATAAACGAATACATGCTTAAATATAAAAATAAATCCTAATACATTTCTTTTAGGATACATTTTCATAAATGAAATTCTAAGGTTTACTTGGGGACAAGTAAAGTTCAAGTGGGGGGATATTTGATGAACTCAAATAAGTACATTTTATTACTATCATTTATCCTATTAATTTGACTTGTTTTACTATATTATGTATGAGGATTGATACTTAATCATTTACTTTTGTAATTCTCAGGTAAAAACAAGCATTTGGTGAAACTTAGCAATTTTGGACTAATAATGGAGCAAAACGTGCATAAAGTGAAAGTCTACTGACATGGACAAGATCAAGTCAATTCTGCTCCAGATGCGCCGCATCTCACTCTCGAAATGCGCCGCATCTCTATCAAGATATCACCAGATACGATCCAAGATACAAGAGGACATGCGCCGCATCTAATCAAGGGTTACGCCGCATCTTCGGGCGGTGTACGAATATTCCTGAATATTATAATCTTGGACCCCACGCGAAGTTAAGTACATGCGCCGCATCTACTTAGTAGATGCGCCGCATCTTCCCTCAGACAGAAACTATAAATACCCCGTAGACCAGACGAATTATAAGTTCCGAAACCCTAAAACAGAAGACCGAACAGGAGGAACAAAGGACGAATTCAGTCAAGGAGGCAGCACAAGACACACCCAAATCAAA
The DNA here is from genome assembly GCA_021014915.2 of Artemisia tridentata subsp. tridentata. Taxonomy (NCBI): domain Eukaryota; kingdom Viridiplantae; phylum Streptophyta; class Magnoliopsida; order Asterales; family Asteraceae; genus Artemisia; species Artemisia tridentata. The sequence goes on from CP139508.1 coordinate 451,677,962, forward strand.
GATACAAGAGCTGTAAGAAGGTGCTGCATGTATTTAATTCATTAAGTAGTTTTGTTTTATTGTGTTAGCAAACTTTAATTCATCAGGATTGGTGGCTTGTGTAATGTGACAACAAAAGATTGCACTCCCTTTAATACTTGCTTTCCCATCAATTAAAGTTTATATGATGATGTCTTTGGTTACTACTTATTAGTGCATTGATAACCTCTGTGTTTATTAGTGGCTTGCGGGCATTTGACTGCGGGACATAATGTGGATCCCACGGTTGTTTCTAAATTGATCACTTAGGAATAACTTTTAGACATAAGTAATCATTAAGGGTTTACTCGCCGATAAGATTAGGACCAACGAGAAAGGGTTAACTACATACACTTCATATAAAGCTATCAATAAAACAAGTGACAATCTACTTAATCATAAGGACAGCCCTCTTATTGTCTCGAGTATTTATCTGTGTACGTGTGTGCTACTTGCTGATTCGTGCCTATTGGTTTATTTTATTATTTAATTGCAACAAATCGTGCCAGTCTCTCAGGCTGAAACCCCCTTGCGTTAGGATATTAAAATACTGATTAGAATAACTAGATAATACGTTCCACTCTTAGTGATCGACACTCTACTTACCATTATCTTCATACTGACCGGGTACACTGCTCGTTAAGTGTGTGTGTTATTGATAAGTCGGCTAAATATAAATTTAAAACTTGAGTAGGCATTAAAACTGCTAAACCGCAACGACACATCACGCGCATCAAGTTTTTGGCGCCGCTGCCGGGGAGTGAATTGTTATTATCTGTTAATTTGATTAGTATTTTAATTAGGTTTTTCTTTTTATTAGATTAATTGCATCATTGTACTATTTTGCATATTTGTTGTATTATGTGTTAATTGTTTTCTTTTATTTTTGTGTGTTTACAAATGTCTCCACCACCAAAAGTGTCACCACCACTTCCACCAAATAACAACCACTCTCTATCATCATCACCTTCCACTCAACACTTGAAGTTCATTGAAGAACTCAAGGAAGCCCATGAGCTTAATGCTCTCCTTGCTTTGCACCTTGCTCAAAGCAACTTAAACCCATCACCATCCATATCACCATCATTACCATCATCACCACATCACTTGAGTCAAATTGAGAAACATGTCAACAATTGTCCTTGTTGCATCTTTCTCCAAAATCAAACCATCACCTTAAATGAGCGTCTCACTTGGATTGAGTATCTTCTCACTAGATCTAATCCAACACCACCACTTGAACAACATCAAAACCCTCATTCAACATGGTCAAGTCCAAGCTCTCCACCTCCAATTCCTCTATCAACACTCTCTCCAACATCCATACACCCAAACTTACAACCCCATTAATCCAACATTTTTTACCCCCTCTTTACCATCATCCATCCAAAATAATCCAAATTTTCATGTCTCAAGCAAGTCCAATGGATCTCTTAGGTAATTTAAAATTTTCTACTTATTGTATGCTATAAGCAAAATATGTGTTGTATCAATAATTATGTTTTTAACATAATTATTTTCAACTAATGAATGCTTTATTTCATGTCTTTAATATATGATTGTTATGCTTATTGCTTGTATACTTGATATCATAATATATATATACATGCTTGATGATTAATAACATGCTTATTCCATAATATGATTTAAATGTATGCATGCGTATTTAACATGTTTATGCCACTATTTAATCATTCTTGATGTACATGATTCAAATGGAGCTTGCTGCAAAAACACCCTAAAAATGACCCTTTTCTGGAAATTTTTCAAATTTGGTCGCCTGGGAAAACACCTGATGAAGCGAAAAGTGTACCGCTTTTAAGGGGTCATTTAAGCCCTAAATCGTATTTATTTGATCAAATATTGCCCTAAATCGTTCCTTTTGTCATTTTAGGTACTTTTGAGGAGAAATCTGGAAAAGGAGGCATTTTGGACGTTTTTGGAGCATAAAAGTGAAGAAAACGACAAAGTCTCAAAAATCGGCTAAAAGTTACCTTTGACGGCGTCAGAATTTACTCCGGACGGCGTCATGCCTTGGCAAGAAAAGGTGGACGTGAAATTTACTCATGATAAGCCAGTGAAAATTGCATGTGAATTCTGACGGCGTCACGCTTTAACCTGATCAAGGGCGTCACGTTCAAGGTCTGACGGCGTCAAGCCTTGATAAGCCAGAACGGATTTTGGAGAGCTAAAGAGGGACGGCGTCAAGAAGGTCATCCGGGAACCCTAAAAGCGGCGAGGTGACGGCGTCACACTCCATAACGTGACGCCGTCAGATCTAAAAATCTATATATAGTTTTCTAATTTTTTGTCATTAAAGGGGGGAACTTAGTGTGGAGTTTTTGGGAGAAAACCCTAAGACGATTTTAGCTTCTTTTTCAAGGCTTTTTGCCTTGAGATCTTCCATGTTACATTGAAAGATAAGTTATCAATTAATCATTCAATATGTCTATGTGTTGTTTGATTCTATCTTGTTCTTGTCTTTTGTTTAACATGTTAGGCTAGATTTATCTTGTGTTTGCTTAGATCTAATGAAACCTAGCTATTGATTATTGGTAATTAGTGTGTGATGCGCGTGATGTGTCGTTGCGGTTTAGCAGTTTTAATGCCTACTCAAGTTTTAAATTTATATTTAGCCGACTTATCAATAACACACACACTTAACGAGCAGTGTACCCGGTCAGTATGAAGATAATGGTAAGTAGAGTGTCGATCACTAAGAGTGGAACGTATAATCTCGTTAATCTAATCAATATTTTAATATCCTAACGCAAGGGGGTTTCAGCCTGAGAGACTGGCACGATTTGTTGCAATTTAAATAATAAAATAAACCAATAGGCACGAATCAGCAAGTAGCACACACGTACACAGATAAATACTTGAGACAATAAGAGGGCTGTCCTTATGATTAAGTAGATTGTCACTTGTTTTATTGATAGCTTTATATGAAGTGTATGTAGTTAATCCTTTCTCGTTGGTCCTATTCTTATCGGCGAGTAAACCCTTAATGATTACTTATGTCTAAAAGTTATTCCTAAGTGATCAATTTAGAAACAACCGTGGGAGCCACATTATGTCCCGCAGTCAAATGCCCGCAAGCCACTAATAAACACAGAGGTTATCAATGCACTAATAAGTAGTAACCAAAAACATCAACATATAAACTTTAATTGATGGGAAAGCAAGTATTAAAGGGAGTGCAATCTTTCCGTTGTCACATTACACAAGCCACCAATCCTGATGAATTAAAGTTTGCTAACACAATAAAACAAAACTACTTAATGAATTAAATACATGCAGCACCTTCTTACAGCTCTTGTATCTTTGATTTGGGTGTGTCTTGTGCTGCCTTCTTGACTGAATTCGTCCTTTGTTCCTACTGTTCGGTCTTCGGTGTTAGGGTTTTTGGAACCTTTAATTCGTCTGGTCTACGGGGTATTTATAGTTTCTGTCTGAGGGAAGATGCGGCGCATCTACTAAGTAGATGCGGCGTATGTACTTAACTTCGCGTGGGGTCCAAGATTATAATATTCAGGAATATTCGTACACCGCCAGAAGATGCGGCGTAACCCTTGATTAGATGCGGCGCATGTCCTCTTGTATCTTGGATCGTATCTGGTGATATCTTGATAGAGATGCGGCGCATTTCGAGAGTGAGATGCGGCGCATCTGGAGCAGAATTGACTTGATCTTGTCCATGTCAGTAGACTTTCACTTTATGCACGTTTTGCTCCATTATTAGTCCAAAATAGCTAAGTTTCACCAAATGCTTGTTTTTACCTGAGAATTACAAAAGTAAACAATTAAGTATCAATCCTCATACATAATATAGTAAAACAAGTCAAATTAATAGGATAAATGATAGTAATAAAATGTACTTATTTGAGTTCATCAAATATCCCCCCACTTGAACTTTACTTGTCCCCAAGTAAACCTTAGAATTTCATTTATGAAAATGTATCCTAAAAGATGTATTAGGATTTATTTTTATATTTAAGCATGTATTCGTTTATTTCGTAATCACACAACTAAACACTTAACGAATTAGAAGTAAAATAAAATAAGTCGATAAAAGCAAATCTAATCGTTTAACTGTCCAGTCGCGACGAATATTCTATCATAAGCTTGGCAAGTATACACATCTCCACCACTAAAGCTAAGGAATAACAAGTCTAAAGCGGTAAAAAGGGTTTTTAGGCTTAAGGGTTAATTATTCTCTTTCACTATCGATCTCAAATTCCAGAAAAGGCGACAAAATCACAAATACATGATCGAATCCACGAACACGATACTTGCAATTGCTCAAATCCTTAACTCGAATAGGCTAAAGATAGGTCCAAACTTCACCAATAATAATATATCAAAAAGGGCGACAAAATCATAAATACATAGCCGAATCCACGACTACGATACTTAAGATTGCTCAAATCCCTAATCTCAATAAATCAAAGGTTCGGTTGGATAACGTATAATATAGGGTATGGATAACATTTGGGATATAAATTGGTGTAAAATGAAAAATAAACAAAACAAAACAAATAAATTAAAATCCTAAGTGTGGTTAATCACTATCCCAACCATCCCATGAATAAGACTCATATCATCGAATAACTCACGCTTTAACACTTGAAACACACGCTTTAGGTAGACACGAATTATACTCAACAAAATCTTAATCAAAGAATAAACCTTAATTGGCGTTCCCATAACTGCCAATTCCCATTCAATCCATAGATATAGTACAACAAATAGTGGTGATATCGACCACTTACATAACTCTACATCGTTGGCTTAAAATAAACATCCAACTCTTTTTCTTTTTCTTTTCTTATTTTTTCGATTTTTTTTTTTTTTTTTTTTTTTTTTTTTTTTTTTTTTTTTTTTTTTTTTTTTTTTTTTAACTTGAAACAAAAACATAGATGTGTAAAATTTCACCACATCACTATAACTTTCTTTCCGGATAATTTTTTTTCATACTTTTCATACTTTCAGAAATAACGGTAATAGTGAAAGTAGTAAACACACGAAAAATAAACTCCAAAATTTACAATATTTACTTTCACTCCAATTGCATTGTGCAATTTCCCGACCTAACCATAGATAATGAATTACGCACGCGAACACAGGTAATGTAAGGAAACACACTCTGCCTATAGCAATTAACCAACCACGGATTCTAATCTACAGGGTAGGCTAAGGTGTAAGGGTGTAACGAAACATTTTTAAACATAGGTGTAAGAAACGAAAGGAATGGCTCTGAGTGTTTTTCTAGGGGTATCTTACTCTAAAAATGAGAGTAACAAAAGGTTTTATACGGGGGTTAACTAACCAGTGTGGTTAGCTAATAACACATAACATATAAAGGCTATTTGGTGTAATCCTAGAATTTTACCAATTTAGACAAGTCATTCCAATTATATAAATAATACTCATTATGGTGGTCTCGAATAGTATACAAGCCAAGTTCTAAAGTTTACAAGTCACCGGCACACTCATAGATTTGTGAATTTTGAGAAATCACAATTTTTGAAAATAACGTCATGTGTGCAGTTATGTAACTTAGATCTTAAACAAAAACATGCTAAAAAATAAATTTAAGTTTGATATATTAAGCACATTTTAAGCATCCTTTTTGAAAAAGTTTAGGACGAGTAATTGTTAAGTGTTCTAATTCTCCAATCCCCCCACTTAAGTTAAACAACGTCCTCGTTGTTTGTATAAAAGGTTAAAAACTGGAAAATAAAAGAATTAGAACAGAAAAACTCCCCTGAGATTTGCTCGGTATGATCCTCCATTTGTATATGAGCAAAAATCAACTTCTTGTGGATTAGAACGTTAAAGCTTCATACTTGATGTATCCACAGGAAATCCAGGAAACTATAATACCACCAACACTTTAAAACACACCTAAGATAAGAAAGGTTCAACTTGCATAACACATTAGTAGTTAGATAAAAATAAAACTTAAAAAAATTAAAACTGAAAATCATCAGGTCAGTCGATGCGCCGTATCTTATTGAAGAAGATACGCCGTATTGAGCCTGGAATAATACGGATCAGAATAAAGATGCGCCGCATCCTTAACCAGGGATGCGCCGCATTAAAATAAACTGATAAATAGTTTTACAGTCGAAAATAAAAATGCAGAAAAATAAAATAAGATATGACCATTGCAGAGGATGCGTCGCATCTCAGGATTGAGATGCGCCGTATCTTCGTGCGGCCTGGACTGACTCGACACAGAAAACAGAATAATAAAAGATAAATCCGGGTTGTCTCCCGGTAAGCACTTGTCTTTATTCCAGAGTCTTCAAGTTAGACTCACGTTCAGCTCAGCAATAAGTCCTTGTCACGGTCCATCCTTCGTCCTTCATCCGAAAGATTTTCCCGTATATCTCTGCGATGTTTTCTTCCGTTCGACTTAGTCTAGCATAACTCTTTGTCTTCACCGCAGTATATTCTTCATTAGGACTCAAAGAATATTTGATGATTTTAAATTTTTCAGAAATAATCATGGGTGGCTCATTAAAAGGAATCCCAAGTAGTTGACACTTTCTTTTGGTGAATTCTTCCTCGTCTTTATCAACAAACTTAAAATAAGGATCCTTAATCAAATAATCATCTAGTTCTTCAATTAGTGACTTATCGTCTTGAATCGCCTCCCATTCTCTTTCCAAATCATATTGTAACCGTCGACTAAGCTTTGTGAAATCATCAAACTGTTTATGCACCCATTCCCAGAAAGTAGTATCCGATGTCCCCTTAAGTCCCTTCAAGCGTTCAATTCTGCCCTTTTCTTGTAAAGCCTCCGCCTTTTGTGGGCAGTCTTCAACATTATCGTACCACTCATAATCTTCAAAGGTTACATCGTTGCTAACCCGTTTCATCCCAATTATACTTCCCCCATTACAGGTTCCGTCACTTTTATAATCACAGGTCGGCCAAACACTACTCCCGTCCTTGAAAACGAAGGGTGTACAGGTGTGATTAATGTGCTCAAACTCCCATGGTTTATCCCAAACCCATGGTACTTGGTCATTCCATTCATAGTACCAGGTGTTTTTGAAATCTTCATAAGTCTTAAATCCTGGTAGATCTCCAGTAAGCACATCATCATCGACTTGAAGAAGGTAGTTAAATTCCTTGAACTGCTTGCACAGGGGTGTCTCATAATCGAACACATCAATGTCAATTCTGAAAAGTTCTTCAATTCCCTTATTGATTGTTGAATCATGAAGTGACGACCCATAATCGCTTTCTACTTCTTCATCTTCTCCTCTCATCCAATATACCCATAATGCATCCTTAGTAGCCCGATCCATGCTCTTATGGTTATTAAACTTACTAGCTAACCATTCTGAAAAATCAACATCGTTAGGGTCATGGTTAATGTCAAAGCAAACCTTTCCAATCATATTCTTTTTTATCTCCATGAACTCGTTAAATTGCTTCTTAAAACTCCGAGTCAACCATGAAGTCATAATCTCCTTGACTTCATTTGTAGGGGCAAATTCCGGACTACCATATTTGAGTTCTAACCAATCATTGAGGGAGAGGTCTATCAATCTTACCAACCTGCCATGAAATAGTAACTCCGCCAAAGCATAATTCATATCATTATCCTGATAGTTCTCATTCAATCCCCAGTACTGTTCGGAATAAGGCATGTAAGAGATTTGGGCGTTGCCTCCACCACAGCTGTTGTTGCTTGAGTCCATGTATGCAAGATAGAATTTCCCATCATCTTCTTCGATAGTAGTCCAGTTCAATCCTTCGGCTTCAATGGTAGGCCATAAGAGCGACAATTCTTCTCCAGTATACCTCACAAATACATCATAAGAGAATACCTCTTTGTCAATGTTGCATAAACGCCTGAATTCCTTAAAAGCAGCTTCAAGAGGAGTCTCCCAAGAGAATAAATCTGCATTGATCATGAGTACATTGAATGAATCTGAAAACAAGCTTTCCTTAGCAAGATATCCGTTAACTGACATGTCTTCCATAGCAAAATCTGTCATCCAAAGTAAAATCATCAGTAGGATTTGTTCGCTAGAAGAGAAATTAATGAGTATAGAAACGGATATAAGAATAAAAATAGCTGATATCTGCAGACGATGCGCCGTATCCAAAAAGTTGGATACGCCGTATCTTAATACGTTAAAATTTAATCAGACTTTATTCAGAAAATAGATACGCCGCTTTAGAATTTAAGAATGCACCGTATCGAATTAATTAATCAAAAATCAACTTATCTAATTAAAATTAAATGCGTCGTATTAACGAAAGTTAATGCGCCGTATTTTCGTTACGTTTAAAAATAAAAGATTTTTGATTCAGTGAGATGCGCCGTATCGACAGAGATCGATACGCCGTATCTGTTTAATAATTCGCAAACTGTTTTTAATTAAAATAATAGATACGCCGTATCTGCGAAAGCAGATGCGTCGTATGGTGTTAATGTTTAGAAAATTTTTATTATTAAAAACAGATACGCCGTATCTGCAAAAGCAGATGCGTCGTATTACTTTATCGCTTAGAAAAATTTTCTTGTTAAAAACAGATACGCCGTATCTTGGGGAAAAGATGCGTCGTATCGAATTAATTAAACGCGTTGTATTAAAAAAATTAAACGCAATACGCCGTATCTGAGAGATCAGATGCGCCGTATCGTTTGATTTAGCACAGTACAACGATAGCAGAACAGAAAAATACGAAAAATAAAAACAAAAATTAAACACACAAACAAAAATAAACACACAAAAATAAAAAGAAAACAATTAACACACAATACAACAAATATGCAAAATAGTACAATGATGCAATTAATCTAAATAAAAGAAAAAAAAAACTAATTAAAATACTAATCAAATTAACAGATAATAACAATTCACTCCCCGGCAGCGGCGCCAAAAACTTGATGCGCGTGATGTGTCGTTGCGGTTTAGCAGTTTTAATGCCTACTCAAGTTTTAAATTTATATTTAGCCGACTTATCAATAACACACACACTTAACGAGCAGTGTACCCGGTCAGTATGAAGATAATGGTAAGTAGAGTGTCGATCACTAAGAGTGGAACGTATAATCTCGTTAATCTAATCAGTATTTTAATATCCTAACGCAAGGGGGTTTCAGCCTGAGAGACTGGCACGATTTGTTGCAATTTAAATAATAAAATAAACCAATAGGCACGAATCAGCAAGTAGCACACACGTACACAGATAAATACTTGAGACAATAAGAGGGCTGTCCTTATGATTAAGTAGATTGTCACTTGTTTTATTGATAGCTTTATATGAAGTGTATGTAGTTAATCCTTTCTCGTTGGTCCTATTCTTATCGGCGAGTAAACCCTTAATGATTACTTATGTCTAAAAGTTATTCCTAAGTGATCAATTTAGAAACAACCGTGGGAGCCACATTATGTCCCGCAGTCAAATGCCCGCAAGCCACTAATAAACACAGAGGTTATCAATGCACTAATAAGTAGTAACCAAAAACATCAACATATAAACTTTAATTGATGGGAAAGCAAGTATTAAAGGGAGTGCAATCTTTCCGTTGTCACATTACACAAGCCACCAATCCTGATGAATTAAAGTTTGCTAACACAATAAAACAAAACTACTTAATGAATTAAATACATGCAGCACCTTCTTACAGCTCTTGTATCTTTGATTTGGGTGTGTCTTGTGCTGCCTTCTTGACTGAATTCGTCCTTTGTTCCTACTGTTCGGTCTTCGGTGTTAGGGTTTTTGGAACCTTTAATTCGTCTGGTCTACGGGGTATTTATAGTTTCTGTCTGAGGGAAGATGCGGCGCATCTACTAAGTAGATGCGGCGTATGTACTTAACTTCGCGTGGGGTCCAAGATTATAATATTCAGGAATATTCGTACACCGCCAGAAGATGCGGCGTAACCCTTGATTAGATGCGGCGCATGTCCTCTTGTATCTTGGATCGTATCTGGTGATATCTTGATAGAGATGCGGCGCATTTCGAGAGTGAGATGCGGCGCATCTGGAGCAGAATTGACTTGATCTTGTCCATGTCAGTAGACTTTCACTTTATGCACGTTTTGCTCCATTATTAGTCCAAAATAGCTAAGTTTCACCAAATGCTTGTTTTTACCTGAGAATTACAAAAGTAAACAATTAAGTATCAATCCTCATACATAATATAGTAAAACAAGTCAAATTAATAGGATAAATGATAGTAATAAAATGTACTTATTTGAGTTCATCAGTGTGTTATTAGTTGTATTGGATGATTGTTTATCGATGTTAGGCTTAAGAAAACTGGCTAACTTCCTATTCGGTAACTTGCTTGAACGTCTTAAGAAACATGAACCAAATGCGTACTAAAGGTTTTTATGGTTGTATTTAATGCACAAGCGAATTCTAGTGATCCCATGTTAGGAGCTTCCTAGCCGGCTCGACATAGGAGTGAAGTAGGAGCTTGTAGAGTTGGGGAAGTATGTACGCCACCCACGATTGGTATTAAGGAATACACCCGTCATCCACGCAACTAATACACACTAATCAACCGGTAAAAGATAGTTAGGGAGTAAGGAAATCTAAGTGAACACATTTCTCTACACATAAGTTTCCACCAACATTTTCATTTTTGTTATTTTATTTTATTTGCATTCGTAGTAATTTGGGTTAGTTGACTAGCAACTAATTCCGCCCACTCTTTCAAACCCGAGATTTTACTTGCTTTCATAAAATTATAAAAACACAAAAAGAATCTTCCTCAACCCTTAGACCTATTAGAGTAGTCTTTCATACCTAACGAACACTATTCCCTGTGGAGAACGATCAATCCCCCGTACTTACCACTACACTATACTACATCGGTCAGGTACACTGCCTGGTGGGGTTGTAAGCCTCTTGAGATCCCTCGAGAGGTAAAACCTGTTGTAAGGTTGCAAAACCACGCATCAAGTTTTTGGCGCCGCTGCCGGGGAATAGTTATTGTTTAGGTTGAATTTTTATTTTATAGGTCTACTCACTAGATTCCTTTCTAGTGAGATTTTTTATTTTCTTTTTCTAGATCTTCTTTAGTCTATCTTTTTTTTTTCGTTTCTTTGTTCGTAACCATTACCATTCGACATCATGGAAGATGGTAATATCCTTGATCCCAACATCCCACCACCACAACAACCACCACCACCTCCTAGAGCCCGTACTTTAGGAGAGTATTCCCGTCCTAGCCACCATGGCTATCGAAACACCATTGAGCTCACTCAAGGAGCCAATGTCACACCCTTGCGATCCGACACCATCCGGTTGGTGCAAAGCGGATGCGCATTCCATGGACTTCGATCTGAAGATCCTAATCAACACCTCAAGGACTTTCTTAAAATCGTTGATTCTATAGACCTTGATGTTGCCACTCGAGAGACGACCCGATTGCGTCTCTTTCAATTCTCTCTGCGGGATCAAGCTAGTCTGTGGCTAGAACGTCAACCCGCAGGATCCATCACCTCTTGGGATGATCTCACCACTCGTTTCCTTGCTCAGTTTTTCCCACCGGGAAGAACTACCAAGCTAAGGAATGATATCTTGATGTTCCAACAACGTCAAGGCGAAACTCTCTACGAGGCATGGACTCGATTCAAGGAGTTACTCCAAAAAGTCCCTCACCATGGCATAGAACTTTGGCTCCAAGTCCAAATCTTCTATGACCATATCAATCTCTACACAAGGCAAACCATTGACCAATCGGCCGGTGGCAAGCTACGTGATCTAAGTGCGGAACAATCATGGGCTCTCCTAGAGGATCTTGCTCTTTATGACAACGAAAGTTGGAGTGATCCCCGTGATTTGAATAAAACGGTCAAGGCAATATCTTTGCCTTTGAACAATTCAAGCACTTCCGACCGTAGGATCATAGAACTTGAAGACCAAGTCAAGTTTCTCATGAAATCCTACGAGGTTCCTAAACTTTCAAGCCAAGTGAACAAAATCACTTCTTCATGTGAATTATGTAGTGGTCCCCACGACACTCGTGATTGCATGGAACTCCCCGAACAAGCTTTTGTGGACTACGCATCCTCGCGTACCGACGGAGCGGGAGAAAAGTGGTACACTTTCAAACCCGAGCCAAACCATTACGGTGATACATACAACCCCTCATGGAAAAATCACCCGAACCTTAGGTGGAAACAAAACCAAAACGCACAACAACCCAATTCTTCCAACCCACCTAATCGTTTCCAATCAAGCGGTTCCAACTCGAACCGTACTTTCAACAACAATCCTTCCGGCAATGGTAGTACCAATAACTTTGAAGGATTGATGTCTCAATTTATGGCATCTCAAGAAGCTCGGATAGCTAGATTCGAATCCGAATTCAATCAGCAACAGACAGAGATGACCAACAAAATTGACAACTTGTTGAAAGCCCTCAATAACCAAGTGCTATCACCTCCACATAAGGACGCTAGGAACACAAATAGCGGACCCCAAGTAAAGGACCCCTCTTCATCCAAACACGTCCACTTCATCAACATTGTCACTATCAAACCAATTGATAGAAATGAGGATGATAGTGAACCTAAGGATGAGGATAAGAAAGTCGAGGTTGATAAGGAAGTTAGGACAAGTGAGATTGAAGAAGTAGATGATGATGAGGACTACTTCAATAGGCTACCCACTAGGGAAGAGCGCGTATATCATACAAACTTATTCAATGACCCCGAGACACCATACTTCCTAGGTAAACCAATCATTGAAATAGGCGACCCTTCTAATCTCAACATACCATGCAACATCGGACATTTGCATGTGTGGAAAGCCTACATCGACCTTAGATCACCCATAAACATCATGACTAGAGCCCACTACAACTTGATAATGAAAAATCAACTTGGGTATAGGATGCTCCCTGACAAGGGTTGGATGAGTAACTTCACGGGAAGAGTTAAGGGATTACCGGTTTATGTAGGAAACTTCACCTATGTCACCGACTTTGTAATTGTAGAAGATATCCGCCCAATAGTCGATGCGTCCTTAACTCAAGTGGTTTTTGGAAAACCATTTGTTGAGGTCTCTAGAATGACTTATGAACCTTCCTTAGGGATAGTTAGATTTAAGGATGAGACCGATGAAGTAAACTACCAAATGCCATATAAGATAGAACAATTCCAACACTTTTCAAATGTTGAGAAGGAGCTCAAGCAAGCGGTCTACTATAGGAATGATGAGGATAGAAATAAAGGAGTAGACTATGTTATGGAAAGAATATTCGGTTTCTACAAGGATTGTTTGAAATTAGGACCGGAATATAAAACCGGAAATGAAAATGGCCTAGGAACCGTGACCGATGATGGAGTCACGTAATGTACGTGACTTTGAGTCTAGCTACAAGACTCGTTAATAAAGAAAAGCGCTTCTTGGGAGGCAACCCAAGCTTTATTTTATTTATTTGCTTTGTGTGTTTATTTGTTTGTTTGTTTGTTTTTATTTGTTTCCGTATGTGTGTTTAATTTTTATTAGTATTGATTCATGTTCAAAACTAAAATTGTGAAAATGCTTTATTTTGTTTTTAACTTCGTATTAACTACATATAAAGGTATTTTGCAAAAGATAAGTGTAAGGGAAATCCAAATTGGTTTATTAGAACACATATGAACATGAATCGTAATAATATTAAATTAACATACATATTCGTATTTGTTTGAGTCAAATGCTTGTATCGAGTCATAATGATGTTTTGCAGGATTTCCAGGAAGTAAGGTAAAGGTTTTTCTAGAAATTTTCCGGAAACTTAAAATGAGAATTTTTGTCAGGTCATTTCTGACGGCGTCAGGGTTTATAACCTGACGGCGTCAGATTTAATTTTCAGAAATTTTTGAAAGTTTTGTTTTTAGAAAGTTTTTATTAAATCTCCAACTTATAATCTCCAGGAATCTGCAAAATTATCATTCCACAAGCATTATAACCTTATATATAGATTTATCCCGCCGATGTTATGCAGGTTTTCGTGTTTGTTTTCTCAGGTTTAACAGGTTATTTCGGACAAGGAAATGTTTTGAATCAAGCTTATGGCGATGCATTAGTCATGGAGCTTCAACATTACTTTGGAAGAAGATTTAACCGTGTTACTTCATTATCCACCGAGCGAATCAGGGGAGTATTTGATTTCATTCTTTTACTTTATGCTTTTACATCTTGTTATTTGAACATTGGGGACAATGTTCATCTTAAGTGTAAGGGGAGGGTAAAAGTACGATTAGAGAATGCTATTACGCTTGATTTTTGTTTGTTTAAATAGTAGATGTGTAATAAAACTGAGAGAAATACTTGTTAAGGTAATTTTAGTGCCAAATTTAAAATTTTTTACAACATTTAGGAGTGAAACTTTGATCTTAATGAGCGTCTCACGGATAGGAGTTATATGACTAGCACAAAAACCGTACCACTAAAAAATTTTCCACCCCCAAATATGTGAGGTTCGCCCCTAGAATTGGTAGGAAAAGCATTTATGCTATGATGTGTGTACCGGTAGCACTTAGATTCTAGAACTTGCGTTAGGACCATTCCGAGGCCACAAGTGAGACTACATTCGTGTAGTTAGATTTACTACATGATAAGAGGCATTAGGATTAACCCATTGTTTTACACCTGTGTTTTTGTTATAATTACTTTGGCTACATTGGTCAAGTAATTCTCCCACACCCTTTGCGTTGTACTCATTTTTAGTGCACGATACCCTAGTACACCCCTCAGAGCCTATCTTTTCGTTTCGACCTTTAAGCATTTTACTTAAAGGAAGAATTTGTTACACCCCACTAAAATGTACACCCAAATCGCCTTAGCCTACCTTGTATGCACTCATTTTTAGTGCATTATTGTGACAACATTTGTTTAAACCCAAGTTAATTATCTAATTGATTACATGGTTGCTAAGTCGAGTCATATCCTTGTTACATATTGTTTTGGGACGATTGGGACTCATGGGTAAAGTACTAGTGTAATGGAGTAATGGGGAAGAACATCATTTATTACCCCCATATGTGCTAAATATTTTAAAAGTACTCCAAGTTTTTCGATTATCTTAATTCGAGTCATTAGAATAGTTGTTTGTAAAGTTATGTAAAAGTTCAAGTGTAAGGGGATGCAATGCTCCTATGATGTATTATTTTGGATGGTAGGGCAAGAGTGTATGCAAAAAAAAAAAAAAAAAAAAAAAAAAAAAAAAAAAAAAAAAATCAAGAAAAATACAAAAAAATGAGAAAAAGAAAAGTAGAAAAAACATACGGACTACCATCCCGTTTCATTTTTATTTTATGTTTTTGTTATTTTCTTTCATTTGCTTAAATCGAGTCGAGTCTTGGCTTATCAACATTGTATAGTACATGTAATTAATCAAGATCTTTAACTCGCCACCAGTAAAATATCCTTTATCCAACAAAACCGTGTTTTCCTTTTCCCTACACCTAACGTTATAACCCATGTAAAAGCCCTCTTTGATAGTTTATCTTTGGTGCTTACGCCTAGTGGAGGAGGTTTTCGATCCTTTCCCAAGCCTATGGTAATCTATTTGCTATGACAGGTAGTGAGAGATATTATCCGTTTTCATTTATGAGATTTATTTTGATGACACTTGAGAGATGTGAGTATCTAAACACTACTTGTGAGGTGCTAGTTTATAATCTCTGTGCTTATTATGATTGAAGTGGAACGATTATTTGTTGTAATTACTTTTATGTTTGCATTAAATGACCCCTAACCTGTATTTTGATTAGAATAAAAGCGCATTTGCTTGAGGACAAGCAAATCTCAAGTGTAAGGGTATTTGATGAAGCGAAAAGTGTACCGCTTTTAAGGGGTCATTTAAGCCCTAAATCGTATTTATTTGATCAAATAATGCCCTAAATCGTTCCTTTTGTCATTTTAGGTACTTTTGAGGAGAAATCTGGAAAAGGAGGCATTTTGGACGTTTTTGGAGCATAAAAGTGAAGAAAACGGCAAAGTCTCAAAAATCGGCTGAAAGTTACCTTTGACGGCGTCAGGATTTACTCCAGACGGCGTCATGCCTTGGCAAGAACAGGTGGACGTGAAATTTACTCATGATAAGCCAGTGAAAATTGCATGTGAATTCTGACGGCGTCACGCTTTAACCTGATCAAGGGCGTCACGGCTTAATTCAAAGAGGGACGGCGTCACGTTCAAGGTCTGACGGCGTCAAGCCTTGATAAGCCAGAACGGATTTTGGAGAGCTAAAGAGGGACGGCGTCAAGAAGGCCATCCGGGAACCCTAGAAGCGGCGAGGGTGACGGCGTCACACTCCATAAGGTGACGCCGTCAGATCCAAAAGTCTATATATAGTTTTCTAATTTTTTGTCATTAAAGGGGGGAACTTAGTGTGGAGTTTTTGGGAGAAAACCCTAAGACGAATTTAGCTTCTTTTTCAAGGCTTTTTGCCTTGAGATCTTCCATGTTACATTGAAGATAAGTTATCAATTAATCATTCAATATGTCTATGTGTTGTTTGATTCTATCTTGTTCTTGTCTTTGGTTTAATATGTTAGGCTAGATTTATCTTGTGTTTGCTTAGATCTAATGAAACCTAGCTATTGATTATTGGTTGTTAGTGTGTTATTAGTTGTATTGGATGATTGTTTATCTATGTTAGGCTTAAGAAAACTGGCTAACTTCCTATTCGGTAACTTGCTTGAACGTCTTAAGAAACATGAACCAAATGCGTACTAAAGGTTTTTATGGTTGTATTTAATGCACAAGCGAATTCTA
Source organism: Artemisia tridentata subsp. tridentata (assembly GCA_021014915.2). Lineage (NCBI taxonomy): Eukaryota > Viridiplantae > Streptophyta > Magnoliopsida > Asterales > Asteraceae > Artemisia > Artemisia tridentata. The sequence goes on from CP139508.1 coordinate 451,694,737, forward strand.
GTGATCCCATGTTAGGAGCTTCCTAGCCGGCTCGACATAGGAGTGAAGTAGGAGTTTGTAGAGTTGGGGAAGTACGTACGCCACCCCACGATTGGTATTAAGGAATACACCCGTCATCCACGCAACTAATACACACTAATCAACCGGTAAAAGATAGTTAGGGAGTAAGGAAATCTAAGTGAACACATTTCTCTACACATAAGTTTCCACCAACATTTTCATTTTTGTTATTTTATTTTATTTGCATTCGTAGTAATTTGGGTTAGTTGACTAGCAACTAATTCCGCCCACTCTTTCAAACCCGAGATTTTACTTGCTTTCATAAAATTATAAAAACACAAAAAGAATCTTCCTCAACCCTTAGACCTATTAGAGTAGTCTTTCATACCTAACGAACACTATTCCCTGTGGAGAACGATCAATCCCCCGTACTTACCACTACACTATACTACATCGGTCAGGTACACTGCCTGGTGGGGTTGTAAGCCTCTTGAGATCCCTCGAGAGGTAAAACCTGTTGTAAGGTTGCAAAACCACGCATCAACACCAGATGGGCGGCCCCCTTAATTACCTAGGCGGTCCCCTTAATTTTAAGGGGGCCGGCCTACAATTAAGGGGACCGGCCATCTGGGCAGTAAAATTTACTGTTTTCTTTTGCATCTTGCGACCCCTTTTATCTAGCCCAAACCTTACCTAAATCAACCATCACCTCCATCAAACACCCATTTTCATTCACCATGCTATCACCAAAATCATCTCTAAGACACCAAAACTCCATCACCGCCACCTCAATGTTAATCCCCAAGTGCACCAAATGCACCATCAAAAACACCCTTCACTCATGGCACAACATCTTCATTCATACCTTCCACTTCATCCATCAATAACTACATCAACTCACACCTATCATCACCACCATCAAGAGCATCAACTCCACCTACTACTCAAGAACCTCCATTCACCCAACTTGTCATTTCCATATCACCAATCACACCTCTTGATGCTCATTTCTCATCATCACCAATACCACCACACCCACAAACAAACCATCATCTTTGGTCTTAGAGATGAGATACACTACATGTTTTCATCCTTTGAACACATGCTTAACAACCAACCTCCACCACAACCTCCATCATTTTCACCCACTACACTACCACCACCTTCATTCTCACCAAATTAAGCATATGCAATGCTTAATCAAAAATAAATTTTCAAACCATTTTGTGCGCAAGCCCCATGGAAGATCATGTACTCCTAGAATGATTATGTAGATTGCATTACTTACTAGCTAATGTAGGATTGAATATAATCTTGGATGGTTGTGTATTGATACACAACATTTAATGAATGTCTTTATATGCATGCTTATTTTTGCTATATATATGCTTGTGCTTCTAATATTTTTCTTGCAAGTATTCCATTTATCGATTCCTTGGTGCCCTCAAACGAGGGGGAGCACACATCAAGGGGGAGTTCTCGTTCCGACAAATTTTGTCTCTAAAACTTGTCGGCTCAACCTTTTTGATGCTACAAAAAGGGGGAGAAGTGAATATAAACTCACTAAATACTTGTCCAAAAATAACTTTTTGGATTTAATGAGTTTAGGTTTTGTAATCATCAAAAAGGGGGAGATTGTTGACATAAATAATGCCTAAAAACATTATCAATATTTATTCATATCTCTATGTTTTGATGATCACAAAATGTAAACTCATTAAAACATAAACTTATCAAATAAACAAGTATTTAGTTGTAAATATTCATTTCTACAACTTAATCACTTAAGGTATGAATAAACAAGTGCTTAATGCATTATATGATCAAAGGAACATTTTCTTAATAACTAGATTTTTTATAAAACATCAAAAACATTTTATATATTTTTGAAAAACATTTTTGGTATTAAATAAAAATGTTTAATCTTTTATAAAAATATGAATTCAAATTTTTAACCAAAATCAGTTAAAATGTTCCAGAAAAACCTTCCCCACAAAAGGACAAAATTGGCCAACGTTCAGTAGGGGCGGCCCCCTTAATTTTACTAGGCGGCCCCCTTAATAATTAAGGGGACCGCCCCCGCTCCAGTAGGCTCCAGCTGTCCAGATTTTTCTCCTATAAATACCAGCCTTCCCCTGGATTTTTACTCACCCTTTTGCACTAAAACTTTCTGTTGTAGATCTCATTTCATATCTTAAATAAACCTTTGATCATGTAATCTTAAGCATTGGTTTTCAAGTGATCCAAGCTTCCACCATCCAAGTGCAAAAGAAGAATACTTCTATCAATCAAGATTAGAAGTATTACAACTTAGTATCATTTTGTTACTTAAGTTGTGTGTTTAACAAAGTTTGTAAATCATTCATTCATTTGTATGTAAGGTGTGTGTTGTAGATTAGTGTTGTATGTAAGTAGTGAAGATGTTGTGTAAGTAGTTGTGGTATAGAAGTTGTGAGGTCAAAGTGTAGAAGTCATGAAGCCGTTGTGTAGAAGTCGTGAACCCGTGGTGTAGAAGTTGTGAAGCCGTAGCTTAGAAGACATGAAGTCCTTGTGTTGAAGTCGTGAAGCCGTAGCATAGAAGCTGTGAAGCGGTCGTGTTAAAGTTGTGAAGTCCTAGTCGTGAAGTTCTTGTGTTGAAGTCATGAAGCCATAGCATAGAAGCTGTGTAGCGGTCGTGTTGAAGCCGTGAAGTCCTAGTCGTGAAGTCCTAGTGTTGAAGTCGTGAAGCCGTAGCATAGAGGTTGTGTAGCGGTCATGTTGAATTCGTGAAGTCTTAGTCATGAAGACATAGTGTTGAAGTCGTGAAGCCGCATCATAGAGGTTGTGTAGCGGTCGTGAAGAAGTCGTGAAGCAGTCGTGAAGCCGTTGTGAAGTAGTCGTGAATAAGTTGTGAAGAAGTTGTGTTGTGAAGTTGTGAGATTGGTTCTAGCTACGATTAGAACTCGACATTTAGCTTTGTGTCGTTAAACCCGTGTAAGCCAAAGTTGTGTACGGTTTTCTCCGCCATAAGGGAGCTTATTGAAGTTGTGAAGAAAACTCTCGAGCAAGGTGTGCTCGGGGAGTGGAGTAGGGCAAGGAAGGTGTCCTTGTAGCCGAACCACTATAAATCTCTCGTGTCTCGGTTAGATCTTTCCATACCTTATTTACTTCATTACTTGCATCGTCATTACTTTCATACACATAGGCTTATATAATTGCTAGTATTAATTAGAGGTCGACTTCACATAAAGATCAAATTGAAAATCCATTCAAGAAACCAAAACTTTTACAATCAATTTAAAAGAATACATATATAACTAATAATAAGATTTAAGTTTTATTTTTCATAACAAACTAGAATCTAAAGTTTTTAAAAGTATAAAACAAAGGTTTTATAATAAATTAAAAAGACGTAAAACTATTCAACCCCCCTTCTAGTTTTCCACATATAGGTCCGATTTTTCTTTGAATATAGACCCGGTAATCTGATTGACATGACTAATTCTAGTTCATAATACATGGGTTAAAAAGGTTCGTGGGTCGACCTATTTAATCCGTATAATAAAGTATATATAATTTTTCAATTTTTGAAAAAAAGCTTAAACGGGTTGGCGGGTCGATCTGTTTAACGTATACCCAACCCAAACTTGACATGTTTAATAAATGGGTCAAATGGTCGACCCGAACACGGCCCAAAACCTATTTAGACTCAACCCGAATCTGTTAATTTTTGTGTAAGTGTCAGGTCGGGTTTTATGTCGGGTCAAAAATTTACACCCCATAATAATGCCCTTAAAAATATATATACTAATAAGATAATATATATCGAATAATTAATAATAAAACTATAGCTACACACCACAAGAACATACGGTTATTCACTTTGGGTGAAAATATTGGCGCCATTCTCTGAAATTATTTGGCGCCCCTAGATATCTGGGGATCGTGGAGCAGGAATGACTCCTTCCACAGAAGGTGTATATTGCGGTTTATGAGATGCAATAGACTTTCAGGAAGCATTAGAAAAAGGTATGTTCATACACCATTAACTATTTTAGATCATAATTTGTGGTAATTAGTTTTAATTTACCTTTTAATTTAATGTTAGGGTGCTTGATTCATTGAGTTTGATTACATGATTATAGTTAATTAGGTAATTTTTTACTTTTCAATTTTATGTTAGTAATCTAGGGTTCTTTCAATTAGATATATGATAAGGTTTAAGGTAAGAAATTGATTATCGCAGAAGAAAAAGTGTCGAAAAAAAAAGTGTCGAGTGTCTGCTAATCCAGTTTTCTGTTTATTCTTCTGATGCAATGTCACTGCTTTAAACTTACTGCGGATTGAGGCTACTAAGTGTCGAAAAAAAAGTGTCGAGTGTCTGCTGTTTAAAGTTTGCTTATGTTATTTGCAAAGCTCGTAGACATAAAATATACATGTTTCATCCATTATGCTGAAATATTGCACAACCTGTTCAGGTATCTCTACTTATAATGACATGAGTGCCCTCTGCCTAGTATCGGTTGATATGATATATTAGTTTTAGCAGATCGAACTGCTTGTCTACTTGGTTCATTTTCATGACCCCCACACTCTTTCGGTTGTGCATATGTGATTTAAGTGAAATGTAAACCTATCGCCTTTCCCATAAGCCAAATGTCTTTGAATGCTACTTTGAACAACCTTGGGAACATCAGGATATGGGTAGCATAGGAGTATAGAACACAATGCTTAAGAAAAAAACTTTGGTTGAGATGAATGATCTTTGGAGGTGAATCACCTTAGGTCTCCCTAACATAAACACTGGAAATTTGCTTATGTCTGTAATAAGGACAAATGCTATATATTTATGTCTTATATTAGTTTTAAGATTGAATTTGAAACTTTTGAAAACACTTAAGAGAAGAAAGTCTGAAAAGCAACACATATAGAGAATCACATACCATATTTTTTTACTGTGCCAAGTGGGAGATTTCCTAAAAGGATTGACTTGTGGACAGCTGACGGAAAGTTTTTAAGGACACTTTGTGATTTACCCATTGCTGAAGACATTCCAATTGCATCTAATAGTGTTAAAAAAGGCATGTGTTCCCTAAATTGGAGGGCAGATAAACCTTCTGAACTCTACTGGTATGTCTTCTTTCTGCTTAGAATAATATCAGGTGCTTGCAGCTACTTCGAAACTTGATTATCTAGAATAGATTAATAGCTATTTAGATAATCAGAATTAGTGTCACTTTGCCTAAACGCTAAAAATCTGCCATCTGCTACTAGAAAACACACTAATTAAACAATCACTTATGAAACGCAATTGCAAACACCCACTAATTCATTAAGTAATTGTTTGGTTAAAGGGTGGAGACACAAGACGGGGGTGATGACAAAGTAGAAGTGTCTCCTCGTGACATAGTGTACACACATTCTGCTGATGCCCCTCGAGGTGAGGAGCCAAAGATCTTCTTTAAGCTCGATCTTCATTATGGGTAAGTATATAACCAAACCCCCCTCCCAAGTCACACACACTAATGATTCTACATATGAGTTAGGTTTAAAAATGGCACACTTTTAATGTTTGCAGAGGAATAAGCTGGTGTGATGATTCACTTGCATTAGTATATGCATCGTGGTACAAAACACGTCGTGTAAAAACCTGGTTGGTCTCCCCTGGGTCCAACGAGACTTCGCGTTTGTTGTTTTCTAGATCGTCTGAAGATGTATACTCTGACCCTGGTTCTCCTATGTTTAGAAGAACTCCTGCCGGGACTTATGTTATTGCAAAGTTTAAAAAGGAAAATAAAGAAGGCACATATTTATTACTAAATGGAAGCGGTGCTACACCAGAAGGAAACATACCTTTCCTGGATCTCTTTGATATGTAAGTGTTTCATTATATATAATTACTATATATATTAAATACCGTCGAAACGGTGCCATTTCATTGGCTAAGGTTTTTTTGGGTTCCTGAATTTTTTTTGGCCTGGTAACCAAGGCCCAGCCCGTGTGCTTTGCCTATACTAATACTAACATATTACATCTGCAACAATGGATATACATACGCACCGCCTTTATCACTGCCTATACTACCTTCCTCACCGACCTTCCTTCAAAGCGTTACCGGAAAACGTCAAACGATACATTTAATCCGATTACCCCAGCTCTTTGCACTTTGCTAGGTCTATTAACTTACCCTTTTTTTTTCTTTTTCTTTTTTAATTTTTTTCTCGCCTTCTTTCTGCTACTTATCTTCTTGCAGTCGTCTTTGTCTAATTGCGTACCTTAGTGTTTCTGCAATTGCTGTGCTGTTTTCTGTTACTAGCTAGCCCTTTGTGTTTTAACTTTCTAGGTGAAACTGAGGTTGGTTGCAGTAGTTATTTTCGAACCTGTGTTTTGTATCGGCCGGTTTTTTTTGGATATTGTTTCTCGCTTTTAGGACCTCTGTGACATATGTGGTTAAACATGAATGATGTTTGTCGTCTATGATTATTTACCTGGTCCGTTTTATTGTGGCTGTGTGTTGTTAACAACAGATGCTTTGGGTTTGCAGCCTCCTGTAGCAGGGCTGGACGTGTTTCTCAGACTTTAGTATCTACCGAAGGTATGGCTGTTGTATAGTTACTCACATTCGATTTCTGCCACCTTACATTATCTTGCCTTTTTTTTCTTCTTCAAACTATGCACACACAACCTTAATGTACATAAATAAAACTAAAAATCTTAGGTAACTGTTTAATGACCTCTAAATGAAGGTAATGATAATTGAGTAAGTATCATCATGTGCCTTTATTAATGTAAGTTTGAATATTCAAATTATACTATACGTATATCAGTGTGTAACAAGGTTTTTAAACTAAAAATTTTAGGTAACTTTTTAATGACCTGTAAATGAAGGTGATGATAATTGAGTAAGTATCGTCATGTGCTTTTGTTAATAACGTCATACTGTAAGTTTTACACGATTCGGTGGCTTGCAGGTCGTCACCGAATGTATAATTATATGTTAAAACATTTCCATCGCGTTTGTGTTTTAAAAAGTACTTTCTATAAAACATGTATGTGGAGCATCATTCTGTAATCTTTTGATAAATTTGGTATACATGGACTCACGTGTGAAACATAATCAGTGTAAATTATTCTAGGTCTTTGTTTTTTTCATCTGATATTTTTATTAACTTCATATACTGCTTTGTATACAAATACTTGGAAAGCGGTTAACGGCATTTGTTTAACAATGACATTACAGGTTTGAATATACGACACCTGTATTAAAGGTTCTTAGTTTTCAGCATTATATGTTTAGTAGCTTTCACTAACATGAATATTTCACAAATGTTCCTGTTTCTTCCTGTTAGCTTTGTTGCGCCTTTTTTTATGCTACCTGGAAAGTGATACTGAGTAGAAAAAGATGTAGTCACTGTACTATAAAGGTTACCTATTGTCTCCAACGCAGTACAACTAAATCAGTAAACTTAGTAAAGGCTGGTCAGAAATTATTTTACTTATTGGTACAAGAGCCCAACAAATATCTTTGTATGTATGTGTAATGACCCGGTCGGTCATAGTTGCTTAGAAAATTAGATTTCAAAGGTGACTACAACCACCTTTTAAAGTATCCCATTTGCTGAAAAATTTCGGGTTCATAGAGCTGTTGTGATTAATGAGGATTTATTTTATGGATTCCCTGTTTGCCCATACTTACATTTGGTTTCTAGTGTGCAGTTGGTTTTCTCAGCTACTGTTGTGGTCTATTGGCAGCATATACTCAAACAAAGTCCGGACCTATTAAACCAAATCCTAATCCAGTTAAAGAGAACTTCCTTTTCAGGTGATATATTTGCCCTTCTTCAAAATCGATATGGATGTAGTCTGTAACGATGAGACAAAATAATAATAATAATAAAAAAAAATAATACTGAATTCGTACTTTTTTTTTCTTTGTATTCTTACACGGGCCTGTTTTGTTATTTTAGTTTCGTTAGCCGCACTTTCTACTTAAAAAAAATACCGTGCAATGATCGACGGCATGAAACAACCCCCCGCCGCAACGCGGCGGAACGGCGCCCACCTCGTTATATATTATCTGGAAGTGGCAATATGGGCGGGTCGACATATTAGATTAAGGGTCAAAAGATATGTGGTTCGGGTTGGGTTTCCTTGGAAACACTTTTTAGTTTAATATAATTTTTATGAATATTTGGTGTATCAAATATGGTTATAAAAGCTATTATTCAACAACAATCTAAATTTTGAATAATAATGGTTTAGTAGGTTTTATTCATAAAAATTACACTTTTGGTGACTTTTAACCTTTTTGACCCGTCTTCTTCTAAGTCAATTATTTTTATTTAACTTATTTTACCCATTATAATTAAACACAACACGAATTATTTGAGCTCATACACGCGAAGAAAGGAGCATTCATTTATGTCTAAATCAGAGAGAGTGGCGGTATTTATTCTTACTTCCATAGTTACTTCCATGGTTATTCTTACATCCATATTTATTCTTACTTTGTTTCGCTTGACTATCTACAGGCTGCATATAATGGCGCTCTGGTGGATAAATATGGATCAGATCCTGCTAACCATCCCATCTATGATGCTGACCTATGGAAACAATGTGCCGGAGATGATACGAAAGGTGGAGTGTTTGGGTGGGGTTCTATGTCAGATCCACAGTACACAATGATTGCACACCAAGTACTACATGTAGTAGTGCTCCATCCTCAGGATCCAAAGATGTTTAGGTGTGTTTCTTTCTTTTATATACAAATAGCTTCATGTTTCTTAATGACGCAAATTATAATGTTTCAGATCTTTTGAGGTTAGTTCTGTAAGGATCCTGGAATTATAACTCACTTTACATAAAAGACCCACTCAAGTTGCATTTAGCTATTTAAAAAAAAACTAATATTTGAATTTGTTATGTTCAAGAACTATATTGATAGCGTTCGTGGAGAGTTAAAGGAAGAATTGAAGGAAGAAATGAAAGTCGAGCTCAAGGAACAAATGAAGAATGAGCTCAAAAAAGAAATGCGCGAAGAGCTAAAAGAATAAATGCGTGAAGAGCTCAAGGAAGAAATGCGTGAAGAAATTCAAGATATGCTTGTTGAGTATGGTATTAAGAGTCGTGTTACCCGCAAAACAAAAACAAAGCAAGGTAATGCATGTGGCTGTACATCTTAAACATCAACCATTACACTTTCAAGAGCTTTATAGGTCCTCTTAACTTTTATGTAAGAGAGAATCTTTGGATTACATTTCCTTTTATATTGTCGAAGATCATATGTTTGTTTTCTTTCAAATTTGGTTGTTATTTGATCTGGATATGTTTGTTATTTGATTTGGTTATGGATTTCGTGACTATTATCGGTGTGGTATCCGTTTGTGTAACATCTTGAATTAGCAAATAAATTGTTTTGTTTATTGACTGATTAGTGACATATTTTATCCTTAAAATATTTTTAAATTGTGACAAATTAGAGATGGATTTGATCAAACATGCTATGAAATGGTGTTGATTTAAGCAACAAATTGTTAGTGACGGTTTTGAGACAATACTTTTTGTGGCGAATCAACGACAAATATATCCGTCTCTAGTAGCGACGGAATAACAATAAAATGGTTGGCCGATTATTAGAAATGGATTTGTGATTGCTTTGTCGTTTTTGTTAGCGACAAAAAAGTTGTCGCTACGCCGTCACTTGATGGTCGAATCAAATTTAGTTAAGGTGACTTTATAAAGGCTCTAGCGAGGGGCTAGAGACCGACAATCCGTCGCTGAAGCTCTAAAACTTTTGTCGCTAAACTTGTTGCTAAAATTTTGCGAGGCCCTTTTTTGTGACGAAATATATCCGTCACCATTCCATCGTTGAAGGGCTTTAGTGACGGAATAGCGATGCAAACATTCGTTGCTGATGCTAGATTTTATAGAATTAGTCACAATCACCTAATAGATTTATCAAATTTAGATCATTTTGAAGAAATGAATAACGATCAAAACATGATGCCCCCGCCGATGGGTGGTAATCAAAATCCAGGGCCAGCTCCCGATCTCCGAACGATGGAGGAGTTGTGCCAACCGACTATGCACGGACGTGGTGGCCCAATTGCCCCCGTTAATATCGAAGCTACGGATTTTGGACTTAAACACCATATGATCCAATAAGTCCAAAATTCTTGCCAATTTCACGGATTGCCGGGTGACGATGCAAACAAGCATCTTGATAAATTCCTTACCGTCACCCAGAGCATGAAGCAAAATGGGGTCTCTGATGACGCCCTTTGCTTATATCTCTTCCCTTATTCTTTGACGCATCATGCCACCGCATGGTTTGATCGTCTTCCCAAGAATTCAATTCACAATTTTGATGAAATGGTTTCAAAATTCTTGGCAAAATATTTTTCACCGTCGATGGTGAAGAAATTGAGAAATGATATAAGTAACTTTCGCCAGTTTCCCGATGAATCGTTATTCGAAGCATGGGAACGCTATAAGCTTTCGATTGATCGGTGTCCAAATCACAACATGTTATTAGTCACCATAATAGATACGTTCTATAATGGTTTAACATTGAGACACCGTGACACAATCAATGCTGCGGCCGGTGGTACCTTTATGAAAAGGCGACTCGAAGAGTGTTATGATCTCATTGAGAATATGACCGCCCACCATATTTTTTGGGATTCTTCTGCCGAGAGGAACGAGTCAACTAGATCTAGCACTACTTCATCTTCCCCCGAAATAGTAGCTCTCACTAAAAAGATGGATGATTTGTCCACTGCTGTCTTGAGAATACATCAAAATCAGACTCAAAATAACAATAATCAAGTAAATGTTGTTAATCAAAGTTGTGAAACATGTGGTGGTCCACATCCATATTTCGAGTGCCCAGCCGCCGGTGGCTACACTCAAGAGAATGTGTATGCTACTTCGGGATCCTTTAACACGGGAGGTAACGGTTACCAACCGCAAGGCGACTGTAATTTTCTTAGCTACCGTTCTAACAATTTTCTCGGACCACCCGGATGTACTCAAAATCAAAATCCGAATGTGCAAAACCGAAATGTTCAATTTAATCAAAATCAAAATCGGATGAACCAGGGTTTTCAAAACCTGGGAAATTATCAAGGCCCGAATCAAGGGAATTTTCAAAATCAAAATCAAGGGAATTTTAATCAAAATCAAGGCTTTCAAAACCAAGGGAATTTAAATCAGGGAAATTTCAATCAAGGTTTCAATCAAAACAACCAAGGGCAAAATTTTAATAATTAAGGATTTGTTCACAATCAATCGCCCTCGGATGAGTTGTTAAAAAGTTTTATGAAATCACAAGAAGAAATGAATCGAATGTTGGCTCATCAAATAAATGATCTTAGGAAAACATTGACTGAACGACCATCTGGGTCGGGAACATCTTCCCTCCCAAGTAACACAATTCCTAATCCTAAGGGAGAATTGAAAGCCATAACCACCCGAGGTGGTTTAGCTTATGAGGGACCCACGGCTCCGACTACCACTTCTTCTCTTCCTCCCAAGGTAGTAGACCGTGAGACCGAGGCAACAAAGGACACGGAGCTTCCTACTAATAATGGAAGTACCGAATACATCCAAACTCCGGTTGTCCAAAGTGCTCCAAAGTTCAAAAAGTCGTTACCTTATCCGACTAGTCCAAAGCTCCGTAAGAAGAACAATCAACAAATGTTGAAATTCCTCCAACTCTTCCAAAAGCTTCATTTCGATTTGAGCTTTGCGGATGCTTTACTTCATATGCCGAAGTTTGCTTCAACTTTCAAGAGCTTATTGAATAACAAAGAAAAGTTGTTTGAATTAGCAAATACACCACTGAATGAGAATTGCTCGGCGGTTATCCTTAAGAAACTTCCAGAAAAATTAGGAGACCCCGAAAAATTTCTCATCCCTTGCGATTTCCCGGGATTGATTGAGTGTCTCGCCTTGGCCGATCTTGGCGCTAGCATTAATCTCATGCCATTCTCCGTGTGGAAAAAGCTTGCTCTTCCAGAACTGACCCCTACACGTATGACTCTTGAGCTAGCCAATCGGTCGATTACTCGTCCTATGGGTATAGCCGAAGATGTTTTTTGTGCAGGTGGAAAATTTTCATATTCCTGTTGATTTCGTCGTCGTAGATTTTGATGCAGACCCCCGAGTTCCCCTAATTTTAGTGAGATCATTCTTAAGAACGGGGCGTGCTTTGATTGACGTTTATGGTAAAGAGCTTACTCTACGAGTCGATGATCAAGCATTGACTTTTAAACTTGACCAAACTGCAAGCTACTCCTCCGTTTCTGATAAATTCTCGGTTAACCGAATCGATGTAATTGACATTGAGGAGTATGCTCAAAAAGTTTCTGAAAATTCCTCGAGTAGCAATCCCACTCCGATTTCTGAACCAATCATTTCTGACTCTTCCCATCCTTCTCCTCTGCTTGAGGGAAGTGATATCTCTATGGAAGAGCTCGAGTTTTTTTTCATTGATGATCCAATTTCACCGGAAATTGTTGATGCTGATTGTGATCCGGGGGGAGACGCTCCTTTGTTAGAAAAGATGATATTTGATGAACCGTTATTTTCCCTCCCCCTGAAGGATGTTGTTGTTAAAGAAAATCCGTCAGATCCTCAAGAGCTCGAGCTCGAGGATTCTTTTCCTGAATATGAGAGTTTTATCTTTGATACGGAAGAGGAGAGTAGTGGCAATCCCACTTCTCATCCCGATTATTCTCTCCCGGCTTATGAAGCATTTTTTTTTTTGATATCGATCTTTCGAAAAAGACGAGTAGTGGCAGTGCCACTTCTCATGCTTATATCTCTCGTCCCGAGTACGACTCGTTTCTCTTTGATAAAAATTATCCGGTTATCTGTGAAGAGTTCTCCGGTGAACTCTCTCATCCAGAGTATGATCATTTTTATTTCGATCTTGAGAAAAATTCTAGTCTGGGGGAGGTATACTTGATCATAAGAATTTGCTTATTGATGATATCATCCCGACCCTCCCTCCCGAGGCTTTTCTTGCAAGTGTATAACATCCCATAAATTTCCCTTCCATTTGTAAATAGTAAACGAAGACTAATCTATCGTCACAGTTTAATTAACCGTTTTTACGGACTAAATTTTTACTTTTAATCAACTACGTTAATCTAAACGTTGTAAAACGTTCGCACATTCTTTATATCACTCTCATTTGTGCGAACCTTGACAGTTTAGTAATCGCGAATTAAATTAAAATGTTTAACACTTAACGTTGTACGAACCCACTCACAAATAACATTGGACTTCGGCCACCAATTCCAGCCCGTCACTATTCAAGCTCTATTATATCCACGCGAACCACAAAGCTCACGTTTCTTTGTTCTGGTTTCACAGTCGACATACCTCATCTCGGTAAGAGATGTTGTGATCTTTTCTTAACATTCATTCATCCATTTATTTACAAGTCTTCTATATCTTTATTTCGATAACTCATTTAGACATTAATCTCCCAAACACCCTCATATTTATATCGACCCAATCATATAAGGTTATATACGTTGCTATTCCCACATAAAACTCGACACAATATGAAAATACATATTCAAAATACTTTCACCACCTTGAAAAGCATGCATAATATCACACAATTAATATGTCACAAGATCACTAGTTCACTGCCAAAGTTTATGCATGTTAACTCCAATATTTGGCCACGACCCATATCACTACTTTCATGCATACATTACAATCAAATAAAGTCTAACTTGTTTCATCACAACCTATACGTACAGTAGGAATTTACACAACCCACACAAGCTAGCTTAATTTATCTCTCACTCACCATACTCCCTCTCACACGACAAAAACCCAAAGACCAACATCAAATTCATTTTGTCACTACTCTTTTGGACTTAACTGCCGACCAATGCAACCACAAGAAATCATCATTCTCATCTTGTAATAATTCACTTCTCCACTGTCACACTCAACTCACTCAATGAAAATTAGTTCACGTTTTTATAAAGCTTCTTTGAATACACTAAATGAGAAGCCATGCAACAACAAACTAACATGATTCCACTCCATCTTCTTCTCTTTGGTTGATCTACACAAGGACGATTCCGATATTGCTTCCTCTTTAAACTCATCATTTTAGATACTTACACACACTAACTTCATTGTTTCTTCCCACTTGATTCATTCTAAATCCCACATGCTACAAACCAAATCGACCCTCATATATAGAATCGGATTCACAGACAACAGGAAAAAGAACAAAGGCCATGATTACAAGTTTCCTTACACACTCAATCCTCTCTTGCAATCTATTCCACACGCTGCAACACAACAAACACATAATATACTCGAAGTAATTCCAAATGAAACTCATTTAACTCATTTTTAAACTCCACATGCATGAATCAAGCGACCCTATATATACATGCATGCATTCTCACTGAGATCACACACCCACTTCACACTCATTCCCAACTTCACAAACCTCTTCAAGGCTTTCTTTCCTTCATACGTACACACAAACACAAAAATACTTTGTTTCTTTTACTACTGACGAGAGGAGAGCCAGAAAAGGAAGCAAGTTGGAATTTTGGTTTCACCTCGTTCAGCCCTTGTTCTTCTTTGTTCCACTCGTTCATCACCACCACAGTTGGTTGGTATGCTTCTAACCCATTTTCAATTCACATTATAATGTTTTAATTTCATAAGTAATTTTAATATAATAGGCAAATTCTCACTTCTCTAAAATATCACTTATAAAAACTCATGTTCGAAACTTATCGTGAATCTTGTGTGGCAAAGCAACGTGGTAACTCGACTAATAAACTAAATTTGGAACGTATAATGAGTTTTAAAACAAGTGATAAGCACTTAAATTCAAACCCACCCGCATACAAACTATTTCATAAAAATCGTCCTCGTCGAAACTCATTTTAGAAACGGGTATATTTTCTTATTTAACGCAACCCGTTTATAAAAACCAAGCCCAACCCATTTGGAAAATCTCATGAAATCAGTTTAAAGATTTTTGGTCTACAAATTGTCTTGAGTTCGAAAAGCCAAAATAAGCCGAAATGTTTACTCCTCGTGGTCAAGTGATTATTCTAAACACTAGCTTATATACATACACAAACATAAACAAATCTTGAGAAAGAAACACATATATAAATCACATACGCATGCACGCATGCAACTGGGAAATATCACAAAATATAACACAGATTCGAAATACTATATAAACAAATCATTTGATAATAAAACACAACAAGTAACTTAGCTCATTTGGTTGGGACGCTTGGTTATGAGCGAAAGGTCCTTGGTTCGAATCCTGCCTATGGCAGTTTTTACTATTTTTGCTATTTTTGAAACTTTAGCCTTTTGACAGTTTTAATCCCTCCTTTTCAAACACTTATCACCTTTTCTTAAAACTTTTATAATTTGAAACTTATATTACGTTTACAATTTCAGTCCCTAACCTTGAACAAAATTTACATTTCTCTTAAAACCTTTAAAAGTTTTATAACTAATATAAAACTTACACATTTAGCCCCTCAAGGTTGAACACTTGGACATTTTTATCCAAAATTTCTACAAGTTTAATAAACTTAAATAGTTCTTACCACTTGTCGTCTAAATGAGTATATATTAAACTTTGGGGATTAAAAGTATAATTTTTCTATAACTTAAAGGTTTACTCAGAAACTTAAATCACATTTTGACAAGGTAATATCCTACAACTTATCATTCACCAACTTTTGGTAAATTACACGTATTATCATTACTCAAAACAAGGAAACATAAATATTAACGACACTTTATACTAAAAGACAAGTTATATGGTATATAACTTTGTTCTTGAACTTTAAGCGTTTTGCCACGCAAGTAACTTCAACCACAAAAATCACTACGTCATCCGACATTATGTCAAATCACAATTCTCGATAAGTCAAACTTATCTCAGACTCCCACATTATTCAGGTTGACTATTGGAGTCTTTCCCATTTTACGCTTGACATCACTTATGTCACTCTATTCCGCCACACTCTTTGGCACCATTATATTCCTCACTACACTACACTCCAGGTGAGTTCATAGCCCCACTTTTCTTGTTTACTGTTTTATAAACTCTTTGGGGGAGATACATGCTCAAATACAATGTTTTATACTTATTCATAAGTACTCTTAACTGTTTACATACTACTGTGAGTTCCATAGACTACTCTTTTACCTACTCTGACTTACTTTTGAAAGCGATACATGTTCGCTTTACATATAAACTTTACTAGTTTACTTTAAACATTATACTCAGTTGATAAACCACTTTACTTGTTATCGAAACGTAACACTTGACTTTACTTACAAAAATACTATAAACTTTTGCGGATTACTACGAACTTATGAAATCACATTTATACATTTTTATATCTCATGGAGAGATACCTGCTATAAACATGATCACAAATGATTTTCAACTGTATGCTATACCTGAATTACTATTGCCTAAGTTTACCTTTATTGCCATGTTCGAAGTCCCTCACATCATGAACCTTAATCACTTGCGAGTGAACTTAAATAATTGTGAATAGATCTATTTGGGACTGACAATCCCCGTTTGGGTCTGCTAGGATGAGCCACCCAGACGCACTTTATTTGAACCAACTTATGAGTTATTGGCAAATACTCATCACGAGGGCCTATATATTTTACATCATTTTTTATGCCTGTTAAGCGTTGCGTGTCATGAGACTTAGAGCAATAGAAAGCGATACTGTAGTCATGATACAGTATTGCCACTATTTTTATTAAACTTGAATTTGTATTCACTATATAGCAGAAAATCACTACTTGGCAAACAATAACTATTTTTGTTGACCCGGTTAGGGCTAACAAACGAACTATGAGTATATAACAAACCCACTACCTATTTTACAATAAACCAACTTATGGGTGTATAATATCGTAACCCATCGCTTAATTTATTAATAATTGTAATTGTTACAATTATTACCTAAACTTGAAATTATTGAAAATCAACTGATTTTATGAAAACTCTATGGATTTACTCACAAACTCTTGATTTTGTAAATCAACAGTTTTCAACTACAAACTCTATGAACTCACCAACCTTTGTGTTGACGCTTTTAGCATGTATTTATCTCAGGTCCATAATGAGCACGGATGGCACGGAGGAGCACGAATAATTATGAAGGCTATAAATTATCATTCGAAAACCTATTTAATAAACTTTGGAAACCACTGGGACTTATTTTGTAAACTCTGATATTCGAATGATAAATCTTTTAAAACGACCAAATTGGTGATCGTTTTCTACTATTCAACTGTTGTGCCATGAAGTAACACCCAATCTAAATTCCGCTGCATATCACGAAATTGGGGGTGTTACAGATTGGTATCAGAGCTACAGTTATAGAGAAACGGGTCTAAATGAGGTCCGAACTATAACTACTTTTACAAACAAAACATTTTATAGCCTTTCGCTCTCCGTGCTTACCATCCGCCAAACGCTTATGTGACCTCTAGATAGCTTTGCTACACCAACACTATAATATATTGATATATATATACTCACCAACTATTTCGAGTATCGTACCAACCATCCCTAATTATCTCACTCATATCTTTATAGATGCATGTGAAATATTTTCCTGTTATTCCGGAAAAATCCGCGCATGGATTATTTTGTGGATTAGTACGAGTGTTAAATCAGAAATTCTTAAGTAGGATGGTTTACAATGTCTTTATTTGAATGATTGGGATGCCTTTTATTTAAATAAAGAAATTGTAAAGCGCCGAACCATAAGTTTATATTTCCATATTTACATTGTTTGGGACGCCTCTCTATGTAAATAACGAATTATAAATAAGTGGGCTTATTTGTATCTGAAATAACACGAGTATGAAACCAATAATCACGAAAAATTCATCAAACACACAGCATAACTCTTATTAGAAACCATAAATATTGATACACAATGATATGATTAGCATTGGTAATGCTAATATTACAAATATCACCAAGAAAGGCATGACATCACCAATCGGTTGACCCGCTATGCCAAGGAAAAACACCACTACTCCTGCAAGAGCAAGAACCACGACTGGGTGCAATACCTCGAATATCCTGTACGACGAAAATACACAAGTTATTAACGCAATAAAATGTTAATACATGGTGTTAGTATACGGATTCAAAGCAACACTCTTATCGTAATACTATCTCTTACCCCCATATTTCATCCGCGCTGAGGCCAAAACCACGAGTGCTATGAGAAGCGCTATGACCGTGGCCAAGGACTCCAGATCTTCATCTGGGACGTAAGCCAAGAAGACGGCTGCAGCAGCGTACATAATTACAAGAACGATGTAGGTATAAGACATTTTGTAAATGTTGGGTGAGAGAAATGTGGGTGGTGAGGAGTGAAATCCGGCATATATATAGAGGAGTAGCAGTGAGGCTAATATTCTAGCCGTTTGCGTTCACTATTCCTCATACCAGGACAAACAAGATTTCTCATCCCCTAAAGCTGAGGTTCAGCAATTTTCTCTACATACACCGAATCCTCATCCGAATATCTCTATGTAAGAATCTGTTATCAACAAAACTCTTTTGTTTAACGGGTAGGTTACCCGCACAGATTCTTGTAATTGGAAACCATGTGAAATTTCAAACCATGAAAGAATAACAATAATTATTCCAAAAGAGATTTTTCCAAGTTATGTTAACTGTGGAACTATTGTAATCTCAGTTCCATCCACTATTAAGACATTATGGGCTATATAATGGTCCTACTTATTCCTCTAACGTTGTGAATTTCATGATGCTCCCTCTAAACTCCCAGACATTGTATGTGATTACAATGATCTCAAAATTATTTCGTAACCTTAAGTCTTACCACTTTGGAATTACCACAAAACTCTAGTGGTCTCTATTTTCCTTAGCAGACACTGTAAGTAAATACAGTGGTCTCTACTTTTCTTGAATACTGTAAGTGATACAGTGACCCCTATATTTCAACCTCAGGCACTGTAAATTCTACAGTAATCTCAATTAAATTCAACCACCATATTATTCAAAATACTTAAACATTACAAACGATACTAGATTAAAACATCACATAAACATAAAAACCTAGACTTCAAAGGTAGTCCGGATGATTCCAGGTTTGAGAGTTGTTGGAATCATAACCGTCATCATAAGGATCGAAACTCGCCAATTTCTCTTCTTCCCATTGAGCTTCCAACCTGCTCAGATCCCGCTCCATGTCAGGAGTCCAACCACCATCATCAACTGCCACATTTTCCTCGAAACTTGGCTGGAAGTGATCCAGATGAGGCAAATGTTGTTGTTGCACAACCACCCTTGGTGTAGATGAACTTGATGCACCTTGATGTAATTGTGGTTGTTGTTGCTGTTGTGGTGGTGGTGGATTTTGTTGTCGTTGTTGTTGTTGTCGTTGATGTTCAACCTTAGCAGCTTCAACATTCTCTTCCAAACTCCAACGGACCTTGTTGGAAACCTGGTCCTCTATCTGATGAACACAAGCCCACAACGATTCAATGACAGCAGCATCCTTACAATATTCATCATACAAAAACGTGTCGATCACATACTTCCTATCATCTGAAATGTCTGTGCACATGGCATAGCTTTCTCTAAGTCGTCGTTTCAGTTGCTTCATAGCCTCAAACTGTAGGATGACCTTCACAATAGCATTTTGACGATCCACGTCACTACCCTCAGTTTCTGCCTTGATAAACAATTGAAATTGTTCAGCGGTATGTGGTAGCTTACAAGCCATTGATTGTGTGTGTAGGGATAACACAAGCACGCCAATGGTATTTATAAGGGTCTGAAAAAAAGAAAAAAAAAATACTTTTCCAATTATTTTATTCTGAAAAATATAACCGTTTGTATTCAAACGGTAAAACTTTCAAAATTTGTGTCTATTAAAACTAGCAACTAGTTCTAGGATACGTGGTAAAAAAAAATTTACTTTGGCTTTCGCATTTCAACGCAAGAGGCAGGAACAAATCGCGTAAAACACGCCACACCATGACTTAAAAATCATGAACGCGCCACGTATGAATAACACTTTCCGTACGATTTGACTACTCAATCTCTAGGAAATAGTAAACCTCCTAACGCCCTCTCGAAACTCTCAGACATTATACAAAATTGCGATAATCTCGAAACTACCTCGTAACCATGTATGTCATGGAACGTGTGTTCAACATTTCATATTCGCCAAACCAAACTTACCCTTGAAACGTTTGGGCCTCAGCCCATGGCTACAGTAACCTAACGCACCCTAGTTTCTCTACGTTCATTTAATCCGAAACTCTTATTATTACTTAGAAACTTTTTGTTTGACGGGTAGGTTACCCCCATAGACTTCTGATTTTCAAACGTTATGAACCAGGTTTATTTTCAAAACACGATAACAATTTTCATTCAAACATGAAATTTTTCGCAAGACAAACTGACCGTAAAATTTTAATTTCACATGTACCATAATAAATCCGACTCCTACGTAAATAAATATGGATTCAAATCCTTTGCTCGTACGTTCACTTTCTCCAACACCTCGTATAGAGTATTACTCCGTATACGACTTCATAACAACTTATCACGTAGAAAATCTTCATCCCACTGACTTCCACTTATTGCAAAACAACCCTAACAACCACCTTAGACTGGAATCCCAGGACGGGATTCGGTTTAACGGGTAGGTACTATAACATCCCGTAAATTTCCCTTCCATTCGTAAATAGTAAACGAAGACAAATCTATCGTCACAGTTTAATTAGCCATTTTTACGGGCTAAATTTTCGCTTTTATTCAACTATGTTAATATAAACGTCGTAACACGTTCGCACATTCTTTATATCACTCTCATTTGTGCGAACCTTGACAGTTTAGTAATCGCGAATTAAATTAAAACGTTTAACACTTAACGTTGTACGAACCCACTCACAAATAACATTGGACTTCGGCCACCAATTCCAGCCCGTCACTATTCAAGCTCTATTATATCCACGCGAACCACAAAGCTCACGTTTCCTTGATCTGGTTTCACAGTCGACATACCTCATCTCGGTATGAGATGTTGTGATCTTTTCTTAACATTCATTCATCCATTTATTTACAAGTCTTCTATATCTTTATTTCGATAACTCATTTAGACATTAATCTCACAAACACCCTCATATTTATATCGACCCAATCATATAAGGTTATATACGTTGCTATTCCCACATAAAACTCGACACAATATGAAAATACATATTCAAAATACTTTCACCACCTTGAAAAACATGCATAATATCACACAATTAATATGTCACAAGATCACTAGTTCACTGTCAAAGTTTATGCATGTTAACTCCAATATTTGGCCACGACCCATATCACTACTTTCATGCATACATTACAATCAAATAAAGTCTAACTTGTTTCATCACAACCTATACGTACAGTAGGAATTTACACAACCCACACAAGCTAGCTTAATTTATCTCTCACTCACCATACTCCCTCTCACACGACAAAAAACCAAAGACCAACATCAAATTCATTTTGTCACTACTCTTTTGGCCTTAACTGCCGACCAATGCAACCACAAGAAATCATCATTCTCATCTTGTAATAATTCACTTCTCCACTGTCACACTCAACTCACTCAATGCAAATTAGTTCACGTTTTTATAAAGCTTCTTTGAATACACTAAATGAGAAGCCATGCAACAACAAACTAACATGATTTCACTCCATCTTCTTCTCTTTGGTCGATCTACACAAGGACGATTCTGATATTGCTTCCTCTTTAAACTCATCATTTTAGATACTTACACACACTAACTTCATTGTTTCTTCCCACTTGATTCATTCTAAATCCCACATGCTACAAACCAAATCGACCCTCATATATAGAATCGGATTCACAGACAACAGGAAAAAGAACAAAGGCCATGATTACAAGTTTCCTTACACACTCAATCCTCTTTTGCACTCTATTACACATGCTGCAACACAACAAACACATAATATACTCGAAGTAATTCCAAATGAAACTCATTTAACTCATTTTTAAACTCCACATGCATGAATCAAGCGACCCTATATATACATGCATGCATTCTCACTGAGATCACACACCCACTTCACACTCATTCCCAACTTCACAAACCTCTTCAAGGCTTTCTTTCCTTCATACGTACACACAAACACAAAAATACTTTGTTTCTTTTACTACTGACGAGAGGAGAGCCAGAAAAGGAAGCAAGTTGGAATTTTGGTTTCACCTCGTTCAGCCCTTGTTCTTCTTTGTTCCACTCGTTCATCACCACCACAGTTGGTTGGTATGCTTCTAACCCATTTTCAATTCACATTATAATGTTTTAATTTCATAAGTAATTTTAATATAATAGGCAAATTCTCACTTCTCTAAAATATCACTTATAAAAACTCATGTTCGAAACTTATCGTGAATCTTGTGTGGCAAAGCAACGTGGTAACTCGACTAATAAACTAAATTTGGAACGTATAATGAGTTTTAAAACAAGTGATAAGCACTTAAATTCAAACCCACCCGCATACAAACTATTTCATAAAAATCGTCCTCGTCGAAACTCATTTTAGAAACGGGTATATTTTCTTATTTAACGCAACCCGTTTATAAAAACCAAGCCCAACCCATTTGGAAAATCTCATGAAATCAGTTTAAAGATTTTTGGTCTACAAATTGTCTTGAGTTCGAAAAGCCAAAATAAGCCGAAATGTTTACTCCTCGTGGTCAAGTGATTATTCTAAACACTAGCTTATATACATACACAAACATAAACAAATCTTGAGAAAGAAACACATATATAAATCACATACGCATGCACGCATGCAACTGGGAAATATCACAAAATATAACACAGATTCTAAATACTATATAAACAAATCATTTGATAATAACACACAACAAGTAACTTAGCTCATTTGGTTGGGACGCTTGGTTATGAGCGAAAGGTCCTTGGTTCGAATCCTGCCTATGGCAGTTTTTACTATTTTTGCTATTTTTGAAACTTTAGCCTTTTGACAGTTTTAATCCCTCCTTTTCAAACACTTATCACCTTTTCTTAAAACTTTTATAATTTGAAACTTATATTACGTTTACAATTTCAGTCCCTAACCTTGAACAAAATTTACATTTCTCTTAAAACCTTTAAAAGTTTTATAACTAATATAAAACTTACACATTCAGCCCCTCAAGGTTGAACACTTGGACATTTTATCCAAAATTTCTACAAGTTTAATAAACTTAAATAGTTCTTACCACTTGTCGTCTAAATGAGTATATATTAAACTTTGGGGATTAAAAGTATAATTTTTCTATAACTTAAAGGTTTACTCAGAAACTTAAATCACATTTTGACAAGGTAATATCCTACAACTTATCATTCACCAACTTTTGGTAAATTACACGTATTATCATTACTCAAAACAAGGAAACATAAATATTAACGACACTTGATACTAAAAGACAAGTTATATGGTATATAACTTTGTTCTTGAACTTTAAGCGTTTTGCCACGCAAGTAACTTCAACCACAAAAATCACTACGTCATCCGACATTATGTCAAATCACAATTCTCGATAAGTCAAACTTATCTCAGACTCCCACATTATTCAGGTTGACTATTGGAGTCTTTCCCATTTTACGCTTGACATCACTTATGTCACTCTATTCCGCCACACTCTTTGGCACCATTATATTCCTCACTACACTACACTCCAGGTGAGTTCATAGCCCCACTTTTCTTGTTTACTGTTTTATAAACTCTTTGTGGGAGATACATGCTCAAATACAATGTTTTATACTTATTCATAAGTACTCTTAACTGTTTACATACTACTGTGAGTTCCATAGACTACTCTTTTACCTACTCTGACTTACTTTTGAAAGCGATACATGTTCGCTTTACATATAAACTTTACTAGTTTACTTTAAACATTATACTCAGTTGATAAACCACTTTACTTGTTATCGAAACGTAACACTTGACTTTACTTACAAAAATACTATAAACTTTTGCGGATTACTACTGGTCCACCCGAGAACAACACTTATATTTAAACAAATGCAGACTCGAAACAGGATGCTCGTGTGTAGTGTGTGAAACCAGGCAAGTGATTACCTGGGTCGTTTCCCAACGAGGTGTGAATGGAAAACTGTGCAAAGCTAGGATTAAAGTGATTGATGATTCAGATATTTTTGATTTTTGCTTTATTTAACAATTCTAAATAACAATTTAAAAACAGATATGCACAATTAAATTAAACGCGAATAAATTAAACTTAAAACGCGAAACGAAAAAGCTAAAATGGGACAAAAACTGAAATTTAAGAAAATTAAAACCTAAAAAAGTAAAATTACTTAAAACTTATTTAAAAACTAAAATTATATTTTTTTACACTTTTTATTTAATTATTATTAATTATTTATTATTTAATTATTAATTAAACTAATTTAAATTATAAAAAATACTAAATGGACAAAGAAAAATCTAAAACTTTTTCTAAAAATATTACTAAGTAAATAAAAGTTAAGAAAATTATAAAAATGAAAATTACTTAATTAAAATTTAAAAAGATAAATTCTATTAAATAGAAGCTATCACTTTATTTCTATTTTTGATTTTCTTAAGACCTAAAAATATTTTTATATTTTTCCTAGATTAAAAATGACAAAAGAAAATTATGAAAATTGGAATTATATTTTTCTGATTATTTTTCTATTTATTATGATTTAAATACTATTAGCTACTAATTAAAATGATTAAAAATATTAAAACTGATCAGAAAATTATGAAAAATTACAGATAATGCTATAATATTATAAGGAAGCTGGGAAAAATAAAATGAAAAGTTCACTAAGCTTATAGGGCTGATTTGGGCAGATAAGCAATAAGCTAATAAGCCCAAAATAAGCTAAATGATATCCAAAAATTCCCAAAAGTTCAGGAATGGATTAAACAACAATATTAAGCACTAAACAACTTGAAAATGTAAATAAGCACCAAGGATAAGCTGATTTGCAGTTTGGCTGTTTTGCAAAATATACACAGAAAACTCAGCTGAACAGGCAAACTTGTAGACTAATTTAAGCACACAATAAGCTGTCTAAAAGGCAACCTAAGGGGGGCAAAAGTAAGGTAGAACTACTGGGTGTCTAAAAATCACAAAAGCCCCATCAATAACATCCCAATTGATGTCCAATTGGCCCCTAGATCAGCAACATCAGCTAAGGGTATGCTGATTTTGGTCTGTGTTGACTGTGCAGATGTGCACAGATGTGCACAAAGGTGCACTGGGTCTAGGCTTTTGTGAATAGACTAAATCGACTATAAGAACTTCAAAAATGCCAAGAAACTGGACTGAACAAGCTTTTAGCTTGTATGAGCTTGTTTGAGAATCTAAGGAACTGAAAATCACAAGGATGCTTCAAAACTGCTATACCTTCCTATTTAGCTTATGTGGACCTGGAAATAGCTTCTAGGGACTTATTTTAGCTGGTCCAAAGTTGGACAAAAGGTCAATGCACAGTAACTGTGGGATTTGGCTTGTGACAGTTCCTAAACCAAACACCACTTAATATGGTGACTGTCTTGGATTTACAAAGGAAATTCCAAATTTTAAACTAAGATACTGATTATTATTGATTACCTAGCTTATATAAACCCTAATGAACAACTTTTATCAGAAAATTAAGCAAACTAACAAGCTTATTCTAATTTGGCTAATTTTGGTCTTTTCTATGTTTTTTAAGCAAAGTGGAAAACAAATGATAAAGCTACTGATTTTATTGATCAAGTGTGATCACAAACTACCAATAAACACAAAACAACAACAATAAGCTACTAATAAGCAGATCCACAGTACTAAGCAAATTATGGAAAAATACAAGAAAAGCTCACAACTGATTTTGCTATGGAAATGAGAACAAGGAACCAAGGACCAATCTAACTTGTTAGAAACAAGCTAGATAACCCAGAGAAGCTTCTTGAACTAGCTTATCCACCCAGAATAGCTTATTTGAGCTTATTGTTGACCAAAGTTGACTTTTCCATATCTTGAAATTCAGAACTATTTTATGCTATAATAAACTTATAATAAGCTATAAGAAGCTTATATAAGTTATTAAAAACAGCTAAGAAGCTATTTTATACACTACTTATTAAGTTTCTAATTCTCAGTACACAGGGAAATAAGAAAACTTGTGATTTTAAGTAACTACTGACAATTGTACAAGAATCAACAATGAACACATTAAATTTACTTTGTATTGATTGATGGAACTTGAAAATACAAATTACAACTACTGGAATGGAAAATACGATTATACTACTTTTTTTTCACACCTTTATTTTAGCTACATTACACACTATATATACATAAATTAAAGCTGGGATAATCCTTGGTCGACATCCTGAACAAATCCTCACCATCCAATTGCTCTAATTTGATCTTGTTCGTTCACTTGGAAAACTGGCGGGAAAAGTGGCTTTTGACTATTTCTTCTGATTTGGTTAGTGGGGAGTGGGAGAGAAGCATTTATTGGTTTTGGCATGTTAGGTGGAGTGTCGAGGAGGGGGGATGAGGTGGATGGTGGTTTTGGGTGAGCTGGTGGGTGACTGGGTGGTTTTGGCGGGTATGGTGGTTTAGGAAGACGGGTCAACGTTTGGTTTGACTGAGTGTTTAAACTCAGTCAAACATTGGGCTTGTTTTGATTGGGCTTGGGACTGGGTAAATGAATTGGGGTATTGGGTTGGGTTATTATTAATAAAGGGTTGGGTTGGTTTATTTATTTTGGGTTTAGTTTAGATCCGGATTTAGGTTTATTAAATCATAGGGACCAAACTTGTAATTCTTGCATTCTTGAAGGGGTGAGTTTGTCATCTTCCAAACTATCTTCAAAGGATTAAACCTGCCAATATACAATAACACAAGGACTAAAGTTGTATATTTTAGCATTTTATAAACTTTAGGGACCTAATATGTAAATTTGGATTTTAGAGGGACTTGTTTTGTAAATTCCCAAAAGTTATCAAAAAAGTTCCAAATTGTAAGTTCATGCATAGTACAAGGGTAATTTGTGAAATTTCAAGTTTTATAATACCCAGGGACCATTTTTGCCAATTTTGATAAGTTCAGGTACTAAACTTGTAATTTTATGAAACTTCACACCAAAGGACTATATATGTTTATTTGTGATTCAAAAGGACCTTTGGTGACTTTTCCTGTTTTTAGACTAACCAGGGACTAGTTTTGACAACTTTTGAAAGTTGAGGGACTGAAACTGCCAATTATGCAAACTTTGTTCGTTTTTCAACTGTTTTTAAACATTTTGCATCTGAAACATATAAAACACCATTTTGGGATAATTTCAGTATTATGATGCATTTCTGAGTGTTTTTAAGAGTTTTGGCAGCTCAGATTAGGTAAAAATGATGAGTATTTAGACACTCATCAATCCCCCACACTAAACTATTGCTAGTCCCTAGCAATATTTTATGAAGATTTAATGGATTTGAAAGACTCTTTACCAAAAGCCATTACTTCTGGAGTAGCCAATTGTTTCAGTTCAAGTAAGAACTTTGGTACAATGATAACCAAGTGATTTTGAGCAAACCACAAGCTGTCAACGGTTTTGATTTGTCTTTACCAGAAGCCGTTTGCTTCTGGACTAGCCAACTCTTAGATAAATTATTACTATTATCTTTGGTGAGCTGATTACCAATATGGATTTTCACTGCCTTTACCACAAGCCATAACCTTGCGGGCTAGCCAACTCTTCACTTATGAAGATATGGTGAGTCGAATACCATACAATTTTGGGCAAATTGCAAGCCATCAACGGATTTGAGACATCTTTACCAAGAGTCGTTTGCTCTCGGATTAGCCAATCCTTATGTGGGTTAGACATGGCGGACTGATAACCATTTTTTGAGTTCTAAGTGAGAAAAAAAAATTTAAAATTTTGGCTAAAATGGGGGTACTAGATGGTACATTTGATTAAATTCGCGAGAATTCCCCCCCACACTTAGAACTGAATATTGCCCTCAATATTCAAAGAACCGGTTGTAAAACCAACACTTAGAACGTGAAAGGGAAATACTAATAGCCTTTTATAGTTATTTATTTTATTTTTATTTAATTTGCATTTAAGCCGTTAAGGCATGCAAATTCCCCTTTTTTTTTTTTTTTTTTTTTTTTTTTTTTTTTTTTTTTTACACATTTTTACAACATGTGGGGCATCTCCCCCACACTTAGGTGAAATATGGGTGAAAACCCATATATTTTTGCTACTGTTTTTATTCACCGAGTCGCTAGCTTGACTCGACCCCGAATTGAGCTGATTCCTCCCAAACAGTCAGGTTTATCACGCAAGCTAACCGCTTGTGAACGGTTAACTGTAACAAAGGGTTCCTGAACAGCCCGGGAGAAAAAGCAATTTAAAAGTTTATGGGGAAGTAAGAGACCAGGAAATCTGGCATTTAAACCAATGTTAGATGGACAATGCCGGGGTCAAAAGTAACATCCTCACTCCCGAATGAGTGAAGGACAGGGGAAATCACCGGGTAGGTGAAGGGAAGAAGAGAGATCTGAACAGCAATTAAGATAAGAACTTCCTCCTCAAGAATTTCAAGCGGAGGAGGCAAGTCCTTAAACTTGATCTCAGGAAATTTATCAGTTTTTTCAACTGACTTAATTTCCTCATTATGAAGTTGTTTTGGTGGAAGAGGGGAAGATGAATCTTCGTTTAACAAATTTTCAAGAAAAAGAATGTCCCCCTCAGGATCAAGATAGTTTTCATCAACCTCATACAGAGGTGAACTATCTACAGCAAGAAAAGCATCGACTTCATCCCAAAAGGGATCACTTCCCTCAACCGAAGTGAGAGAAAGGGAAGAGTCTGCTATGATATGTTGAGAAGATGTGGTGGGTTCCCCACTCACAGAATTATGAAAATAACCAAGATTTTCTTGAGAGTACTCCTTTGAAGTAATGTCAATGACATCGATTCGGTTAACCGAAGCAGAATTAAAATTTGAGGAGTAACTCGATGTTTGATCATGGTTAAAAGTAACAGCTTCCTTATCCACACGCAAAGTAATCTCATGCTTAAATACATCAATCAGAGCATGGCCCGTTTTTAGGAATCCTCTTCCAAGAATTAGAGGAACCTTTTGATCAGCATCGAAATCAACAACCACAAAGTCAGCTGGAAAATGGAACTTTCCTATTTTCACAAATACATCTTCGGCAATGCCGCAGGGATGAGTTATGGTTCGATCTGCAAGCTCAAGAGTCATGCAGGTAGGAGTAAGAGCCGGAAGAGAGAGTTTCTTCCATACTGAATGAGGCATCAGGTTGATGCTTGCACCTAGATCTGCTAAGGCATAACATTCAACCATTCCCGGAAATACACAAGGTAGTAGAAACTTTCCAGGATCTCCAAGCTTCTCCGGAAGCTTTTTCAATATAACCGCTGAGCAGTTCTCATTTACTGGAGTTTTAGCCATTTCAATCAGTTTTTCCTTGTTGCTTAACAAGTGTTTGATTGCTGCTGCAAATTTGGGCATCAGAATAGTAGCATCCGCAAAGCTTATGTCAAAGTGTAATTCTTTAAAGATTTGATAGAATTTATCATTTTGTTGACTAGCCTTCTCACGGAGCTTTTGCTCATTTAAGCGCGATGGGTAAGGAATGTGAGGTTTGGATTTAGGAGCAATGACTTCAGGAGTCTCAAAGACAACTCCTTGTTTGGATTTTTTCGGGACAACCGGAGGATGGACATGTGCTGTACTTTGTGGGATTGGAATTTGCACTTTGTCCGTTGTATCCTCCGTCTCTTTTTCCATTTCAAATAACGGAGGAGGAATAGGGCCAGCTGGCCCCTTATAAGAAGCACCACTCCGAGTGGTGATAGCTTTGACGAAAGTGGTATCTTCATCATCATCACTTTCATCAAGTACACTGACAGGAACAGCATTGAGCATTTCGGAATAATATCTGGCTGACCTTTGCTCACTAAGTTTGGTTGACAAACTTTTAACCGTAAATCGTGAAAGAGTAGGATCGATTCTAGACGGTTGGGGAGCAATTGTGGGTGTAGATTTTTGGATGACTGAAGGTTGGATGACCGAAGGTTGGACGTATTTAGCACTTCCATTGTTAGTGGGAAGTACCGGGTCCTTTATCACCTTGAATTCGACATGAGATTTACCACTACGTGTACTGACAGCTTTGAGTTCACCCCTAGGGTTGGTAACAGTGTTACTTGGGAGACTTCCCGAGGTAGAAGGTATATCAGTTAAAGACTTTTTGATCTGGTTTAATTGGGCAACCAATAACTGGTTTGTCTCACGTTGTGTCTTATTTGTTTCCTCTTGGGTTTTCATGAATTGCATAAGCAACTCATCCGAGGACGTCTGATTTCGGTTTGAACCTTGGTTTTGATTAAAATTTGGACCACGGTTTTGATTAAAATTACCCTGATTCTGACCTCGGTTTTGATTGAAATTTTGAGAATTGTGGAAATTTTGTCCCTGATTTTGAACAAAGCGATTTTGATTATTATGATTTGGCACGGGTGGAAAACCAGGTGGGACCATAGCATTCTGTGCTCGGTACTGAGTCTCAACATGCGGACGGTATTGATTTGGGTTTACTGCAGCTATGGGAGCTGGGTAAAGAGAAGCATCGGTTGCTTGACAATCAAAATACGCATGTGGGCCACCACAAGTTTCACACACTTTGTTTATTGCTTTGATTTGTTCCGGTTTATGAACTTCACTTTTTAATTCTTTCATTTCTTTCATCATACAACGCATTGAATCCGTTAAAAAGGCTAACTCTGAGGAGTTACCGGATGAAGAAGAAGCAGTAGGAGTGACAGGAACATTCACTTTGTTTCTGGAAATAGGAACTTTGGATTTATTTTCACAAATTTCAACCACCTCTCTGGGTTTACGATTCAAGATATTGCCACCGGAGGCTGCATTAAGTGCATCTTGATCGTTTTGGGTCAACCCATTATAAAATGTATTTATCTGCTGTAACACATTGAAATCGTGATGTGGGCATTTTCTTAGGAGATCTTTAAATCTGTCCCATGCCTCTCCGAAATTTTCATCAAAACCTTGACGAAAACCAGCAATTTCATTTTTTAGGTTAGTCGTCTTTGATGGAGGGAAGAAATAATTTACAAATTTCTTAACGAGATCTTCCCAGGTTTCAATGGATCGAGGGGGTTCTTTATCCAGCCAAATCCGGGCTGCCCCCTCAAGTGAGAATGGAAATAGCATCAATTTGATCACTGTTTGCGGCACATTTTTGTAATTGATTGTAGAAGTCAGTTTGTTGAACCAACGAATGTGTGCATAAGGATCCTCTCGTTCAAACCCGTGGAATTGGTTTGTGGACACGAGCTGAATCAAATGTGTTTTTAGTTCAAAATGATCAGAATCGATGGCTGGTAAAACAATGGCATCTCCATAACCCTCGGTGGGTGCCTGGAGCATTTCAGCCATGGTGCGTTCGTCTGCCATATTTTCAGTGAGAACAGTACGAATCTCGGGTTCGACTATTTGGGCAGCACGTCTACGATTACGTCTTCTCGGAATTTCTACGAGTTCACGTAAAGGGCTTGATGACGTGGAAGAACGAGTGCGCATGCACCAAGTAAAATATTCCAATTAAAACAAGACAGAAGCAAAACACAAGTTAACTTATACCAACAATCAACAAGCGTACGGTAGCTCTCTAACTGAAAAACGCACAGAGTGGCGGAGAAGCAAAGGTGGGCGATTAAGCTCCTTAAAAACCCGCTTCTTTCAGTCCGACAATTTAATGTCAGACTATCCTAGAACCTCCGTTAGAGTTTGTTTATCAATCAAAGGTGAGCCGATATTCGCAAGTGATACAGAGGTAAAGTTTTAAATCTTTGGTTTGGGAACTTATTATGGTCGTACCCCCAGTTAGGCAGTACTCTGTCTTGGTTCTCGATGGTAATTTTTTATTGTTTATTTATTATTAACAAAGAAAACGGAATTTATTTTTGGTGTTTTTATTTTTTATATGATAATATTAATAATAATATATATAGAAAAGAAATGAAAAATATTTTTGTATTTTATATGGTTTTTGGGAAAATAGGAACTTCTGATAGAAGGGTCTCAGATCACTAATCGCTAAAACTTACACAACTGTCGCAGCACACCTCCCCGGCAGCGGCGCCAAAATTTGGTCCACCCGAGAACAACACTTATATTTAAACAAATGCAGACTCGGAACAGGATGCTCGTGTGTAGTGTGTGAAACCAGGCAAGTGATCACCAGGGTCGTTTCCCAACGAGGTGTGAATGGAAAACTGTGCAAAGCTAGGATTAAAGTGATTGATGATTCAGATATTTTTGATTTTTGCTTTATTTAACAATTCTAAATAACAATTTAAAAACAGATATGCACAATTAAATTAAACGCGAATAAATTAAACTTAAAACGCGAAACGAAAAAGCTAAAATGGGACAAAAACTGAAATTTAAGAAAATTAAAACCTAAAAAAGTAAAATTACTTAAAACTTATTTAAAAACTAAAATTATATTTTTTTACACTTTTTATTTAATTATTATTAATTATTTATTATTTAATTATTAATTAAACTAATTTAAATTATAAAAAATACTAAATGGACAAAGAAAAATCTAAAACTTTTTCTAAAAATATTACTAAGTAAATAAAAGTTAAGAAAATTATAAAAATGAAAATTACTTAATTAAAATTTAAAAAGATAAATTCTATTAAATAGAAGCTATCACTTTATTTCTATTTTTGATTTTCTTAAGACCTAAAAATATTTTTATATTTTTCCTAGATTAAAAATGACAAAAGAAAATTATGAAAATTGGAATTATATTTTTCTGATTATTTTTCTATTTATTATGATTTAAATACTATTAGAAACTAATTAAAATGATTAAAAATATTAAAACTGATCAGAAAATTATGAAAAATTACAGATAATGCTAAAATATTATAAGGAAGCTGGGAAAAATAAAATGAAAAGTTCACTAAGCTTATAGGGCTGATTTGGGCAGATAAGCAATAAGCTAATAAGCCCAAAATAAGCTAAATGATATCCAAAAATTCCCAAAAGTTCAGGAATGGATTAAACAACAATATTAAGCACTAAACAACTTGAAAATGTAAATAAGTACCAAGGATAAGCTGATTTGCAGTTTGGCTGTTTTGCAAAATATACACAGAAAACTCAACTGAACAGGCAAACTTGTAGACTAATTTAAGCACACAATAAGCTGTCTAAAAGGCAACCTAAGGGGGGCAAAAGTAAGGTAGAACTACTGGGTGTCTAAAAATCACAAAAGCCCCATCAATAACATCCCAATTGATGTCCAATTGGCCCCTAGATCAGCAACATCAGCTAAGGGTATGCTGATTTTGGTCTGTGTTGACTGTGCAGATGTGCACAGATGTGCACAAAGGTGCACTGGGTCTAGGCTTTTGTGAATAGACTAAATCGACTATAAGAACTTCAAAAATGCCAAGAAACTGGACTGAACAAGCTTTTAGCTTGTATGAGCTTGTTTGAGAATCTAAGGAACTGAAAATCACAAGGATGCTTCAAAACTGCTATACCTTCCTATTTAGCTTATGTGGACCTGGAAATAGCTTCTAGGGACTTATTTGAGCTGGTCCAAAGTTGGACAAAAGGTCAATGCACAGTAACTGTGGGATTTGGCTTGTGACAGTTCCTAAACCAAACACCACTTAATATGGTGACTGTCTTGGATTTACAAAGGAAATTCCAAATTTTAAACTAAGATACTGATTATTATTGATTACCTAGCTTATATAAACCCTAATGAACAACTTTTATCAGAAAATTAAGCAAACTAACAAGCTTATTCTAATTTGGCTAATTTTGGTCTTTTCTATGTTTTTTAAGCAAAGTGGAAAACAAATGATAAAGCTACTGATTTTATTGATCAAGTGTGATCACAAACTACCAATAAACACAAAACAACAACAATAAGCTACTAATAAGCAGATCCACAGTACTAAGCAAATTATGGAAAAATACAAGAAAAGCTCACAACTGATTTTGCTATGGAAATGAGAACAAGGAACCAAGGACCAATCTAACTTGTTAGAAACAAGCTAGATAACCCAGAGAAGCTTCTTGAACTAGCTTATCCACCCAGAATAGCTTATTTGAGCTTATTGTTGACCAAAGTTGACTTTTCCATATCTTGAAATTCAGAACTATTTTATGCTATAATAAACTTATAATAAGCTATAAGAAGCTTATATAAGTTATTAAAAACAGCTAAGAAGCTATTTTATACACTACTTATTAAGTTTCTAATTCTCAGTACACAGGGAAATAAGAAAACTTGTGATTTTAAGTAACTACTGACAATTGTACAAGAATCAACAATGAACACATTAAATTTACTTTGTATTGATTGATGGAACTTGAAAATACAAATTACAACTACTGGAATGGAAAATACGATTATACTACTTTTTTTTCACCCTTTATTTTAGCTACATTACACACTATATATACATAAATTAAAGCTGGGATAATCCTTGGTCGACATCCTGAACAAATCCTCACCATCCAATTGCTCTAATTTGATCTTGTTCGTTCACTTGGAAAACTGGCGGGAAAAGTGGCTTTTGACTATTTCTTCTGATTTGGTTAGTGGGGAGTGGGAGAGAAGCATTTATTGGTTTTGGCATGTTAGGTGGAGTGTTGAGGAGGGGGGATGAGGTGGATGGTGGTTTTGGGTGAGCTGGTGGGTGACTGGATGGTTTTGGCGGGTATGGTGGTTTAGGAAGACGGGTCAACGTTTGGTTTGACTGAGTGTTTAAACTCAGTCAAACATTGGGCTTGTTTTGATTGGGCTTGGGACTGGGTAAATGAATTGGGGTATTGGGTTGGGTTATTATTAATAAAGGGTTGGGTTGGTTTATTTATTTTGGGTTTAGTTTAGATCCGGATTTAGGTTTATTAAATCATAGGGACCAAACTTGTAATTCTTGCATTCTTGAAGGGCTGAGTTTGTCATCTTCCAAACTATCTTCAAAGGATTAAACCTGCCAATATACAATAACACAAGGACTAAAGTTGTATATTTTAGCATTTTAATAAACTTTAGGGACCTAATATGTAAATTTAGATTTTAGAGGGACTTGTTTTGTAAATTCCCAAAAGTTATCAAAAAAGTTCCAAATTGTAAGTTCATGCATAGTACAAGGGTAATTTGTGAAATTTCAAGTTTTATAATACCCAGGGACCATTTTTGCCAATTTTGATAAGTTCAGGTACTAAACTTGTAATTTTATGAAACTTCACACCAAAGGACTATATATGTTTATTTGTGATTCAAAAGGACCTTTGGTGACTTTTCCTGTTTTTAGACCAACCAGGGACTAGTTTTGACAACTTTTGAAAGTTGAGGGACTGAAACTGCCAATTATGCAAACTTTGTTCGTTTTTCAACTGTTTTTAAACATTTTGCATCTGAAACATATAAAACACCATTTTGGGATAATTTCAGTATTATGATGCATTTCTGAGTGTTTTTAAGAGTTTTGGCAGCTCAGATTAGGTAAAAATGATGAGTATTTAGACACTCATCAACTACGAACTTATGAAATCACATTTATACATTTTTATATCTCATGGAGAGATACCTGCTATAAACATGATCACAAATGATTTTCAACTGTATGCTATACCTGAATTACTATTGCCTAAGTTTACCTTTATTGCCATGTTCGAAGTCCCTCACATCATGAACCTTAATCACTTGCGAGTGAACGTAAATAATTGTGAATAGATCTATTTGGGACTGACAATCCCCGTTTGGGTCTGCTAGGATGAGCCACCCAGACGCACTTTATTTGAACCAACTTATGAGTTATTGGCAAATACTCATCACGAGGGCCTATATATTTTACATCATTTTTGATGCCTGTTAAGCGTTGCGTGTCATGAGACTTAGAGCAATAGAAAGCGATACTGTAGTCATGATACAGTATTGCCACTATTTTTATTAAACTTGAAATTGTATTCACTATATAGCAGAAAATCACTACTTGGCAAACAATAACTATTTTTGTTGACCCGGTTAGGGCTAACAAACGAACTATGAGTATATAACAAACCCACTACCTATTTCACAATAAACCAACTTATGGGTGTATAATATCGTAACCCATCGCTTAATTTATTAATAATTGTAATTGTTACAATTATTACCTAAACTTGAAACTATTGAAAATCAACTGATTTTATGAAAACTCTATGGATTTACTCACAAACCCTTGATTTTGTAAATCAACAGTTTTCAACTACAAACTCTATGAACTCACCAACCTTTGTGTTGACGCTTTTAGCATGTATTTATCTCAGGTCCATAATGAGCACGGATGGCACGGAGGAGCACGAATAATTATGAAGGCTATAAATTATCATTCGAAAACCTATTTAATAAACTTTGGAAACCACTGGGACTTATTTTGTAAACTCTGATATTCGAATGATAAATCTTTTAAAACGACCAAATTGGTGATCGTTTTCTACTATTCAACTGTTGTGCCATGAAGTAACACCCAATCTAAATTCCGCTGCATATCACGAAATTGGGGGTGTTACAAAGTGAACCTAAGAGCTTTAATAACAAATTTGCTTTTGATGATGAAGAATTGATCTTAATTGTTATAAAAATCTTTCTCCCTTTCATTACATATGATGTGATTTCTCCTCTCCTTCACTCCGTCGGGAGTGAGGACACCATCTTTGACCACGGTATTACCATTTATGGTTGCTATTTCTTAAAACTGTGGGTATCTCATCGGAGTGGAACTTTCGTATGCTTCAATGTTTATCCAAACCTCTTGAACGGAAGTCCGATTGAGATTTTCTTTTCCACATGCTCCCCCAAGAACAATTAAATTCGGGGCGAGTCAAGCTATACGACTCGATAAAAAACAAGCGCTTTGTGGGAGGCACCCCATGCTTATCATTCTATCTTCATTCTATTTTCTTTCTAATAAGTGACGTGAGGAGGTCTACCTCTTCCATTTCTCGTGTTTCGTGGTTGTTTGTGCTATGTCCAGGATTTTCCCGAATAATGAAGACTCTCGTGCTCGTGGTTTTGTCTTTCTTCACTCGAGTTTCATCATTCGTTGCTCATCCGATATCCTAAATCTTTTCGACTAACATTTATCTTTTGGCACAATTAATAAATGGCCTAAGATTTATGTAGGAGAACCCTTACCTTTAAGACATTGGGGACAATGTCTCGTTTTAGTCTGGGGGGGGGTAATCTTTCGATTTGATTTTGCCTTGCATTTTTTGCCGTTTACTCTCGCAACCCCGTTTTTCCTCCAAAAAATGAAAAAAAAATGATGAAAAAATGAGAAAATTTAAAATTTTTTGCAAAATATCATAAGTGTTTTGACACAATGTTGACTTTCCACTGGTGAGAGTAGGAATAAAATTTTGACTTGACCGGGCGTGTTGAGCCCTAGCTTGTTCCCTTAACTTACATAATCTATAAGCTTTTGCTAGTCTTTTATACAAGGAGCTATAAAATGCGAATTCTTTTTAAGAGTTTGCAAGTTCCCATAATTGACTTTATATATGCATGGCTTGATTATTTGGCTAAGCATTTGCGGATCTTATTATTTAAGATTTTAAATTTGCGAAGAACGAGAAATGATAGAGTTATTTATAAGTTAGATTGCTAAACGTGGAGTAGTTGGATCTCTTTAGAGCTCATCGAAATTACTTGTGGCTTTTTGCTCCCATAAGCTGGTTTCACCCAATATTAGTAATCTAAGAATAATTAAAGGTATTTTGGTTTTGGCGATAATTAGTTTTTAATCCTTCTTTAGAGAATCCTTGCTTATGAAAGTTGGGTACACATCAAGGTACTGCCAGTGTTACGGTGTAATAGGCAACTGATTCCTGATAGTACGTGTTATTGTTTCTATTGCTATAAAAGCCGTAGGACTTGGGATTTGGCTAAATATGTAATGAATAATAATAATAATAATAATCCAAAGCCGATAAAAGTTTTCTGTTTCCTGACGGTTCGCTCCCGTTGACTCAGACTTCAAAAAGGCAGAGGAAAAATATCCAAGGTCAAAATAAGGCTCCCGATTCTTGACGGTTAGCTCCAGTTGTCTGGGTTGCTTAAAAGGCCAAGGATTAATAATATGTGCTTAATAATGTTAAAAATGCCAAGTTTCGACTCCGGGGATATCCTAATAAAAGCTTCTGTCTCTGGACTCGTAGATAAATTGTTTCGGTCGTATATAAAAGGGATATCCCCTAAATCGTGTTAAATCAAAGACCTTGATGTGGACCTCATTTTTGTGGGCAACGGTTTTCGAGAGAAGGATTAGAAACTACTTAGCGTCTAAACTTGGTGCCTTTATCGGACTAAAACTTATCGAAACAAGAATATCAAGAAATTCATTTCTCAACAAAAATAAAATAAATAGAGGAAAAATAGGATTTTGGGAGTAAGAAGTTATACACAATTAGCTTCCATGGGTAGTGTTAGCAATCTAACTTGTATATAACAATGATTTCGTTTTTAAGCTTAGTTTGGGGATTTGCGAAAAATCAGGGACGATGAATTTTATCCGTATGGTCAATTCTTTATGAGTTGTGTTTCTGACTCCGTGATCCTAAAAGTTATTGTGAAATAATGAAAGTCAACATCCCGTCGCATGAAAAAGAGAAAAATACAAAAATAGAATAAGTGTGAATAAAATGGAAAATCGGGGCGTTTTTAGAGCTTTTGATTTCTTAATCTCTTTTGAAAATTTTGCTACTTTTCAAAGTTAGTAAAAAGAGGTTGAAAATTTTTGGTTTTAAAAGCGTGAGTTGATAACATTGCGTGAGGACACGACAATATCTTAGTCTGGGGATTTTGGTATGTGTTAATTTACATATACCTTTTACCTAATTAAACGGACCAAATAGACCAAAAACTAACCAATTATGCCAAATATATTGTGTTTTTGTGTTTATACATATGCAGGCATGGATATCAAGGAAAAGGACAAAAACCAATAAAAAAAGAGCAAAAACCGGGCACGAGAATGGAAAGAGTGAAAAAAGAGCCGAGGTTGGGGATGAATTTATCAAAGTTGGATCATATTTATGTTCAAGATATCAAAGTTAGCCCTTGGAAGTACTTTTCATAAATGGCAGAATTGGTCCCTTGAATTTACAAATTGGCAAATTTAGTCCTTTGTTAAACCTAAATTAAATCCTAAAACTATACTACTACTACACCAAATCCGGACCCCAAAACCTTAAACCCAAAAATAACCCAATCCCAAGCCCATCACCACCTAGCCTACCTCCCAATTTATTAAAACCCGAATAACCCACATCCATAAGTCAAAACCCGGTCAAACCCCCATTCCCAGTCAAACATTAATAAAAAATACCCTTAACCCAAACCAGACCCGCGCTTTTCCCCATTTTACTGTAGATCATCCTCCCCAAAATTTTACCCTGAACCCCCATGTTTACCCCGTACAACTAAGCACTTCTAGAAGGGACTGACACATGGGAATGCCACATGGAAGCTTTCTATTGGACAGAACACATCATCAAGTGAATCCAGGGGCTGCTATTGAAAGATTGGTGATCAAGATTGATCCAAGGGTTGTGATTAGTGATTCCAGAGCCTTCTGAAACCCTAATGCACCTCCTGAGCTCAGCTATAAATAGAGGACCTCACCTCACTCACAAATTGTCCAATTTTTCATGTTTTAGAAAAATTTAGGCCATTTTACTTTAATGTCATTGTAATGCTTTCTTAGTTTAATCATTTAAATTCAGTGTCAATTTCCTTTCAGTATTGTAATTTACTCTTTTATTAATACAATTTTAAGTTTCCATTTAAATACCTTGTCTCAATTTTCCTTTATCTTTCATTTATTGTCATTTATCTTCAAGTACTGTTCCATAAGCTCATATAAGCTCACTAATAGCTTTTGTGACCTTATTGTTAGTCTAATTCAGTTTTAATTGTTTTAATTTCAAAAAGTCAAAGAAAAGTAAAAAATAGTCAAATAAAGTCAAAGTAGCTTTTGGATGATAAGCTAGCCATGGATGAGCTTATTGCTATCACCAGCTTGTTTTTAACAAGCTGGAGCTGTTGAGTAGCTTCTCGAGCATTTATTAGCCCTGTTTGTGCAATGTGTATTGTAAGTTTTAATTTATTCAAAAAGTCAAACTGCTTATTTAGTGCTTATTTCTTGCTTTTTTCTGCTTATTGATAGTTTTATTGTTTTTTATAGTATCTTGTAGCTTAAATATAGTTAGGTGTTCATTTGTTCAGATTTCACTTAAAAAGTCATAAAAACCATAAAAAATAGGTTAATATAGCTTAGCTTATTTAAAGTGCTTTTCCATAGTTGATAAGTAGTCATTAGTGTTTAAAATACTTAGTGTAACATCTGTCTTTAGATTACATAGCTTAAATAGGTCTTAAATAGGGTAAAACTCAAAACAGTCCCCATAAGGGGGTGTTTGGAATAGTCCCAAAATGGGTCAAAACTGAGGTAAACTGTTCATGTGCACTTGGGTGATTTTTGATCTAGCTTATTTACACTTAGATTAATTAATTGTAGATAATTTGAGCTGTTTTTGAAGGTTTTAATAGAATTAATTTAGGTGTGATGAGATTGAGGTTCATATCTGTTAGTATTTGCTTAATATAGAATAAGCTGTTTTGTTCCTTGTTTTTTCCAGTTGTAAGTGCATTCTAGCTTGTTAAGGAGATAGCCAAGTTTTGGTTTCATGTCACATGGTTTTGAGATAGGTTTGATCTTCTTCAGTTTAGGCCTGCATCAGTAGTTCAATTTCATATCAGAACTCTTCTAGTAGTTTTCTAAGTCAATTTCAAGTGCCTATGTTTAATCCATGGGGTCTAATAACCTTTGTTCCAGTAGTCTTATAGTAGCTTAATGTTGTTCTCTTATTTCTGAATTAGAACCTAGCTTTTTGATAGCTTTTTGGTGTCTTAAAAAGCACGAGATTATTATGCCTTTCTGAGTTTCAGTTAAAGTGTCCCAGTCACCACTTTTCTAAGCAAGATTATAAGCTCATTTTAAGTTCTTTTAGTCTAAATTTCTGATTTTAAGCTTTTGGATATATGAACTTTTAGGATGTGCAGCTTTTGTGGTTTTTGAGGCTTATCTTAGTACTTCTTTTGAAGCTCCAAAGTGCCCCTGCAAGACTGTTTGGCCTACACAATAGCCTTAATTGCTTTTTAGCTTATCTCAGTGCTTATTTGTTTTATCTAGATGCTTATTCTGCTTCCCATTGCTTCTTTAGACTTCCTTTAGATTCAGTTAGCTTATTTAGTTTTAGCTTTCAGCTTTTAAGCTTATTAAGTAGCTTATTCAGTTTCAAAAATTTGCTTTTTAGCTTTAAATCAAAACTGATTTCATCTTCTTCTAATTCTCAGCTTATTTTAGCTTTTAGAAAAAAGTTGTTTTTGCAAAATATTATTATTTTCATAAGCTTTTTAAGTTTCAAAAAGAAAGTCACAAAAATAAAAATAATTTTAGCAAAAAGGTGCCAGGGTTCGAACCTGGGACCTCCTCCACACCAACACACAACCAACACCAACT
Source organism: Artemisia tridentata subsp. tridentata (assembly GCA_021014915.2). Taxonomy (NCBI): domain Eukaryota; kingdom Viridiplantae; phylum Streptophyta; class Magnoliopsida; order Asterales; family Asteraceae; genus Artemisia; species Artemisia tridentata. The sequence goes on from CP139508.1 coordinate 451,736,491, forward strand.
GCCCTAGGGGCTTATTTCGTTATATCCTTTCCTAGTTTTCTACTTAACCCATTTTTCCTTTTTAGCTTATAAAATTTATTTTTCTTATTAACAGCTTATTTCTATAAGCTGAAAACTCCTTTTTATTTTTTATAGCTTTTTTTTACTTTAAAGTATTTTTAGAAAAAGTTTCAGATTTATTTTTCTATTTTATTATTTTTAATCATTTAATTAGTTTAAAATAGTTTTTAATTCATAATAAATTAAATAAAAATCAAAAAAATAATTTTATTTTTTCTAAAATTTTCTTTTATCATTTAGGATTTAGGAAAAATAGTTTCACATTCCTAGAATTAGAATTTCTTAGATTTCACTCTTAAAGCTCGGGATTAGCCCGAGCGTGCGCGTTTTTAGGTTTTTCTTACCGTTTTTGTTTACGTAGGCTTTAGTTTATCATTTTCCATGCTTATTTAGTTGTTTTTAGTTTATGATTTTATATTCTAGCTTAATAATCCAAAATCTCTCTTTTATCACTATTCATGACACGTTTCACGAACCATAATCACTAAATTCCATTCATCCTTTTTTGGGAAAACGACCCGGGATCACATACTTCCACTTGTGTTTCTTTGGACTATAATTGAACACAAATCAAGTTTGAAAGTGAAGTCCTCAGATCCGGGACAACGGTCTTCCTCTAACACCAGCTGCGACATGAGATCCTCAAGCGGGGCGTCCTTACACGCCTCAAGAGATTCCAGCAGGGGGAACGACACATTTCCTAGTCTATCCACTGACTCCTCAAAGTGCTTCTTTGCCTCAGGGTCGTAAGCCTCTACGTCTTGGAGTTTAATACCTTTGGCCCTGTGAACAACCCCGGCTTCCAGACCCTGACGTACCCCCTCCGCTATTGCCGCGGAAATACAAGCCCCGAGCCTTGTCTTCAACTCGAAAGACTCCTTGAACTTACGGAAGGCGTAGCGGAAACCATGCCCAATTACCCAGCGTCTGTCTTCAACAGCCCTTAAGCAATGGGGAAAGAGGTCCGTGTCAAATTCCTCGTTAATTTCAACCAACCTCTTCTCCAACTCCACTATGCGCTCCTCAAAACTAGCGCGGACAATACTCACACTCTCCTTAACATGTTTCTCCATCTGCACTTGAACCTGTTGCTGCAATGTGCTACAAATTATTTCCAGCCCGACACCCTTTGATACAGCTCTTCATTCTGCGGAAGCAAATTCACATTTTTCTTATCGTATTCTCCAACCAGGGCTACTGACGGAGACAACTTCTCAAGCTCAGCACGGAGTTCACCCAACTCCTTGTCCTTGACCTCCGCAGCCGCCTCTAATTCAGATATACGACCGCGGAGATCAGCGGCTCCGGAAGACTCACCTTCCAACTCAGCAAACCTAGCCCTCAAATCAGATACTAACTTCTCCTTCCTCTCTAACCTTTTACCCAGCTTGTCGTTTTGCTGCAGCTCATACTCCAACCTCAGACAGATCTCAGAATTCATGCATATTTATCGAGAAGAGAGCATGTTGTACTGATCCAGCAAGTCTTTGGCGGCCATGTTTCGCAATACCGATACGTACCCGGGGGTAGCCACATTATCAACAATGCTGCGGCAAACCCAAGGGTCGTCCATTTTAAACCCGTTAGTGGGCAGCCACTTGGGAACATAGGTGGAAGAAGCCTCAGCGGTATCAACCGAAACAGACTGATAAAAATCCCCAGAAGAATCACCAAACTCCTCATTACCCTCACCCTCGGCCTCAACATTCCCGGATACATCCTCAACATTGTCCGGGTGCAACCCCTCACTAAATGGCCCTGAAGACTCAAGGTGCAGCGACTCAGTGTGTTCCAGGTCAGGAGTTTCAGAAACCTTACCCTCAGAATCCTCATGGGTAGGAGTAGCAGAAGAAGAAGTAAGAACGGTAGCGTTCTTCATGATATTGGCGTCCGTATGAGGACCGGAACGCTCCATATCAGACCCCGACTCATCTAGAAGCTCATAAACGGGAGGGGCGTCCGCGGAAGGAGCACCTAAAATTTAGAGCGCACGTCAGTACAAACAGCATACGCGGTATAAAAAAAATATATATATAAAAAAGTGGGAAAAGAAATAAGTAACTCATACCTGATTCGACCGCGGTCCCTTTGCGAACAAGTTTTTTCTTCTTCTTCTTCTGAGGCTGCTCGGGTGCATTAATCACCACCCTCTTTTTCCCGGCCTTTTTCTCGGCCTTAGCCGCCTCTATCTCATCAACAACGGTGCGATCCACCACCTTCAACACACCTTCTGATGGCTCCACAACACGCGGGGCCGTCTCAGCCCTTAGCGTAAGCTCCCCTTCCTTCAAGGTGCGTTCTCTGGTTGTCACCTTGAACACATCCAGTTGGGTGATAAAAGAGAACAAATCCATTTCTGCAACAGTCAAAATATGAGGTTAGACGCAGACAAACACAAATGGAAAGCAGAAATAAAATAGATCTAATAACCCACCCGTATCATCCGGCCATAAAAAGGTCGGGCGGCTAGTATCATCATCCCAAGTCTGGCTTAACCCTATGACATTCAAGAAGACCTCCAGATATTTTTTAAAGGGGGCCCTCTTGGTATCAAGTCGCCGCAACAATTCTAGATCCAAGTCCGTGTCAGAAGGAGAAGGGTCGCGGTCTATGGATACTTTTTCATACCAGGGGATAGAGAGAGGAAAAATGGTTTTCTTCATAAAAAAGAAACGGTCCTTCCAGTTCTTAACCGAATCAAGCGCGGCAGTATAACATACAGGAACAACTAGAGACTTAGGGCCCTTCCTCTTCTCTAGGGTCATCCATCCGTTATTAAGTCCGGCATAATAAAACGTCCTAAAAAGGTCCACAGTAGGGGAACCACTATGGACGCGGCACAGGATTTTAAAGTGGCTAATCCTACAAGCCGCTAAAACAGACAACTGAGACAAATGGATTTGGAAGTATTCTAGAACGCGAAGCAAGAACAATGAAAGGGGAATCCTAAAATTACCTAACTCAAAAAACCTAGTATATACTCCTATTTTCCCCTCCGGAGCATCTCTAATAGTATCCAGGGGTCCCGGCGCTTCAGGCAAAAGATGGCCCGGAATATTATACTTCCTACAAAAATCATCTACATCTTCCTGAGAAAGCTTAGAAGTCACAATACTTATATGTTCAGGAGCCATTCTAAATAATCAAAAGACGGATTTGAAAGAAACCTAACCTGAAAATCTAAGTCCGGAAATAAAGATAGCAAGAGGAATGAAGACGGAAGATTTTCTTTTCTAGAGAGAAGAAAAAATAATTACTGTGTGTGAAAAAAGAATAACAGTGGTGTAAATCTTGGTATTTATAGCCACACACACACATATGCTATCACGTCTATCGGATGGCCACTACATGGCCACGTCCCCGGATACTTATTGAACGGTTAAAGATCTACCCAGATGAACCGTCGCGATTGTCGCAGAAAACGAACGGTCAGCCGCAGAAACGTCACATCAGTCAGTAAATAAGTGGGTGAAAACGATTCGCGACTACCAATGACAGGCTGTCACCACTAACATGCACGAAAAGTGGAATATCTAGTCAGCGATATGGAACACGTGGCAATATCAACCGCGAATGCTACAAAAGTCTATTCAACAAGGCGCGGCTTCTTCAGCCACGGAACTTCTAAATAAGTCTAGAACACTTGCCTTTAAATCCAAACAAGTATACTAGACTGGGGGGACTTGATCGTGTATAGTATCCCCGAACCCAGCATACTGGGTCGGGCATGCTTATAACTTGAACCGCGGCAGAGTCAAGACGGACAAATACACATTGTAGACTCTAGTCTTGCCAAGCCAGGACAAGAACATGCCCCGGTCTCCCTAGGTCGGGCCGAAACACATCATTGGCCGCAGCCGGACCACCACGCAGCCAAAAGCCAGATCTTGTGGGATTATGTCTCCCACTTGATCTGACACCTACCTGCTAGGTATGGCGCAATTCGGCTCTGCTCTGATGCCTACCTACTCGGTAAGGCGTAAGTCAACTCGCAGAGTCCCGAGGCAACTACAGTAAGTATATGGGTAGTATAAATACCCCCATCTCATTAATTACTCTCAACTAACAGCATTTACTCTCACCTAGTCCGCACTTACACCTTATATCTCAAACAATATACTTACTCATACACTGGAGGCCAACCGCGGAAGCCCCCTTCCGCGGTAAGACTAACGGTGGTGCTTTTTCTTAGCAGTTCACGAAGTACTTAGCACAAGATCTGCACCCGTCAAGAGCTAGTCTAACCTAGGTCTGGAAGTGTGCCCAAGATTTGTACTAACAACTACTATATGGTTTATTCTAGCCTTGAATAGAAAATCATTAACTCCTCGCCTCGCCAAGGGGCATGTAGATGGATGCATATTTATAAACTAATATTGTTAAGTGATTAAAGAACAAAACCAAGTTGCACACTTGCTAATTGTCCAACCTAGCAAAACAAGTTGAGAACTTGCTTAACTCTTTTTTACTTGCATCTTGCATCCGAATCACATATGATGCATCTTGGATCTGTCCATTTAAGTATAATAATGTTGTCATTAAAATTAGAAGAAAACAAAAATATTTTAATCTTTGTCATGTGATAGCTAGACATATAAATTTGCTATAGCTAGAAGCGCATATGCTAGTTTTGGTTTGTTAAATCCGTGCTCACCTGCTCATTTTGGGTATTCTAACTAATGCAGTCCTGGTAGGCTGTTTGAGTATTGTGAAAGATTCCTTAATCTTTTGTATTATTTACCAACTACCTATATTGACATTAGTTTTCAAATGTGCATCCACCTTGGTGCCTCTTGTATTGGCTAAGGGGTGAACAACAGGTGTCCAAGGTAGCTTGGGCAATGTTAACTTGATTACTTGAATACACCACATATCATTTCCTCATATGTCATATGTATATAATATCCCATCTACAAAGACATAACAATTTGTAATGTAAATTACATGAAGAAGGCAAATTCACATTTTTATCCATCTAGTAAACTTCATTGTTTTTTCTTTGTGAATATTTACTGCCATATGATCTATAATCAAACACTAGGTAACTCGTAAGTCATTATGTCAAAAGAAAGTCTTATGATATAACTTATGTAAACAAATCTTACATGTAATTATGAGTTTAAGCTGAAAACTATGAAAATTTGGAGGGATATATATGTCATTCCCCCATCAAAAGTAACCGTAGTTGCCCCCTTCTATTACATATCAAAGTTTAATTTTGACTTTATGATTTATTCAAACTTCATTCTTTATTGCCAATGATTTACATAATACCCCTTACTATGTTTGATCTTAAATAACTTAAGTTTTAGTTTCAAAATAGAAGTTTAATCTAAGCTATAAACGGGTAAACGAAGAACAATCTTTTAGGTTCTCGGAATTGTTCCCGCCATCCAAAAATGTTAACACATCGAGGTTTGAGCTATGAGATCTCAGAATTATATATATATATATATATATATATATATAAACGTCAGGATTTTTGGCGCTTTAAGGAGTTGTACGAAACAGTAAACGTCGCTTAAAAAGGTTGTATGAAACAGTGCATGTAACAGTGTTCGGTACTGTAGCGAACACTGTAGCAGCTACAGTATTTGCTACAGCACCTTTTTGTTTTTTTTTTTTCTGAAAAATAAAACTTTAAAAAAAAAAGAAAAAAGTTTTTGAAAAAATATTTAAAAAAAAAATATTTTCAAAAAACTTTATTTTGAAAAAAAATTAAAATAATTTTTTTTTCCAAAATCTTTTTTCTAAAATTCAAAAAAAAAAAAAAATTATAAAAAAAATTTTTTCGGAAAAAATGTTATAGAAAAAAAAAATTCAAAAAAAGAATTTTTTTTTTATTTTTAAATATAGCTAAAAATTGTATAGACAAAAATGACATTATACATTTTTTAAAGGTGATTCATATTGTGCCATCGTAAAAAAGTATACATTTTTTAAAATTAAATTTTTTAGAAAAATTATTTTTTACTCCATTTTCAAAACACTTCCGCAGCAACGCACGGGTTTCCCATTATATATATATATAAACGTCAGGATTTTTGGCGCTTTAAGGAGTTGTACGAAACAGTAAACGTCGCTTAAAAAGGTTGTACGAAACAGTGCATGTAACAGTGCTCGGTACTGTAGCGAACACGTAGCAGCTACAGTGTTTGCTACAGTAATTTTTTTTTTCTGAAAAAAAAAAAAAAGTTTTTGAAAAAATATTCTCAAAAAACTTTATTTGAAAAAAAAATTAAAATAATTTTTTTTTCCAAAATCTTTTTTCTAAAATTCAAAAAAAAAAAATTATAAAAAAAATTTTCGGAAAAAAATTTATAGAAAAAAAAATTCAAAAAAGGATTTTTTTTTTAAATATAGCTAAAAATTGTATAGACAAAAATGACATTATACATTTTTTAAAGGTGATTCATATTGTGCCATCGTAAAAAAGTATACATTTTTTAAAATTAATTTTTTTAGAAAAATTATTTTTTACTCCATTTTCAAAACACTTCCGCAGCAACGCACGGGTTTCCCATTTTATATAAAAGCCAGGATTTTGGGCGTTGCAAAGAGTTGTACGAAACAGTACACGCAGCTTAAAAATGTTGTACGAAACAGTGCATATAACAGTGGTGGTACTGTAGTGAACACTGTAGCAGCTACAGTGTTTGCTACAGTAACTTTTTTTTTTTTTTCAAAAATCTTTTTTCTAAAATTCAAAAAAAAAATTATAAAAAATATTTTTCCAAAAAAAGTTATAGAAAAAAAATTTCAAAAAAAAAATATATTTTTTAAAATATAGCTAAAAATTGTATAGACAAAAATGACATTAACTCTAATTTTTACAATAAAAACAATGAGATAGCATAAGTATACATTTTTTAAAGGTGATCCATATTGTGCCATCGTAAAAAAGTACACATTTTTTAAAATTAATCTTAAAAAAAAATTAATTTTTTTAGAAAAAATATTTTTTTTAAGAAAAAACATGGGGAGTTTGGGCGCTTCAAAGTATTGTGCGTAACAGTTGTAATAATAGTAGACATGCTTCTAAGATTGAGAAAATTCTTTAATTGCCCCAAAGTACAATAGTGTGTACCCTAAATGCCCCAAAAATTTTCATTTTCTTCATATACCCCATGGGCAACTCTCTCTCAAGAATTATTGGGCAACTCTTTCAGAAATATGACATGTGTCCCTTTGGTTGTCCCCACTTTGTACTTGCAAAGTACAACTAACCCCACTAATTTCTTGGACAACTGGGACCTACTTTCTTGGGCAACTTAAGTTTTTTGTCTTTTAGTTGAAAAGTAGTTTTTTTATATTATTTAATAGTACACATTTTTTGGGCGACTGGGTCCTACTCTTGTAAATTCTTGGGCAACTAGATCTCATATTTTTTATATTAGTGTAAATTACATATATAACCTCACACTTTCTTTTGTACTTATAGCTTTAAAACTTGTACATTTTGATTATTTTACCCACTCCAGCCACTACCACTTACTCCGGCCACCACCAACTACTCCGACCACCACCACCACCACCACAACCTTGGCATCAAACTACTCTTCAGTTTCCACTAGTTCAATTTCATTCTTTATACTAGATAAGCACCAGTGTATATGTACATCATCAAAACACCAACTTTTTCCTGGTGGTCGGAGTTGTAATAAAATGATCTTTTCTTCTGTGCATTTCTCTTTACATTCTTCATTATTTGCTTCAAGTGACATCAAAATGCAACATTTTTTAAACACAAATCACCTAAAAAATCTAATAAAATGATCTTCCAGAACATATGAATTATCATTCAAACACATGATATGTAACAAGTACTAATATTTCAACATCTACAAGAAGGAAGTGGCTAGTGAGACATGATCTTGAACTTCAGTTTACTACAGCAAATGAGTCCCATTCGATCTCCCTATGGACCCAAGTCAGCTTGAACTCCACATCACTACTGTTGACACCCAAACTTTTGTTTTCGGCTATGTTATGGATCCTCTTGTGAGAACCCAAAGCTTGAGCCGACCCAAATTTCTTGTAGCAAATCGCGCAAACATGGTCCTTGTATCTCCTTTTCGGCTCAAGGAAAATCCCAGAATCAGTACCATCTCTGTCCCCAAAATTTTGATCACATGACCTTGGTATCTTAGTCGACTTACATTTCAACATAGCTGACCCAACCCGATTCGTTTTCAGTTGACCCGACCCATATCCAACAGTCAAACCCTCTTTCAAACCAAGTTCAGACTCATTCACAAAGCTACCATATTCCATTGACTCATCAACTGAAACCTCAAATTCTGCAGTCTTTACACTAGTTCTAGAATACTCACAATCAGATACGCACGCGCGTGACTTGGTGTACCTTACCTTTTCATCTCGATCTACAAGGTGGAGGTGATTAGGAGTGGTGGTGATGGTGATTTATGGCGCGTTGTGAACAAGAGGTGGCGGTGGGGATTCGTTGTGGCGTGTGTGGTGGTGATATGTGATGAGGAGATCTCAGCAACGAAGAGGTGATGGTGATAGTGTCGGATCGAGCAACGGGGTGGTTATGGTGTCGATCTGCTGGTGGTAGTGGTGACGGCGGTGGAATGTGGTGATTGTGTGGTGAAAGGTGGAAGGTGGAAGCTGTGAATGTGTGGTGAGAGAGAAAGGGAGAGTTTTATATAAATACAAGGGTATTTTGGTATTTTGGTTTTATATAAATAATGGGGTAACTAGTACAATGTGGGGACAACCAAACGGACACGTGTCACATTTCTGAAAGAGTTGCCCAATAATTCTTGAGAGAGAGTTGCCCATGGGGTATATGAAGAAAATGAAAATTTTTGGGGCATTTAGGGTACACACTATTGTACTTTTGGGGTAATTAAAGAATTTTCTCTCTAAGATTTACTCAACTGTTATTACAACTGTTCATTCCAACTAATACTTTATTGACACCCAACTCTAGATGCTTCAGTTAAGTTATTGAAACAACACTACACACACACTAAACACATACAAAAATTCAGTAAACCATCAAAAGTTTTATAAAACCGAAAATTGATTGAGGGGTTTTGCAGATACAAAAATTCAGTAAACCATCAAAAGTTTTATAAAACCGAAAATTGATTGAGGGGTTTTGCAGATCTGGATAAAGGGTGTTATGGGTGGGTATCTTTATTGGGTTAAAAACCATTTTGTTTATCAATGCTCAATAAAATCAACAAATCCAGGATGTTTGATGTTCGGGAAAACCAGTTCAACCAAGGGAATGGAGTTACATATTTGATTGTGGTAAAATTTATCTTCGTTCTACTATTTAAGTTTTTAGTTTCATTAACTGTTCGTCATGTGATTGAGTTTGTGATAGTTAGTAAATTTTAAGGGTATTTGGGATTGTGTTTTAAAGTAGATTAGTTGATTACAGATGCTTATGTTAAGTAATTGAAACAACACCAGACACACACTAAACACATACAAAAAATCAATAAACCATCAAAAGTTTTATAAAATCGAAAATTGATTGAGGGGTTTTGCAGATCTGGATAAAGGGAGTTACATATTTGATTGTGGTGAAATTTGAGTTTGTAATAATTATCTTTAGTTAGTAAATTTTAAGGATATTTGGGATTGTGTTTTGGAGTAGATTAGTTGATTACTGAGTTCACAGAAATAGAAAAATTTGGCAACCAGTTAAAAAGAAGTGATTATATATATTTCTGTAAAGATAAACTCAGCTTTCATAGGTCTGTTCAAATAGCCATTTTGCAAAAGAATGATCATTGTGGTAAATACAACCAGCCCCAGACACAAGCCCTTAATTTACTCTTACATAATCAGTTCTGCTAATCTGCTATATCTGGTATGAATTGTACAAAACACATGAGTCCATCTGAACAGCAAAAAGGTTTAATAAAATTTTGTGTTTATTATTTCTATTGCCATTCTTTATAGGTTAACGCTTGAAGTCGTTGATGAATAACAACTCACGCATTTATCATATTCATTTGTGGTAAGCAGGAGCAAACGTCTGCATATGCAGCCATGAACCAAAGATCTGTTGAGTGCACAGCAACTTCAAGAATAGGTAGTTCTTTGTCAATTTCCTCTATTAGATGGTCTGGACCACTATTTGGTTTTGTAGGTCTACTAGAGCATGCTTGCGTATATCTTACTTTCATTATCTTATTGTATTTGCTCATATCGGATTTTTTACAATACATTATTCTCTTTATATACAAGAACATGGATTCTTACACATGATTTTGTTTTAAAGAATGTCATAACAGCTGATTTTTGATGTGGTGAATCAACTTAATCGTTACTTAAATATGTATGTAACATCGTGTACACTTACCCCAGTAAATAATTAACTTGATTCACCACAAGATAATAGACTAAATAGCGTAGTCGTGTGCCTTCATATACCAAAAAAAGAGAATTAAATTTATTAACAAACAAGCTTATTCAAGTGTTTATTGATTTTTGTTCTATATGTGATTTAGGTAAAAGGGTTGTCGTACAGTGGGTACATGTGGTTAATGAGTTGCAGTTAGTTCATGAGAATGGGACATAGGTCAGATAGAGGTGTTATTCTGCTATCTTCAGTGAATAAACAACATTCTGTTACTATTCATGTACAGGTATGATTTTTGTGTCACAATGAAGAATCATCGTATATGTGTATGTGTGAAGAATGCATCTATTTAGTTATGCTTTATGTCAAATTAGTCAAATGTGTTAACTTAACAAGATTTACCTAACAATAAAGAACAACTGAAATAGAACTAGACGAAAAATACCAAAATGTAACTGCATATCATTACTGTATCATAGTAGGCAGTTCAGATGGGCAGACTAACATGAAAACATATAATAACATTCTTAAACAATTAAAAAAAAAAAATCAATTCATAAATAGCATCCATTGCAAATCATCAACATAAAGATAATAAGACATAAAATAGTTAAAAAAAAAACAATAACACAACCTAATCATGCAATTCCATAACAAACACATGATGCTTCTTTTCAACTCTTGCTTCGCGCGCCAAACCCAACACCTTAATCAATGCACTTAAAATATCACGATCCTTCTGCTGTGCTTCTGTTAAACACTCAAGACCATCAGTAGCAACATCATCAAAAGGTCCACAGGATCGACCCTCCTGTATTATGTCTTCCTTCACATCAATCTTCCCTCCAAGTCATCACATTTTTCACCTATTTGCAAAAAACTCTTGAAATCTAACAAAATATTTATTTCTTTTGTTTAATGCTTGATTGTCAAATATTTTTAGTTTGGTTTTTATAAAAGATTAAAAAGCTTGATTGATAAATAAAAGAAAACTACAAGCAAAACACTAATATTAGAACTAAAATACAATAATAAAGGATATGCTTGTCAAATGAGGCGAAAAGATCATTAAGTGTGAATTATCGTTTTAAGTGGTGAATTAATACCCGTTTTAAAAACTATTTTCTCACAACGTTAATTCATTTTGAAAACAATATTTAATCTTGGTAATAATCACTAGATTTAAATGATTGATTATCATAACGGCTTTTGCCCGTTAAAACAACCAAGGAAATAAATCTAAAATAAATCCGGAAATTATTAATTAACAATCTTGAATACCCGTTTAAAAAACTATGTTCTCACAAAGTTGGTTTATTTTGAAAATAATTCTTTACCCAAACGGCTTTTGCCCATCAAAACCAAAAATCAATCCAAGTAACCGAAGATTATTAATCAACAATTTCTAAGTTTTCCACACTTAATTTCACAAATCACACTTAACAAGCATATATAAAATCTACTCACTACACATATTAACTAAGCTAACAAAAGCAAATAATCCAACATTAATAAGCATAATTCTAAACTAAATATTTATGCTAAATAATTGAAAAAAGAAAGAAAGTAGAACACGATCCGAGAAAATGAGACGAATAAAACCACCCGATCTTATAAACTTGTCAAACACTAAAGTTTACTTCTTTATTAGCTTTCATATTACCAAATAGTTAATAAAGCTTGTACCTTTATTAACTAATTGGCTTTATTAAAACTAAAATTTAATAGACTTTAGAAATAAGCTAGCTTATAAGACCCTTAAGCTCCACGCCTTAGATGTAGGATTGGTTAAACAAAAAGATCAAAACTTTATTAAAGGTTAGTACAATAAGAAATACTAATAAGCTAAAAGAAAGACCAAATAAGCTATGTGTAGAAAACTAGAAAAGGGGGGGGGGGGTTGAATAGTTTTACCGATTAAAATCACTTATTAAAACTCTTAGATCGACTTATGTCAATCTAGTTTTGACGTGTTGGATATTGATAGAAATAAAAGCATATAAACTAAACTAATTGTTAGGAATATAAATATTCATATGAAGACTCGGTCACCCCAAATATCTATTAGCATTAAGTAGCTCGTAGGATAATTAGTATTATCAGTATTAGTTTAATAATATTAGTATTTGTGGAGTGGGTCGGGTCTTTACCCTCTGTCAGCTCATTCTACAGCCCACTCGGGGCACATATATTAGTAAGTATAAATACTCCTCTCCACCTAGGGAGAGGGTTGGAACTCTTCATACTTTAACCTAATATACATTCAGTTTCTCTCTCTAGTCCCCAACTTCTTCCTTTCTCTCTCTAGACTTTCGGCCAAATAACACCTTTTATGTGTTATATGTTATTGAATATGCTACAATTGGTAACAAGAGCCATGGTTAAGTTCGAGTGATTGCATATTCACGGATTTGTGGTGTGATTTTGGCATTTTTGGTTGGTTTTGTGTCGCCTTGAAATAAGGACACAAATCACGATTTAAGCTTTGTTTGTGGTTTAACTCGTTAAAAACTTGTACTTTAAAAACCAAAATCTAAAAGGAGTTAGAAAACCCATTGTGTTTGATGTTCTTTAATACTCCACTAGCATTGGTATGATCTGATTGAATAAGTTTCAAATGTTGATTGACTTTTGTTAGTCGATAGCTGCAATATTGTTGTTGATTTAGTGCATGTGCACTCTGGATATGCTTAGGGATATAGCTATCATGTTAGAATCTTGTCCCTAAGATCCTGAGTTGAATGTTGAAATATGAATGAATTGCCATGTTTATGATTGCTGATTGCTCTGCATGCTAGATAGCGGTTTGATGTATTTCCTGACTGTGGTTTGATTATGAGATGAATATGGTATTATGAGTCGGCAAGCTGTTATATGGTAGCTGTTATTGAAGAGTGAATCTGTATGTATGTATATCTGTGTTAATATTCTTATGCAGATTCCATGGCCGATATGAATGTGCCTGTTCTCGCTTTAACCATTTGATCAGATGTTCAAACTCTATTGACTGGCTCTGAATTCACCACAACAACAACATCAGCAGCAACAACAACAACAACACTGTCATCACCACCACCACCTTCATTTCAACAAAGCATTACTTATTCTGGTCTCGCCGAGTGGGGATCTACAATACTTGGGAAGTTTTGTTGGTGGATGGATAATTGATGCTGACTACTGACTCCCTCAGGGAAGCGAATGATCACATCATCTGTGCGTAAAAGGTCAGCATCATTTGTGTCGTAACGATTATCTTTGTACATAATAAGTAGTGAATCTCCCTCATAAATTGAGGGGGAGTAGTGTCTCGTTCCATTATCAGCATATATTAAACCTGACCACATTTTCTCCCACATTTTCTAAACTTATTTAAATCAATTGGGATCACAAATCTCAAATGGTTTGAAATTTTTGATCGAGGGAGAGAATGTGATTTAAATATGAAAACTGATAAAATGTGATCTTTTGGACTCAAGTGTTGGCTCTCTCATATGTGCTAAACTCTTTCGTATAATCGATGCACATATTGAGGGGGGGGGCGAATGATTTATGATGGCAATTGTGGAAGAACTCCAAAGACCGACCATTTTATTTAATGTATTGGAGTTATAAGGATGGTAAGGTTAGGTATAAGTTCCCACGATCCCGCCAGAGCCGGAGGGATCTACCCAGGGACAATCCACTAGTTAGTGTAGAAGTCCTTAGGTATGATTAAAAAAAGGAGACAAGTGAGTATAAGGGAAGAGTGCCGACGGAGATGGAGCTAGTACTAGAACAAACCCAACAAGGTGCTAGTGATGAAGTCTCGGTAAGCGCTGAAGGGGTTGTAGAATGAAAAAGAAATGTAAAGATAAAGGGTGAAAAGAAAGAAGCCCTCCTTACACTTTAGGCAGAAACCGGGTCAATACATATGCTGTTAGAATCACTAAGTTGATTGCTGACATTGAAGACAAAGTATCATGGACCCAGTGATACGCTGCACAACCCTCCCTAGCCACTCAAGGTCCCTCAAAGGACTCTTGTTTCATTTGTCACGGAGATCAATACATGTCTATCGTCTCTCTCACTATGAGTTAGATGATATTGAAAAGGTGGCAGTCCTCTCCAGCCTCCGATCACTAAATCAAAATGCACTATTGAGTCTAGATCCAAGAGATCATCCATAAATCTCATTAGGACACATTTCCAATATGCTTGCTGTTTCATACATCGTGAAAAGTAAGAAAACATATATTAAGAGTCCTACGCATTATCCGTGTGGTATTGCCAGAACATCCGAGTGATACGTAAAGTATTCACAATGAAGATGGAAATCTTTCTAGAGCTAACATCAAACAAGCTCTTGGTGGGTGACATGTGAGATCCTTCATGGATCAAACTTGTGACAACTGGAAAGAAACGATGGGGCGATTCTCTTTTGAATCAATCTTGTTCCGGGAAATGGATTGACGGATGCTTTTGGAAAACCCTTCAATGTGCTCACTAATTGAATTTCGAGCACATTGATTGTGAAAATTTTCACAACAAAAGTGTTTATGACAGAAATGTGATTCAATGTATAAAACCCTCGTCATGTTGCATACAATGTTTATCCAGTGACATGCGAGTGATTTTTTTAATCAATTTCTCATCAATCAGTGGGTATTTAATTCACTGATTCACTCTACCGTGCTGTCTGCTTTGAGACGTTCCGGTATGAGAACATGCTTGTATGACGATTCCAATGATTAATTCGCTGAATGAGTCTTTACAAAAAGCTGGAAATTCCTGTCAAGAAGAATCTTCTTTAAAGGGGATTCTACTTAATCACAGGTCGGTCCTTACGGAACCGAAGGTTAATCCAACCACCCTGAACAAATGACAAAGCCATATTCGTTCTCCAACTTCATTGCTAACTGTTTTATTTCAGATTCATATAAAGATGGTGATAGTGGTTCCTGATTCCAGTAGAGACGTGTCAATCCACACTCCATGCTCACACTTACAAAACATTATCAAAGACATCATGATAAGTTAAAAGACCTACAACACAGCTTCCGCAACTCTGATAAAAGTTATCATGATCCATAAAAGTGTCAGCATGCGAGTCCAACGGTCACAACATATCACATGGAGGCAATATTACAACGGATGAGCTTGGAGATTTACGGTGGCTGATTATCTCAATGAATGCGCAAAGATCACAACTTCACACAGAGACAATACTGCAACAAGATGACTAGAAGACATATGTTGGATGATATCCTCGAAGAATCCTCAAAGATCATCCAAGACAAAAGATTGGTCATCAAAAGGTTCACTGCTAAAAGTATGAAGTTTCAAGACATTGAAGAATCAAGAACTACGAGCTAGGAAGTCATATTCATATGATAGAATGCTAGAATTCAAGATGTAATTTCCGGGGGGACCTCCCTTAGGGGGAGATTGTTAAGAATATAAATATTCATATGAAGATTCGGTCACCCCAAGTATCTATTAGCATTAAGTAGCTCGTAGGATAATTAGTATTATTAGTATTAGTTTAATTGTATTAGTATTTGTGGAGTGGGTCGGGTCTTTACCCTCTGTCAGCTCACTCTACAGCCCACTCAGGGCACATATATTAGTAAGTATAAATACCCCTCTCCACCTAGGGAGAGGGTTGGAACTCTTCATACTTTAACCTAATATACATTCACTTTCTCTCTCTAGTTCCCAACTTCTTCCTTTCTCTCTCTAGACTTTCGGCCAAATCACACCTTTTATGTGTTATATGTTATTGAATATGCTACAACTAAACTAGGAGATAGAGTTAGAGAGACACAACCACAACACAAGTATTTATAGTGGTTCGGCTACAAGGACACCTTCCTTGCCCTACTCCACTCCCCAAGTCACCTACTTGAGAGTTCGTTATCACTTCACAACATAAACTCCTTTCACATGGCGGAGAAGCCTTCACAACGTCGCTTACACTTTATCCGGTACAAAGCTAGATACCAGGTCTTTCACACAAGGTAGACCAAACCTTCGTCGCCTACACTTTATCCGGTACAAGGCTAGATACCGGGTCCTTAGCACGGTGGACCAAACCAACACACCCAATACAACTCGACTAAAGGATCCAACGTCCTTTTACACCTATCGACTCAACACATCTACAACACCCTTTGAGAAGAAAGAAAGAACAAGAATCACTTCTGTGATCTTGGAAGAGAAGAATCAAAGCCACCCATATCACGAGTTTGCACGTCTTCGAGAGGTTGTGATCTCGCCTTATGGAAGGAACCTAGAGAGTTTAGAGTATAGAGAGAAGTAAACTCTAAAAGGGGTGAGAGATAAGAGAGAAATGACTCACTATTTATAGGCAAAACTGCCTACTGTTCACCCGGTTCCACCGGATCCCTTCCTAGAGGGATCCGGCTAGTGTAAACCGAGGGATCCGGGTAACTGGGTAAACCAGTCCGGATTTTGGGTTACAAACCGGGTTATGGGTTATGGGTTATGATCCATGGATAGATGATGTCATGCCTGATGTCAAAGACATCTTGGGTCATGGGTCATGGACTTTGGGTTATGGGTTATGGACTTTGGGTCATGGGTCATGGGTTTTACCCATTATGGATGTCATGCATGATGTCATGCAATGGGTCATGGGTTATGGGTCAAGCTCCATGGTTTATGGTTTATGGACTTGGTTTTGGGCCATGGATAGTCCAAGTGTTTACAAGCTTTTTCTTTTATAAAATGTAAGTAACAAATGTTACTTAAGTGTTTTTATAAAATAGTTTTGGTTTCATGTAAACTTGTTAACTAGATATGTTTAAGGTTTACTTGTTTAATGAAATGAGTTACTAAACTATTGGCTCAAAGCATTATGAAATTTATTTATCTCGTTAAAATGATTTTACGTTTGTTATCGACAAAACATTGAAAGATCGTAAAATAAAAATAAATGTTTTAAAGGTTTATTTGTATTAACAATCTCCCCCTTCTTGTTGATGACAAAACATAAAATTATTTTAAGTAAAAATTAAAATTCGTAAATTTTTGAATTGTAGTTTTTACCAATGTTGCAAAAATCGTGAATCGGTAGTCGGGCGGTCGACCACCCTGCAGCGATTAATCGGTCAAGGCAGGATTAATCGGTTTGGCATTTTCTGCAAGTTTTAGGTATTTCTGGAGACCAAACTAAATATCTTAACTAATTCCAAGCCTACTATGTTTTCAAACCTCAATAAAAGGCTCCAATTCTGATTATGAGACGCATTGTGCATTATAAGTGAAATAAACGATCCCCAAATTAAGTAGAATGCCTAAATTATTAATTTTTTAAAAAGTTGACCGATTAGTCTGATTTTTGACCGATTCGGCCGATTTTTGACTGATTAGTGGCTGATTTTTACCTAGGCCGATTATTTCCATAGATTTTCAAAAATTAACAAGGTATAAGGCCGATTACCAATTAATCGGCGATTAATCGGCAGCCTAGGTCGAGTTTTGCAACATTGGTTTTTACTCTTTCTCCCCCTTTTTGTCGAAACAAAAAGTGCGTCGAAAGGAAACTAACCCGAATGCAAATTTTAAGAAAAGTAAGTGAAGTAAAGTTGTAAAAAGGAATAAGGAGAGTAAGAAGTTCTTAGTTGCTCCCCCTTGATGGTTGCTCCCCCTTGTTGAGGGCGTCTAGTAATTAGGGAGACTAAGACGTGATCATTGCAAATTTTTGCAATGGTTTTGCTTGGACGAGAGCTCCCCCTTAATGAGGGCGTTAAGTACTCCATGTGTATTTTTGAAAATCTACAAAACAAAGGTTATAAAACAAGTATATTGTGTCCTTTTGCTAAAAAATGGAGCTGCATAAAATTTTGGTTAGTATTCTGTTTGCTCGGATCCGTCGGTTCCCTTGAAAAAGGGATCCGGTTAGTACAAAGTGATGGATCTGGCTTACCTGCAGTTTGTTAGCAGTAGTGCACAATAGAAAAGATATGAAGACAAGTAACAATCACACCAATTATGCTCACATAGACAAGAAGAACATAATCAAGTAGATTCATTTAATAAAACAAGAGAAGTGTTACACACATTGGTCAAATCTCTAAAACTTAGAAAATGATCTTAAAAAGGAAAAATCCTAACAAAGTCTAGGCCTAATACTAGAATAGTGAGACCACTTGTGCTTGCACTTCAAGGTTTTTGAGGTAGGTTTGGTTTGATGACGTCATCAAGACGTTTAAGAAGATGGTAGAACATGAAATGTACTTCATCACGTAGTTCATGTACTAAGGTTTGAGTACGTTTACAATGATCACAAGTGTCATTGTGGCTTGGTTGTTGTGATGTTAGTTTTAAGAAAAAAGGTTGTGGAAATAAGTTTGAGGTGGAAGTACCTATGTGGAAAGGTTGTAGATGTACCACGGGTGTTGGTGGAGAAGAGTGTGTGGGAGAAAATGTATCATTGTTTGGTAGAGGTGGTTGAGGTGATTGTGATGGTTGACATCTTCTCATTACCCAAAATGGGCCATTTGAGGGTGGTGGAGAGGAAGGTAAGTATGCTATGGGTGGTGGTATGTTGATGTCAACATCTAGGTGATGAGATGGTGGTTGTGTTGATATTCTCTCAATGGATGAGAATGTTGGTAATGGTGGTGGATTAGAAGGTCTAGGAGGTAAGTCCTCCAATGAGTTGAAGTAGAGGTGAGGTGATGAATGAGAGGTGGTGAAAGAAAAAAGTCTTGGTTCAAGAGGATAAGGTTTTGTTGGTTGAGTGGATATAGGAGTGTTTGGTAATGTAGTTTCACTAGTAGGTGTAGGTTCAAGAGGAGTTGATTGTGGTGATGTTGTTTTGGTGGAAGCAAGTTGTGGTGATGATGGTTCAAGAGATGGAAGTTGTGGTGAGGTTGGTTTGTTTGAGGCTAATTGTGGTGGAGTTGGTTCATTAGATGGAGGAGTTTGTATGTAGTTTGGGAGAGGTGTTCTAGTAGAGGGTGCTTTGACGGGTGAGGTTTCGGTTGAGGATATTTCATACACTATTCGTGCGGTTTTTCTTGGAGGGCTCCTAGTGGATGATCTTGCACTTGGTGCCTTAGTCATTTTTTTTTAGGTAGGTTTAGAGAGCGAGTTTGTAGTAGAAGATGGTTTGTTTTGGTGTGGTTTGGAAGCACAAACACAAGTGGCTTAAATAGTGAAGGATCAAGCAAGTGAATTAAAGCCTAAACCACTAAAATCCTTTGAATTGCAATGATATGCATGCACCAAGGTCAATTACAATGATACATTCTTCTAGGAGATATATTAAAGGCAATGTAGAGTGCTTGAGTGGATAAAGTTGAGTATTGGAAGTCTATAGGTGATAAAACCTGTTTCTGTTTGCCCGGTTCCAGCAGATCCTTCCCAAAAGGGATTCGGCTAGCTTTAGCTGAGGGAACCGGCTAACAGATTAGATAAAGGTGAGAAGTGATGGTCATCTAGCTATTGCAGCCCTATATTTTCTGATGTAATAAGTGTAAGATAGTGTTTTAGTGAAGGCAACTCTGAGTGTTATAAGACTAATGATTAGGGGTTGTCATAAATGATCTTTAGAGGTGGGGAAGAGGTCTAAGTAGGCCATTAAGTGAATATGGATTAAGATAATTATTTCACTAAGTGTTAAATGTTTGTAGGTTTCAGGAAAAGGTGGTATAAAAAATTTAAAAATTCTTTAAAAATCATAAGAATTAAAAGATTTTTTTTAGAGTATTTTGAGGTAGAGATGGTGGAAATAGATTTGTTAAAAATTTATTTAAATTATAGGTAAGTGTAAAATGATTAGAGAGAGGTGATGCAAGAGGTGGAACTGAGAAATAGTGGTTATTGTAGAAATGATAAATCAAAAACACTTAGGATGATACTTAAGTCTTTCTTAAGAGTTCAACAAGACTACTAACCTCAAAGTCAGCTCAAATATGACTAATAGGAGATGACTAACTAGTGTACTAAGGTTAGAATGGTTGAGTGTGAAGACAAGTGGTATAAAAGTATCCTCTGTATTACCGGTTCGTCCGGATCCTTTCTAAAGGGGATCCGGCCAGTTAAATTTAAGGGAACCGGCTTCTGAGACAAATAAGTTCACAGAGGACTTGTTAGAATTTTGCTCATATGTCGACTAAGAAATCTAACACCTCAGGCAACACTTATATATAGATATAAGTCAGATATAACAAGTAGAGCATGTAGGAAACACATAAGAAATACAACAAGTATGTTTAAAGATGGATCATACTGCGTTAAAGGTTTATTCCTATCTTTTATCTAATTTTCGTTATTTTGCTCATTTTCTTCATTTGTTGGATCATCAAACGGTGCATAGTTGGAAGCAGATTCTGGAATAAAGAAAGATGATATAAAGGCCTTATCTAAAGGCATCATCACTTTATTGACGAGAGAATATTATGGCCCTTGAAAGTGTGGATGAAAGTTCATGAAGTGATTATAGAGACGAGTTAGGAACATCCCATAAGGTATAAGTTTGTTCTTATTCCCATTGAGATGTACAATTCGCTTAGCGAAGAAGTAGACGAGATTGTATGGTTGTTGAGTTAGAAGACAGTAGATCATATGAGCACAACAATCCGGAAGTTGCTCATGATTTCCCTTAAGACTCCAAACATTTTCACGTAAGATAACCGCTATAGTTTTCAGCTCATAGTGAATCTCAAGTGTGTCAATTATGTCTGGATGAATAAATTTGAAACGATAAAGAGTACGAATAAGATGGGTTAGTTCTTGTGGAGAAGGTATGTAAGAGCAGTATGGACTATTTTCTTCACGGTAGTTAAAGAGGGATTCAAGAGACCGATCTTTGGTGTAGGCACATTGACCATACCCTGGGATTCAAAGGATGTTAGCAAATTGCTGAAGAGTTAGAACAACCTTATGGTTTTTGATTGAAAACCAAAGTGAGAAAGAACGATCCTCATTACGAACGAGTTTGACTTGACGGAAGAATTCCAACACAAAACATGGACAGATTGGTTCGTTAATGGTGAGAAGACAATCAAAGTCTACGGTGCGGAAACATGTGTTGATGTCTCTATCGAAGATGAGGGAAGAGTCAACCACACGACCTTCGTGAATGAAGCGGGTTTCAAGATTATTAAACCCATGAACATGGTTGCTTGGAGTGTCTGGTTCATGAGAGATGTCTGGGATGTAAATGCAGGTGTCTCAAAAATCGAAGTCATATTCGTGAGACATATTAAGACCTATGCAAGTGGTTTAAGAGAAACAACTTTTTGTAAAAATAATATCCATATCTTTGAAGAGTTTAGTAGAAATATTTTTTACTTCCATTATGAGTAGAGATGACTACGAGGATTAAACTTACCAAATTGCCTTCTTTTTTTTTGTTTAAACAATGTAGAGCTGTGAATGTCTTATACGAGAGAGAGTTTTTGAAAATATGAGATGTTGAGAAAGGCTTTTGTTTGTACAAGATTTGATAAGTATATATGTATATGTGTAGATATGAGATCCCATTAGTTTTTATGTTATATAACCCTTATGTGATGAAAATTACACTTGTAAAATGATAAAGAGCTAAACCCTTTTAAGAGAAAGCTTAATAAGATGTAATTATACAAAAAGGGATGGTTTTAGGATTCTGAAATTAAAGGAGATGAGATCCTATACTAAGAAAATGTTAATTAGGTTGTTTGGAAAAGAGACAGATAATGTGAGAAGATAAACTTATGTCTGTTAAGCCCGTTCTTCCGGATCCATTCACTTGGTAACGAAGCTCTGATGCCAATTGTAGAAAACTAGAAGGGAGGGTTGAATAGTTTTACTGATTAAAATCACTTATTAAAACTTATAGATCGACTTATGTCAATCTAATTTTGACGTGTTGGATATTGATAGAAATAAAAGCATATAAACTAAACTAAGGAGATAAAGTTAGAGAGACACAACCACAACACAAGTATTTATAGTAGTTCAGCTACAAGGATACCTTCCTTGCCCTACTCCACTCCCCGAGTCAACTACTCGAGAGTTCGTTATCACTTCACAATACAAACTCCTTTCACATGGCGGAGAAGCCTTCACAACGTCACTTACACTTTATCCGATACAAAGCTAGATACCGGGTCTTTCACACAAGGTAGACCAAACCTTCGTCGCCTACACTTTATCCGGTACAAGGCTAGATACCGAGTCCTTAGCACGGCGGACCAAACCAACACACCCAATACAACTCGACTAAAGGATCCAACGTCCTTTTACACCTATCAACTCAACACATCTATAACACCCTTTGAGAAGAAAGAAAGAACAAGAATCACTTCTGTGATCTTGGAAGAGAAGAATCAAAGCAACCCATATCACGAGCTTGCACTTCTTCGAGAGATTGTGATCTCGCCTTATGGAAGGAACCTAGAGAATCACAAAGAGAAACTACATAGAAAGATCCTTGGATCTGAGGTTAGAGAGTTTAGAGTATAGAGAGAAGTAAACTCTAAAAGGGGTGAGAGATAAGAGAGAAATGGCTCACTATTTATAGGCAAAACTGCCTACTGTTCACCCGGTTCCACCGGATCCCTTCCCAGAGGGATCCGGCTAGTGTAAACCGAGGGATCCGGGTAATTAGGTAAACCAGTCTAGATTTTGGGTAACAAACCGGGTTATGGGTTATGGGTTATGATCCATGGATAGATGATGTCATGCCTGATGTCGAAGACATCTTGGGTCATGGACTTTGGGTTATGGGTTATGGACTTTGGGTCATGGGTCATGCGTTTTACCCATTATGGATGTCATGCATGATGTCATGCAATGGGTCATGGGTTATGGGTCAAGCTCCATGGTTTATGGTTTGTGGACTTGGTTTTGGGCCATGGATAGTCCAAGTGTTTACAAGCTTTTTCTTAACATGTATTTTATAAAATGTAAGTAACAAATGTTACTTAAGTGTTTTTATAAAATAGTTTTGGTTTCATGTAAACTTGTTAACTAGATATGTTTAAGGTTTACTTTTTTAATGAAATGAGTTACTAAACTATTGGCTCAATGCATTATGTAATTTATTTATCTCGTTAAAATGATTTTACGTTTGTTATCAACAAAACAATGAAAGATCGTGAAATATAAATAAACGTTTTGAAGGTTTATTTGTATTAACACTATGGAAAAGCTAACTTGATCTAAAATGACTAGTTTTTAATCAGAATATCTATGGAAAAGCTAATTTAATATAAAAGCACTAGTCTTTAATGAAAATAAACTATAAAAAAGCTACAAGATTATAAAAAGCACTAAACTTTAATATAAAAAAAAGCTAAGAAAAAGCTTAAAGATTGAAACTTTAAGACAAGAACTTAATAGATCCAGTAAAGTAAACTTTAGAAAAAGCTAAAAGATGGAAAAACTAGTAAAGTAAAAAAGCTTTTTTAGATTTTTTGAAATAAGATGTAAAAAAAAACCAAGTAAAGTTGAAAGCTTTATTGAAATAAAAACTATAAAATAAAGTGCTTATTAAATAATCTATGAGATAAGCTTATCTATAAATCTAATCGTTTTACCCTAAAAAGAGCTGTAAAGGTGAGCTTATTCAAGATAAAAAGATAAGAAAAGGCTTAAAATGAATGAGCTATAAGAGAGCTTATCCAAAATAAGCAAATCTAAGTAGACAAAAAATAAGCTATCGGAGAGCTTATTTGGCTTATTAGATAAGAAAGAAAAGAAAAGAACATAAAAAAAAAGAGAAGAGTAGAAGAAAGAAATAAGCTTAAGTGATATCAAAACAAGTCTTCATCTTCATTAATAATAAGCCAAAAGTTGATTACAGGAAGCACTAGAAATAAGCTACAATAAGCTAAACTACACCTACTCCTAATAATAAATCTACTCTACTCCTACTCCTAATTAATTTATTTGTGTGTGTGTATTCTAATATCTCTCCAATGGCTGATGATGGAGATATTATATATATCCGGATGTGGGTCTTGAAAGCATTTTGTGGCTCTTGATCTTTTGTATCAATCCTCATAAACGTCTACATTCATGCTCAATGCTCAGCCACTTATTACACATTCTCGATCCTTCCAACGAAGACAGCTCATTCCAATCATTAGCAGCCAATCATTGTGCCACCTCGTACCAGCCTTGTCACGTCTGCCACGTGTCATGCTCTGATTGGATAGCCGTCCTGCCACCTCATACCTGCAATTAATAGGTGCCACATGGCAGTACCACATGGCGGGTCAACTGGTCAACGGATCAACTGAGTCGGGCCGCCACGTGGACCACTGTAGTGGTGCCACGTGGCATGGAGATAATAATCTCTATAGTGCACTAGCTGAGATTTGAACTCGGTACCTCTCGGATGAGAGTGAAAGGACTGCCCAGCTGAGCTAGGCAATCCATTCGGAATATTATGCACATATAATTCTTTTAACCCTTTATTTGAACTGGCCAGATTTATGATAAATAAAAGGTCAAATTAGCGGAGTTTTGGACCGGTTCAAAGGGTGAGGAAAGTACCGTTGGACTCGTTTTTTCGTGCTCTTTCCAATGGTGTGCTTGAGGAATTTTTTTGACTTCGTTTGAAGTTCGTTAAAGGCGAAAACATTGTCGAAACTCATCCAAAAATTACCATTTTTGCTTTGTTTTCAAACCCTTTGATCGGATCTTAACGCACTCATTGTGTTAGATAGATACTTTTCGATTTGATATTAACTAGCACGCGGAATTTACTAGCTAATACTTAGAATATTGTGTTGTGTATATTAATGAATGGAACAGTGAATATGTTTGTATGTATGAACAATGAAGACAATAATGATTAACCAAAACGATTCAATATTATTAATGATAATAATACGAGAACTCTTGTTAGTACTAGGATTTACAACTTTGAATCTTTATGACTTGTATATCTATGTGTATGTTTAAACCTTAACCTAGGATATTGATGAGTGTGTAAATACTCATCATTTTATACCCATAAAAGACACAATAATAACCAAAAACACCCAAATAGGCCATATTATACTGCAAATATTATTGGTTTGTGTTTTTATGTGTTTCAGGTACAAAAGGATCGAAAACAGGGCAAAAACAGACAAAACGGTGCACAAGATTGGAAAAGCGTGAAAAGCCGGAGCCGGGAAAGGAATTTACAAAGGTGGACCACATTTATCTTCAAATTGTCAAGCTTGGGCCCTTGAAAGTTTTTTTTTAGAAATTACAAGATTGGTCCCTGAAATTTCAGATTTGGCATAATTGGTCCCTAAACTTAACACAAATCCCAAATCCAATCCTTAACTTAACCCTTAACCTTTAAAACCCAAAACAAATAAAAACCTATCCTAACCCACTAAATAAACCCAAGCCCAAAACACTAAATTAACCCAAGCCCAATCCATAAACCCCACACCGGGTTTTATCCCTTTTAGCTAAATACCCAATTTTGACTTCGGTCAATACCATCTTCCAAACCATCCAACGCGCCAAAACCAGGATACCACCACATCCCTACCTTCCTCCTGACAATCCCACTCCCCCCCCATGCTTTCACTGATACACGCTATCCTCCCCCCTCCATTAGCTAGTACACACCCCACATGTGTAGAAAAGGATAAAACCCACTATCCCCTGGTTTCCCGCCAAAAATGAATTGAAGGGTTCAAATTGATTCAAGATTATCCAACGATTGGGATTTGTTCGGGGAGACCACTGAAGACTTTTGGATGATATAAAAGCTATCATCTCACACCAAGAAAGTTTTGTCACTGCTTTAGACCACATTCGTAGTGTAATTTAGTTATTGTTCTAGTTTCAGTTTCAATTCAGTTCTATAGTTTGATTTAAGTTCAGTTAAGCTCTTTTGTATTCAATATCATCAGCATTGTTCCAATTTCCTTGTTTAATGAAATTTAAATTTTCCAGTTAATTTAGTAATTCGGATTTGTTGTCATTTAAACCTTAAAAGCTTTAATTTTCTGTTTCAATAAGCTCATATGAGCTTATTATAGCTTCTGATTAAAGTTAATTCAACTCACTCAGTTTTAATTTCAAAAGTCAAATAAAAGTCAACAAAAGTCAACGTTTCTGTTAAATAAGCTGTTCTGGAGATAAGTGGTTCTGATAAGCTGGATTGGTGTTATTTTTGGCTTATGTAATAAGCCTGGGTATTAGTTTAGTTGGATCAGATCAGTTTTCACCATAAGGACCACTTGTAAGTTTGTCTCAATCTCATTTTTTATGAAGTACTGTGCTAATGCTTATTTCTAGTTGTTAAGTGCTTATTCTGGTTGTTTTAAGCTTATTAGATCATAGTAGTTCTATCTTAGTCATTTTTATTTGGTGTTGCTAATTAGTTTCTGTTTTAGCTTATAATCATAGAAAATATCATAAATTAGCCATGTTAGTCTAGCTTATTAGATTGCTTATTTTTCTGTTGTAAAGTTGCTTGTTGGAGGATAATTAAGTTGGATAATCAGTGGTTAGGTAGATTCATGATTTATTAGAGAGTTTCTAGTATAAAAGTTCTAAATAGCTTTTCTTAAGGTGTGTTTGGTTTTAGATACTGCTGAGCTTCTTAGCACTTGTACTGTTCAATTGTCACCCAATAAGGTTTGATTAAGCTGAATTTAGGTGAAATGAGCATGTTGCAGTAGGATTTTAGAGGTTTTAGCTCTTTTAAAGGTATTTGGCTTATAGGGGAATTTTTGAGGTAAAAACTGTCCTAATAAGTTCTATATAAGCTGAGGCTTATTTGGTACTGATTTTTGGCATTGATAGGTGCATTTCATCATATTAAGTTAGAACTCAATAGTTGGATCAATGTCAACAGGTTTTGAAAGTAAAAAGTGTAAAAAACCATGTCTGCATAATCCTTCTTTTTGTCCATTCTGCCCCTTTTCAATTTTAATTTTAAGCTAGTAACTGTAGTTGTTGATTTCTAATTTTTGTTTTATAAGTGCCTTGTAGGTTAGTCTTTATCTGTTTTAGCTTAATTATGAATTTGTAGCTTATTCTCTAGCTTATTTTGGGTCTGCAATCAGCCCACTTGGACTGATCCATCTCTGCACTCAGATTTGCTTTCCTGTACCATCTGATCTCAGCCTCAATTAGATAAGCAATTGGCTTTAAGATTTGGGCATTTTAAGGGTGAAAGTAGCTTGTTATATGAGCTTTTAGTTTCTGCTTTTGGATTTCCCAAATCAGCTTATTCCTAGCTTATGGGACTGCTGCAAAAAAGCTGTTCACCCTTTCATTTCTAACCTTAATTGAAACTGTGCAGCAGCTTAACTGCTTATTCCTAGTGCTTATTTGATCTTATTCAGTTGTTTTAAGCTTTAGTTAGTATGCTCTTCAGTTTCTGAGCTTTTGAAATTTTTAGAGCTTTTTAGCTTATTTTTGTGCTTATTGCAAACTGCTTATTAGCCCATTCTGCTTATTTGGGGTGAAATAAGTTCTATTTTCATTTTTCCCAGCTTCAAAATAGTTTAAAGTATTTTTGTGAAAATTTTCAGATTTTTCCCTTTTCATTTAGTATTTTTAATGTATTTTTCTTTTTAAATTAGTTTTTAATTCATATTAAATAAAATATAATTCAGAAAAATGTAATTCTTTTTTGTAAAATTTTCTTTTGTCATTTAGGATGTAGGAAAAATAATTTGGTTCCCGTAGAGTTTATATTTCATCATTTTCACGTTTTGGTCTCGCGTTTTCCCGTTTTTAATTACGTTTTCAGTTTTCTTTACGTTTTTAATTACGCGTTCTTTAGATTTTCGTTTTCCTTACCTTTTAAGTCGTTTTCAGTTAATGTTCACTTATTTTAGATTAAAAACCGAAAATCCCTTCTTTTTCACCATTCAAACACGTTTCATGATTCGAGATAACGAATTCCATTCACGCCTTCGTTGGGGATAACGACCCGGGAATACAACTTCCATTGTATTCCTTGGAAATAAATATGTGTTGATTCCTGCGAATCAGATATCCTTTTATAGACCAACGATTCCTGTACAAGATAACTATAATTCTATATAAATAGGATATTCACTAAATCCTTTCTATACTTATCTATTACACGTTTACAAAAACATAAGCAGTACCAATGTCTATATCAACAGTACTAACTGACTTAGTACTGTTAGTGTATTCTTCAATAAATCTTCAGCAATACTAACTTATAACTGACAGTACTAACTGTTAGGTTTAATTCCTAACAGTCCTCCCCTAAACTTATGATTTTTCTCCAAATCACTAAGTTTCCTCGATTTAAACTTCAACACTTATGAGGGGGATTCTTCCAAACATTACCATGTCAATCTCTTAGTCTGAGCTTTTCTCTATTCTGCAAGATCAAAAATCCTTCTGACTAACCCATCTGCCATTTCTGATTCAACTTCAATCTCCAATTTTGAACATACTAGAGTCAATAAAGTTGCTGTTTTGAGTGGATAGTCTTTTTCAATCAACATATATATTTATATCCCATCCTTGGTAGAAATTCTATGTACACCACATGTATCAAAAAGCTTCCATGAAACATCTTTAATTGGAGCTTGAAACCTCCATATAGCTTCACCACCATCTGGATCATAAATCCTCTTTAACTGTACCCATAGTTCTTTATCTTTATCTTCAAGTGGATCTGCAACTCTGAATCTTTCTTGTACTAAATTCCATAACTGATTGAGATCTTCTCTGTCAAAACCCTTGAGTAAATCTTCAAACAATTTATACTTTTCTGTTATTCCACCAATTCTTATGATTTCCCATCCTTTCATTCTCCCTTCTGTGAATACTTTCCAGTCAATGATTGGATGTTTTGATTGGAGTGGACTTACATTTGTTGATTCATGAATCACTACAATCATGTTTTTAAGCTGTTCATCAGATAATCCCTCAGCTTCAGTCTTTTGTCTCTTAGATGTATCTGACTCTAACACTTCTAGTCTTCTTTTCTCTCCTTTACTATGTTCAAAATCTCTATGAAATGACTTATTAATCCTTGCATAAGCTTCATAATAAGCTTTTTCAATCTCTGCATCTGATCTTCCTTTGAAATAACTTGGCTTCCAAAATGCCTGGTTCTTCAAATAACTTTTCATGAAGCTGATCTGTTCTTTCTTTGTAGGCATCTTCTTCTTGTACCTTTTCTTTTGTCTATCTCTGATCTTCTGCATAAGATTACTCCAACCAACTTCCTTATTCTTTGCTAAAATGAACTCAGTAAGCTTTGCTGACTTCTCTTCTGTGGTTAAACTTTCATCTTTAAGAATAAGAACTGCTTGTGCTCTCACAATAAGATCTGAGTCTAACAAATATTGTAGTTGTTCATCAAAGGTTTCTTGAGTAATCTGCTCATCTGAAGCTATCTTTTCTAACCTTCTTTTTTCTATAAAATCAATCACATCTGCTTCAGACATCTTCTTTGCTAACTCTGCATCAAGATCAATCTGGGCTTGTTCATCTGCTTGTTCATCCTCTTGAAGTTTGTTGGGAATTGGATTTGATGATTACAAAACTACATATGCATAAATGAAGAAACGTGAAACAACAAGGACTAAATGTAATAAATTAGTTAGCTTCCTATGAAAGATAGGTTTTCTTGTAAACCCTATTTATAAAGGGTATTAGGCGGCAGTAATACAGATCCAGAAAACATAGAATTCCCAATGAGAGTCTAATAGAAACGTGTGTGTGTACACGTTAATTAGTATGTAGTAGTTAGTTTATTTATTAGTATTGAATAAAGATGAGCGCGCTTGAACAAAAACCTTGTTTAACATTATTGATGTTTGTTAATTCTACTGTGCATATCAATGATGTTTGTAAAACATATCCTGGATGGGCTTAAACGATCTCAACAAGTTATTTTTTTTTTTTAATATTTTTTTTAACCAAGTTTTCACGAAAAAATAATAAGAAGCTGACTTTACATATGTTCTCCCCAATAGCTAACATATAACGATCGTTAGTCATCGTCAATGATTAATTTTATAGACGATTTGCAGCATCGGTGTTTCAACTGTTCAAATTCAACCTTTACAGTTGCATAGGTTGCAACAAAAGGAGACATACTACATACGTTAAGCAAACAAAAATATTTGATCTTAAAGACTACCAGTTTAACAAGTACAAAAGGCCAAACAAAGGGCCATGTACCAATTAACTACGGGATCTCTTTACCGTTCTAGATAACAATCATCCTAACATCATGTCTCCTTCAGCAACCTGTCCCAGAAATCTACACCATCAACCAAAAGTTTCAATTAAGTCTGCTTCTTTTGGTTGGTAGATTACCTTCTCAAACATACCTTGAAGCCTGTCATGCTGCACCATTTCTTCCAAGATCTTATCTACTGATACCGTAGATGATATTGTAGGATTAGAACTATCTTTGTTTTTTGAAGAAAAGACCAATTCGGACAAATGATTCTTCTCAACCTTCCTAACATATTTTTCCCCCTCCATAGACCCGGTGACTAAATGATAAACATAAACGACTTTCTTCTGACCAAGCCTATACGCCCTACTTATACTTGCCGTTCCACCGAAGGGTTCCAATGAACATCAAGTGATACAACTCTTGAAGCACCCACTAAATTAATTCCTTCAGAACAAGCTTTAAGTGATGCAAGAAGTACCTTTCTTCACTTTTTGGGTCGTTGACTTCTGACTTTATGGATCTAAGTAGCCTCTGTTACATCAGAAACCAGTAGACCTAAACAACAACAACAAAACATTCCTGCAACAACCACTATCTCAAACATCAAACTCCCAATTCTGAAAAATGAGGAGTATGATATCTGGGCCATGGAGATGGAGCATTACCTTGAGTACATTGATAATGATGTATGGAAGGTGATTCAGAATGGAAACTCAAAGAAGAGGATCTCTGTTGGTAAGGATGGTGTTGTTAGAGTGCTTCCACCAGTCTCTGCTGCAGAGATTCATGCTGTGGAGAAGGAGAGGAAGGCAAGAACCATCTTACTGATGGCCCTTCCCAAGGAACATTTAAGAAGATTTCATGGAATGGATGATGCTAAGGAGATTTAGGAAGCAATCAGAATCAGGTTTGGAGGAAATGCTAATTCAAAGAAGATGCAGAAAGATGTTCTCAAACAACAGTTTGAAGCATTCACTGTGACCAGTTCTGAAGGATTGGAGAAAGGGTATGACAGATTCCAACATCTCCTCTCACAGTTGGAAGCTCATGGTGCTGGTGTATCTACTGAAGATGCAAATCATAAGTTTATCAGATCTTTGCCAAAAGAATGGTCACATCTGGCAATGAGCATGAGAATGAAAGAAGATGTTGACACTTTGTCAATTGATGATTTGTACAATAATCTTCGGGTCTTTGAACATGAAATCAAAGGTGTTTCAAAGGCATCTTCAAGTGCTGCTAATGTTGCTTTTGTCTCCCAAAGCAAGAGCAGTACTAGCAAAGTTAATTCTGGTAGCTATGATACTTCTTCAAGCAATATGAAAGAAAGAGAAGTTCCTGCTGGTTTTGCTGATGAAGTCATCTATTCACTCTTTGCAAAGAGATCAGAAGACAAGGACCTCATTAATGAGGACCTTGAACAGATAAATGATGTAGACATTGAAGAAATGGACATAAAGTGGCAGATAGCAATGATTGCTCTTAGAGTAAAGAAGTTCTACAAGAAAACTGGAAGAAATATCAGATTTGGTGGAAAGACACCAGTTGGTTTTAATAAGAAGAAGGTTGAATGCTATAGGTGTCACAACACTGGTCACTTTGCTAGGGAATGCATAGCAAAGGTGACTACTGATGGGAAGAAGCAGAAAGATTCAGACTCTCAAGAAGCAGACAAGCAGGAGAAGAGTCAAATGGGTATGCTTACTTTGGAAGTTGGTGTTGTTAACTGGGGAGAACACACAGATGAAGAAACAGAACCAAATCATGCATCCATGGCTATTGGCTCCAATACTGAGGTATCCTTGTGTTCTAAAACATGAATTAAATCATATAATAATCTTAAAACATTGTGTGATGAGCAAATGCAACAGATAGGTGATCAGGAAGCTAAAATACTTGCTTACACTAATGCTGTTAAGACCTTAGAAGTTCAAATTGTCATTTATCAAAAACAGCAATTAACCTTAAATGAAAAGCTTACATTTCAAGCCAATGAAATCTATGAAAAAGATGAAAAGCTTAAAAAAATATAGGAGAATTGGAATGAAAGCTGTAAAAGATAAGGAAGAATTGCAGAAAACAATAGACACATGGAATAATTCTGCTAAAAATCTGGATAGATTAATAGATTCTAGTATGAGCTCAACTTACAAAATTGGTCAAGGATATGAAATAAAATCAGATAGTGAGATTTTAAGTTATGAGGAAGAAATGGAAATAACTGTGTTTACTAGTACAGATAATGACTTTACTGATAAACCTGTATAAAATAGATTCTCAAAAACTGACAACTTCAAAGGAGTTCCACCTCCATTAAATGGAGATTACACTCCTCTACCAGAGCAAGATTTTGATGAGTCTTTGTATGTTTATGGTAAGAAGGGACCTCAAAAGCCTGAAACAAGTATCTCAGATGACAAATCCAGTAAGTATTCTACCTGTCAATCTGATGGCAGTGGAGGGTCCATTGGAAATGTCTCTGAGCATTTTGATTCAGAACCAGAATATGTACCAAAAGAGGTGTCTAAGTCTAAACCTGTTAAGATTAGTAAACCAGTCGTGTCTGCACCAAAACCTAAAACAGTTGAACCTAGTTGTGTTTCACACATAAAAACTCCTAGGCAACATGTTAAAAGTCAAGAGTCACCCAAGGTTGATAGAATGAAAAAAGAGCTAGGGAAAGGTTACTCTTTTACTCAGAAAAGATGTTTTGTTTGTGGTAGCCTTAGTCATTTAATCAGAGATTGTAATTTTCATGAAAAGAGAATGATTAGAGAGGCTGAGCTTAAGAAACAAAGGAGTGGTAATACTGGTAATGTGATGGCTAAACCAGTGTGGAACAGTGTAAACAGAGTTAATCATGCAAATCAATTTGTTCCTAGAACAGTCCAAATCAATGCTGGTAGATCACATGTTAATTCTGTTAGGACAAATGTTAATACTGGTAGGCAAAATATTAATTCTGTTGGGCAAAAAGTTAATTCTGTTAAGCCCAAAATTAATTCTGGGTATGTGGATACATTTAGACCCAAACAACCAGTTGCATATAGACCACAGGTGAACATATTTAATCAAAGAAATAATTTTGCTAAATCACACTCACCTGTGAGGAGACCCATTGTTAAAAATACAGCAAAAATGTCAAACTCTTATGCTGTAAAGGGACATGGGGGGTCTGCTGTTAAGGCCTCAGCATGTTGGTCTTGGGATCCATTTCAGAAAGAACTTACTTATAAATCCCAAAGCAACAGTGGATCATATTCATATAAGACATACAAATATGTTGATCCACAAGGCAGACCCAAGCCTGCACAGGCCTGGGTCCTTAAGAGAAACTAATTTCTCTTCTTTATGTGCAGGATCATCCACTCAAGAACATGGGAGATAGAGGCATATTTGATAGTGGATGCTCAGGGCACATGTCTGGTAACAAGGATCACCTAAAAGATTTTGAAGAATTCAAAGGAGGTTCTGTTACTTTTGGAGGTAGCAAAGGCTACATTACTGGTAAAGGTAGAATAGTAGTTGGCAATTTAGAATTTGATAATGTGTCTTTTGTGAAAGAACTTGGGCAATTTAATCTTTTCTCAATATCACAAATTTGTGATAAGCAGCACAAGGTTCTTTTTACTGAAACTGAATGTTTTGTGTTGACTTCTGACTTTAAGATGCCTGATGAAAGTCAGATACTCCTAAAAGTCCCTAGACAACACAATATGTACAGCTTTGATATGAAGACACCTGAACCTGCAAAAGGTTTTGCCTGTTTGATTGCAAAAGCCACTATTGATGAATCTAAATTGTGGCATAGAAGGCTTGGTCATATAAACTTTAAGAATCTAAACAAACTTGTGAAGAATAACCTTGTTAGAGGTTTACCTTCCAAGGTTTTCAAGAATGACCATACATGTGTTTCATGTCATAAGGGTAAACAGCATAGGGCTTCATGTAAGGCTAAATTAGAAAGGCTCATCACTAAGCCTTTACACACCTTGCATATGGATCTTTTTGGCCCTACTTCTGTGCAAAGCATAAATCATGCTAGTTATTTCCTTTTCATTACTGATGATTGCACTAGGTTTTGTTGGGTATTCTTTATGTCTAAAAAGGATGAAACCACTGGATTACTTCAAACTTTCATTAGGCAGATAGAAAACCAGCTTAATCATAAGGTTAAGATTATTAGATCAGATAATGGCACTGAGTTTAAGAATAGAAGCATGCTTGAATTTTGTGGTAACAAGAGAATAAAATAAGAGTATAGTAATGCTAGAACTCCACAACAAAATGGAGTTGCTGAAAGAATGAACAGGACCCTCATTGAGGCAGCTAGGACTATGCTAGCAGACTCACTCTTACCAACCACTTTTTGGGCTGAAGCAGTCAATACTGCTTGCTACATATTTAATAGGGTGAGAGTGACTAAACCTCAGAACAAAACTCCTTATGAGCTTTTATTTGGCCATAAACCAATTATTAGTTACATAAGACCTTTTGGGTGCCATGTTACCATTCTAGATACTTTTAGTGTGCTTGGCAAGTTTGAAGGAAAATCTGATGAGGGGTTCTTAGTTGGATATTCACTAAATAGTAAAGCTTTTAGGGTATACAACTTAGTGACAAAAAGGGTAGAAGAGAATCTCCATGTTGACTTTCTTGAGGAAAAACCTAATGTGAAAGGAATAGGTTATAGATGGATGTTTGATATTGATTATCTGACTGATTCTATGAATTATATTCCTGTTTCTATGGAGAATCAAGCTAACCCTCATGCAGGTTCCAAAGAAGTAACTAACAATGCAGGTAATCAAGTTGCTTTTGATGCAAATGCTTCTGAGCAAGAAGAGGAGAATGGGGAACTTATTGTTGTTCCCACAATAGAAGTCATGCTTGATGCAGCTTATGGAGGCACAAAGAAATCTTCTACAACTTCAAAGAAGAAGGAGACTGTTACCAAGCCTCAAGCACAAGGGAAAGAGGCTTCTCCTACAAAAGTTTCAGTAGATATTCTATCTTTTAGAGATGAATTGAATGCACTGGCTGAAAAGCATCTTGGAAAGAAGGCTACCAGTACTTCCTCAATTAAGTCTGGTGGTGACTTAGTTAATTCTGCTAAGCCTGATCCTACTCCAACTGATGTTCTTTATAATTCTGAGATGCCAGAGCTTGAAATCTTTGACAAGCCAAGTGAAGGGATCTTTGATGAAGCTTCTTATGATGATGAAGGAGTGATTACTGATTTCAATAACTTACCCACATAAGTGGATGTAAGTCAAGCTCCTACACTTAGGATTCACAATATTCATCCACAAAGTCAAATACTTGGTGATCCTAAGTCAGCAGTTCAAACTAGAAGCAAAGTGCAGAAACAGTCAGAAGCTCATGCACTTTTCAGTTTTGTTAAGAAGCAGCAAAGGAACAATCACAAAGATCAACAACACTGTCTTTTTGCATGTTTCCTTTCTCAAAAGGAACCTACCAAGGTTTCTGAAGCATTAGAAGATGAAAGTTGGGTGGAAGCAATGCAAGAAGAGCTGTTGCAGTTTAAGTTGCAAAAGGTCTGGGTTCTTGTAGATCTACCACATGGAGCAAAAGTAATTAGCACAAAGTGGGTCTTCAGAAACAAGAAGGATGAAAGAGGAGTAGTGGTCAGAAATAAGGCAAGATTGGTGGCCCAAGGATACAGACAAGAGGAAGGGATAGACTATGATGAGGTTTTTGCACCTGTAGCTAGAATTGAAGCTATCAGGTTTGTTGGGTTTGAAGATGCTGCTGCTTAAGGTTTGATTATACTGCTCATGGTTCTAATGGAAAAATACACTAAGTATCATTCTGCTGCTAAGCTAAATGATTCTACTGCTGGTGTATTCATTCTACTGCTGGGTTTCTGAGAAGATTGAAGAAATAAGCTAAGTATGATTCTACTGCTAGACTACGAAGATTCTACTGCTAGAGTAATTATTCTACTGCTTATTAGATAAATGTGTATAGTTTGTTAGATAATTATGGTATTGATACGAATAGATATTATCTTGTATAGAAAGTCTTTGTAACCGACTAGGACTCCTTAAGTCTATAAAAGGAGGATCTAGGGTTAGGGTTAGCATACGTATTATTGTTTTGTATTCACTTCAAGGTTCTTTGTAACCCTGTTACTTTTGAGTAACCGTATTTAATATATTGAGGTGATAGTTGAGAGAATTCTTGTGTGTTCGATTCATAATTCTTCTTAAGATTAAGTACTAGTTTCCGCATAGTATTTAATAGATCATTCAAGAACAGTCTCTATACCTATTGTCTTAGATCTACATCTAAGGTAATTAACAAGATCGTTAGCTCAACTGGGATCAACAAGTGGTATCAAAGCACTATGATTCAAAGACTGCTATCAAGAAGAATTTCTTAAACTCATATCTGTTCATCATCTACATAAGCAATGGATTCAGATACTACTCATATGGTGACTGCTTCAAAGGTACCAATGCTGAAGGCTGGTGAGTATGAACTCTGGAAGATGAGGATTGAGCAGTACATGAAGATGCTTGACTACTCCATGTGGGAAGTCATTTAGAATGGAGATACTCTACCTGATAAGGGTGCTGATAGGAGACCTTTACCCATTAAAACTAATGAGGAGAAGGCACTAAGGAAATTGGAAATCAAAACTCACAATATTCTTTTTATGGGTATACCAAATGAATATCAATTGAGTTTTAGTAACACTCAGTCTGCTATGGAGTTGATGGATGTTGTTGAACTCAGGTTTGGTGGGAATGAGGCCACCAAAAAGTCTAGGAAGAATCTGCTCAAGCATCAATTTGAAACATTTACTATTTCAAGCTCAGAAAACATTGATGCTACCTATGATAGACTTCAGAGGTTGGTGAGTCAACTACAACTTATGAAGGTCTCAGTGGCTCAAGAAGACATTAATCTCAAGTTTCTGAGGAGTTTACCATCTGAATGGAATACTCATACAGTGGTCTGGAGGAATAAGACTGATTTTGAATCAATGACTTTGGATGATTTGTACAATAATCTAAAGATGTATGAATCTGAAGTCAAGGGTACATCCAACTCATCTTCTAGTGCAAACAACCTTGCTTTTATGTCTTCAAACAACAAAGGATCTGGAAGCTCTCAAGAAAACCATTCTGCTGCTAGTCATGTTGTTTCTGCTGTTGGCACATCTGGTTCTACTGCTAGTTCAAATACTGATAATATCAGTTATGCAGCTATCTGTGCCTTTTTGGCTGATCTCACCACAAGTACAACTATTACTGACCAGGATTTGGAACAAATAGATCCTGATGATCTTGAGGAGTGATGCGCGTGATGTGTCGTTGCGGTTTAGCAGTTTTAATGCCTACTCAAGTTTTAAATTTATATTTAGCCGACTTATCAATAACACACACACTTAACGAGCAGTGTACCCGGTCAGTATGAAGATAATGGTAAGTAGAGTGTCGATCACTAAGAGTGGAACGTATTATCTAGTTATTCTAATCAGTATTTTAATATCCTAACGCAAGGGGGTTTCAGCCTGAGAGACTGGCACGATTTGTTGCAATTAAATAATAAAATAAACCAACAGGCACGAATCAGCAAGTAGCACACACGTACACAGATAGATACTCGAGACAATAAGAGGGCTGTCCTTATGATTAAGTAGTTTGTCACTTGTTTTATTGATAGCTTTATATGAAGTGTATGTAGTTAATCCTTTCTCGTTGGTCCTATTCTTATCGGCGAGTAAACCCTTAATGATTACTTATGTCTAAAAGTTATTCCTAAGTGATCAATTTAGAAACAACCGTGGGAGCCACATTATGTCCCGCAGTCAAATGCCCGCAAGCCACTAATAAACACAGAGGTTATCAATGCACTAATAAGTAGTAACCAAAGACATCAACATATAAACTTTAATTGATGGGAAAGCAAGTATTAAAGGGAGTGCAATCTTTCCGTTGTCACATTACACAAGCCACCAA
Source organism: Artemisia tridentata subsp. tridentata (assembly GCA_021014915.2). Classification (NCBI taxonomy): domain Eukaryota; kingdom Viridiplantae; phylum Streptophyta; class Magnoliopsida; order Asterales; family Asteraceae; genus Artemisia; species Artemisia tridentata. The sequence goes on from CP139508.1 coordinate 451,775,024, forward strand.
TCCTGATGAATTAAAGTTTGCTAACACAATAAAACAAAACTACTTAATGAATTAAATACATGAAGCACCTTCTTACAGCTCTTGTATCTTTGATTTGGGTGTGTCTTGTGCTGCCTTCTTGACTGAATTCGTCCTTTGTTCCTTCTGTTCGGTCTTCGGTGTTAAGGTTTTGGAACTCTTAAATTCGTCTGGTCTACGGGGTATTTATAGTTTCTGTCTGAGGGAAGATGCGGCGCATCTACTAAGTAGATGCGGCGTATGTACTTAACTTCGCGTGGGGTCCAAGATTATAATATTCAGGAATATTCGTACACCGCCAGAAGATGCGGCGTAACCCTTGATTAGATGCGGCGCATGTCCTCTTGTATCTTGGATCGTATCTGGTGACATCTTGATAGAGATGCGGCGCATGTCGAGAGTGAGATGCGGCGCATCTGGAGCAGAATTGACTTGATCTTGTCCATGTCAGTAGACTTTCACTTTATGCACGTTTTGCTCCATTATTAGTCCAAAATAGCTAAGTTTCACCAAATGCTTGTTTTTACCTGAGAATTACAAAAGTAAACGATTAAGTATCAATCCTCATACATAATATAGTAAAACAAGTCAAATTAATAGGATAAATGATAGTAATAAAATGTACTTATTTGAGTTCATCAAATATCCCCCCACTTGAACTTTACTTGTCCCCAAGTAAACCTTAGAATTTTATTTATGAAAATGTATCCTAAAAGATGTTAGGATTTATTTTTATATTTAAGCATGTATTCGTTTATTTCGTAATCACACAACTAAACACTTAACGAATTAGAAGTAAAATAAAATAAGTCGATAAAAGCAAATCTAATCGTTTAACTGTCCAGTCGCGACGAATATTCTATCATAAGCTTGGCAAGTATACACATCTCCACCACTAAAGCTAAGGAATAACAAGTCTAAAGCGGTAAAAAGGGTTTTTTAGGCTTAAGGGTTAATTATTCTTAATCACTATCGATCTCAAATTCCAGAAAAGGCGACAAAATCACAAATACATGATCGAATCCACGAACACGATACTTGCAATTGCTCAAATCCTTAACTCGAATAGGCTAAAGATAGGTCCAAACTTCACCAATAATAATATATCAAAAAGGGCGACAAAATCATAAATACATAGTCGAATCCACGACTACGATACTTAAGATTGCTCAAATCCCTAATCTCAATAAATCAAAGGTTTGGTTGGATAACGAATAATATAGGGTATGGATAACATTTGGGATATAAATTGGTGTAAAAATAAAAAATAAACAAAACAAAACAAATAAATTAAAATCCTAAGTGTGGTTAATCACTATCCCAACCATCCCATGAATAAGACTCATATCATCGAATAACTCACGCTTTAACACTTGAAACACACGCTTTAGGTAGACACGAATTATACTCAACAAAATCTTAATCAAAGAATAAACCTTAATTGGCATTCCCATAACTGCCAATTCCCATTCAATCCATAGATATAGTACAACAAATAGTGGTGATATCGACCACTTACATAACTTTACATAAGTTGGTTAAAATAAACATCCAACTTTTCTTTCTTTCTTTTTCTTTTCTTATTTTTTCGATTTTTTTTTTTTTTTTTTTTTTTTTTTTTTTTTTTTTTTTTTTAAACTTGAAATATAAACATAGATGTGTAAAATTTCACCACATCACTATAACTTTCTTTCCGGATAATTTTTCCATACTTTTCATACTTCAGAAATAACGCTAATAGTGAAAGTAGTAAACACACGAAAAATAAACTCCAAAATATACAATATTTACTTTCACTCCAATTGCATCGTTCAATTTCCCGACCTAACCATAGATAATGAATTACGCACGCGAACACAGGTAATGTAAGGAAACACACTCTTTGCCTATAGCAATTAACCAACCACGGATTCTAATCTACAGGGTAGGCTAAGGTGTAAGGGTGTAACGAAACATTTTAAACATAGGTGTAAGAAACGAAAGGAATGGCTCTGAGGGTTTTTCTAGGGGTATCTTACTCTAAAAATGAGAGTAACAAAAGGGTTTATACGGGGGTTAACTAACCAGTGTAGTTAGCTAATAACACATAACATATAAAGGCTATTTGGTGTAATCCTAGAATTTTACCAATTTAGACAAGTCATTCCAATTATATAAATAATACTCATTATGGTGGTCTCGAATAGTATACAAGCCAAGTTCTAAAGTTTACAAGTCACCGGCACACTCATAGATTTGTGAATTTTGAGAAATCACAATTTTTGAAAATAACGTCATGTGTGCAGTTATGTAACTTAGATCTTAAACAAAAACATGCTAAAAAAAAAAATTTAAGTTTGATATATTAAGCACATTTTAAGCATAATTTTTGAAAAAGTTTAGGACAAGTAATTGTTAAGTGTTCTAATTCTCCAATCCCCCCACTTAAGTTAAACAACGTCCTCGTTGTTTGTATAAAAGGTTAAAAACTGGAAAATAAAAGAATTAGAACAGAAAAACTCCCCTGAGATTTGCTCGGTATGATCCTCCATTTGTATAAGAGCAAAAATCATCTTCTTTGTGGATTAGAACGTTAAAGCTTCATATTTGATGTATCCACAGGAAATCCAGGAAATTATAATACCACCAACTCTTTAAAACACACCTAAGATAAGAAAGGTTCAAACTTGCATAATACATTAGTAGTTAGGAAAAATAAAACTTAAAAATTAAAACTGAAAATCATCAGGTCAGTCGATGCGCCGTATCTTATTGAAGAAGATACGCCGTATCGAGCCTGGAATAGATACGGATCAGAATAAAGATGCGCCGCATCCTTAACCAGGGATGCGCCGCATTAAAATAAACTGATAAATAGTTTTAAAGTCGAAAATAAAAATGCAGAAAAATAAAATAAGATATGACCATTGCAGAGGATGCGTCGCATCTCAGGATTGAGATGCGCCGTATCCTCGTGCGGCCTGGACTGACTCGACACAGAAAACAGAATAATAAAAGATAAATCCGGGTTGTCTCCCGGTAAGCACTTGTCTTTATTCCAGAGTCTTCAAGTTAGACTCACGTTCAACTCTTTAGTATCGATCATTGAAGGAGTCGGAAACATCACGCTCCTTCATCGCCAATTTAGTAATATTGAACACTCCTTGCTCGTCCTTAACTTCCACGCCGTTCTTCTTTAATATCTGTATAAACAAAGTCCTGTCCCTTTCGGGCAGAGATGACAAAATGATAGACGGGAAATTCTTATTATTATGTAGGCACAAATAAGCAAGGCGGGGTGGTAGTTCAATAAACACATCATAATTCAAATTCGTTTTCTCAACTACTCTCCTACGTTTATTAATTACTACACAATCATACCACTCATCATCAGAATCACTAACAACATCTTGTCTAAGTTCGGTAGGTACATTAAGGTCAATGAATTCCTCAAAGTCTTCATGATTAGGGTTAGTTGAGTTGTTTTGAATCAATGTTTCTCCCATAAGTCTAGCTTCAAGATCGAGGTCCATACGCTCCCTTAATCCTAGCACATAAACACTTCTAATTATGCTTTTAACCGGATCTTGGCACTTATAGACTAGTTTATTATTCCCTACCCTTAATGAAATTTTTCTCTTAAACACATCAATCTTAGCATGGGCAGTAGACAAGAAAGGTCTTCCGAGGATTAAAGGAATCTTAACATCCTCGGGCATGTCTAGTATAACAAAGTCTACGGGAAAAATAAACTGCTCAATCTTAACTAGCACATTATTAGCAATCCCTTCAGGTCGTTTTACTGTTTTATCAGCCAATTCAATAAGTAATTTAGTTGGTGCTAATCTTCCTAGTCCTAGGGTAGCGAATGTCTTAAGAGGCATAACACTAACACTAGCTCCTAAGTCAGCCAACACATTATTGAAAGATATATTATTAATAGAACAAGGTAGAGTAAAACTTCCCGGGTCTCTTTCTTTATGAGGCAAGGCATTTGAATCGGTTGCAGGGCTCTCTTCTTTCATTGTTGCCTTGATCTCCTCTTCAATTTTTGTCTTCTCTTTTAGTAGTCTCCTTAAGCTGATTGAAGAGTTAAAGAAAAATTCGGGTCTTGCACCATCATTACCATTCATCGACCTTCTAGGTATATTAGGAGTGACTTCTTCAGTGGTGCTTATTGCCTTGACATGATCTCTTGGATTTGTTTCAGTTGAGCTCGGTAAACTTCCATATCCCCTTTCTTGAAGAACTTTGCTCATTTGACCAATTTGTTGTTCCAATGCTTTGATCGAAGCTCCTTGATTTCTTGTAGTAGTGTCCGTTGAAGCTCGAATTTCCTTGATCATAGCAGTATTCTCTTCATGTCTTTTAGCAGCATCGGCCATAATTTGCTTTAAAGTATCGTCTAAAGTCTGCCTCCTCTCTTGATAAGCGGGATTGAAGTTGTTCTTTTGATAGAATCCCGGACTAGCTTCCCTAAATCTTGCCGAAGGTCGGAATGGTTGTCCAAATTGGGTGTAATATGCTTCTTCAAATGTATCACTTTCATTCTTGTTCGGGCAATCTTTAGTGTAGTGAGGTCCTTCGCACTTTTCACATCCAACTTGGGCAGCATACGCTCTTTCATCACGCTTCTTCATTTCTCTACTAATTTTATCCAATTGAGCTTGAATAGCAGCAATCCCGTCAAAATTAGTGCTGCTCTTAGATCTAGTAGAGGTCCCATCGTGCCATTTCTGAGAATGATCAGCAGCTTCTTGGATCGCTTTCCTAGCATTAGTTGCACTCATCTGAGGTACAGCTCCCTTAGCATCCAAAATCTGTCTTGTAGGCACGTCCAATCCCTGATAAAACAATATTATTTCCTGCATAGGGGTTAGATAGTGTTGAGGGCATTTTATCAATAAATCTTTAAATCGTTCCCAAGCTTGATAAAGGGTTTCATCAGGCTCTTGCTTGAAACTATTGATAGCCTCCATCTTCTTAGCAGTCTTAGCAGGTGGACAATATCTCTTCAGGAATTTGCTCTTCAAACCTTCCCACGTAGTGATTGAACTAGCAGGTTCATTCCTTAGCCACTTGTTAGCAGCTCCTTTTAGTGAGATTGGGAAGATTCTTAGCATGAGTTGATCGGTATTGACACTTTCTGTAGTAAACAAATCTGCAATCTCCAGGACCTTTTCAACATGCTCATTAGCATCCTCTTGTTCCGTCCCACTGAAAGCATTCTCTCTGAGCTCTTTGAGAAATTGTCCCTTCAACTCAAATTTTGACTTGTCATCAAACTTAGGTCTAGCAACTCCTGAAGTGTAATCAGCACGGGTATTGTTCATGTATTCCTCCATAGTAGTGTTTTCGCCCATTGTTTCTGTTTCAACTTCCTCTTTTTCTTCAGAAAAGTAATCAAGCTCGAGTGAACTTGAAAGATCAAAGCTTCTTGTGTTGAAAAGCCTTTTAAGCGAATGTAGGGCTCGTTCAGGATCTTCGAAAGGTTGAATCAAGTTCTTCGTAGAACTCCTGGTCATGCACTTCCTGAAATCAATCACAAAAGCATCAGTAGGGTATGCTCGAGAAAGTAATATATCAGATAATTAATAACGAAAACGGAATACGAAAAATTAAAGTTACTGATATCTGCAGACAATGCGCCGTATCCAAAGAGTTGGATACGCCGTATCTTATAATCGTTAAAATTTAATCAGACTTTATTCAGAAAATAGATACGCCGCTTTAGAATTTAAGAATGCGCCGTATCGAATTAATCAATCAAAAATCAGCTTATCTAATTAAAATTAAATGCGTCGTATTAACGAAAGTTAATGCGCCGTATTTTCGTTACGTTTAAAAATAAAAGATTTTTGATTTAGTAAGATGCGCCGTATCGACAGAGATCGATACGCCGTATCTGTTTAATAATTCGCAAACTGTTTTTAATCAAAATAATAGATACGCCGTATCTGCGAAAGCAGATGCGTCGTATGGCGTTAACGTTTTAGAAAAAAAATTTTTTTTATTAAAAACAGATACGCTGTATCTGCAAAGGCAGATGCGTCGTATTACTTTATCGCTTAGAAAAATTTTCTTATTAAAAACAGATACGCCGTATCTTGGGGAAAAGATGCGTCGTATCGAATTAATTAAACGCGTTGTATTAAAAAAATTAAACGCAATACGCCGTATCTGAGAGATCAGATGCGCCGTATCGTTTGATTTAGCACAGTACAACGATAGCAGAACAGAAAAATACGAAAATAAAAACAAAAATTTAAACACACAAACGAAAATAAACACACAAAAAAAAAGAAAAAAGAAAACAATTAACACACAATACAACAAATATGCAAAATAGTACAATGATGCAATTAATCTAATAAAAAGAAAAACCTAATTAAAATACTAATCAAATTAACAGATAATAACAATTCACTCCCTGGCAGCGGCGCCAAAAACTTGATGCGCGTGATGTGTCGTTGCGGTTTAGCAGTTTTAATGCCTACTCAAGTTTTAAATTTATATTTAGCCGACTTATCAATAACACACACACTTAACGAGCAGTGTACCCGGTCAGTATGAAGATAATGGTAAGTAGAGTGTCGATCACTAAGAGTGGAACGTATTATCTAGTTATTCTAATCAGTATTTTAATATCCTAACGCAAGGGGGTTTCAGCCTGAGAGACTGGCACGATTTGTTGCAATTAAATAATAAAATAAACCAACAGGCACGAATCAGCAAGTAGCACACACGTACACAGATAGATACTCGAGACAATAAGAGGGCTGTCCTTATGATTAAGTAGTTTGTCACTTGTTTTATTGATAGCTTTATATGAAGTGTATGTAGTTAATCCTTTCTCGTTGGTCCTATTCTTATCGGCGAGTAAACCCTTAATGATTACTTATGTCTAAAAGTTATTCCTAAGTGATCAATTTAGAAACAACCGTGGGAGCCACATTATGTCCCGCAGTCAAATGCCCGCAAGCCACTAATAAACACAGAGGTTATCAATGCACTAATAAGTAGTAACCAAAGACATCAACATATAAACTTTAATTGATGGGAAAGCAAGTATTAAAGGGAGTGCAATCTTTCCGTTGTCACATTACACAAGCCACCAATCCTGATGAATTAAAGTTTGCTAACACAATAAAACAAAACTACTTAATGAATTAAATACATGCAGCACCTTCTTACAGCTCTTGTATCTTTGATTTGGGTGTGTCTTGTGCTGCCTTCTTGACTGAATTCGTCCTTTGTTCCTTCTGTTCGGTCTTCGGTGTTAAGGTTTTGGAACTCTTAAATTCGTCTGGTCTACGGGGTATTTATAGTTTCTGTCTGAGGGAAGATGCGGCGCATCTACTAAGTAGATGCGGCGTATGTACTTAACTTCGCGTGGGGTCCAAGATTATAATATTCAGAAATATTCGTACACCGCCAGAAGATGCGGCGTAACCCTTGATTAGATGCGGCGCATGTCCTCTTGTATCTTGGATCGTATCTGGTGACATCTTGATAGAGATGCGGCGCATGTCGAGAGTGAGATGCGGCGCATCTGGAGCAGAATTGACTTGATCTTGTCCATGTCAGTAGACTTTCACTTTATGCACGTTTTGCTCCATTATTAGTCCAAAATAGCTAAGTTTCACCAAATGCTTGTTTTTACCTGAGAATTACAAAAGTAAACGATTAAGTATCAATCCTCATACATAATATAGTAAAACAAGTCAAATTAATAGGATAAATGATAGTAATAAAATGTACTTATTTGAGTTCATCAAGGAGATTGACTTGAAATGGCAGATGGCCATGCTTACTATGAGGGCAAGGAGATTCCTGAAGAAGACTGGAAGAGCACTCAAGTACAGACAAACCAATGTGGGGTTTGATAAGTAAAAAATTGAGTGCTACAATTGTCAGAGAAAGGGGCATTTTGCTAGGGAGTGTAGAGCACCAAAGAAGAACAAAGAGCTTGCAAGGATTGTTCCCATTGAAGAAACCAAGACTACTGCTGCTCTGGTTTCATGTGATGGCTTGGGAGATTATGACTGGAATGACCAAGCAGAGGAAGGACCAAATGCTGCTTTCATGGCTGAAGAAGAAAAGAAGGGACACAATTTTGCTCTAATGGCCTATGCTTCTTTATCCTCTGGTTCAGACTCTGAGGTATCTAATGAGTCATCTTGTTCTTTTAAATCATGCCTAGATACTGTAGAAGAATTAAAGTCTAGGAATGAGTGTTTAAGAATGGAAGTAGAAAAGTTTAAAACTTGATAATTTAGGTTATGAATATGGCCTAAAATCAGTAGAAGCAAAACTTGACTTTCTTAAACAGAATGAAGTAGAATATGTTGATAAGATTAATGGACTAGAAGTTGAAATTATTAAGAAAAATGCTGAAATTAGTGTTCTTAATAAAAGAGTTGAAGAGGCTGAAAAGGCTAGAGATGTAGCCTTATCTGAGAAAGAAAAACATGTCATTCTGGTAGAAAAACAACAGTTTGTAACTGATCTTATCAACAAGTCAATTGGAAGTCAAATACTAAGAAGAGGGAGTGGTTTAGGATTTACTTAAGTACCACCCCAAGTCAAAAGTGCCTTTGCACCTCCCAAAAAGGAATTGTCATTCTTAACTGAGGTAGATGCAAAACCTATAGGTGAATCAAGTGAATCAAATAATGTAAAACCTGATAGAACTTATGCACCTAAGGTAGAAAAGAAGTTGTCTGATACTGTAATCATTGAAGATTGGGTGTCAGATAGTGAGGATGATGAGACTGACTCAACATCTAAGGCTAAGAAGGTAGAAATTGCTAAATCAATTGAAACAAAAGCTAAACATGTTAAGTTTGTAAAACCTGTGCCAGGAAGTAAGATCTCTAGGAAAATGGCTGAATTTGATGAGAAACCTAGAGAATGTCCTAGAAAAACTAATAACTTGCCTAGGGGAAACCAAAGAAATTGGAATAGCCTAATTTCACACAAGTTAGGTAGTGATTTTGAATTGGTTAAGAAGGCATGTTATAGTTGTGGTAGTTTTGAGCACTTAGAGGAAGATTGTTATTATAAAAGGCCTGTTAGAACATCTGCTCAAAAAACTATTTGGAACCAACACACTATAGGGTGAACCATAGGAATTTTGCTAGAAAGACTCACCCTCACCTCAATAGAAACATGGTTCCTAGGGAAGTTTTGCTGAGAAATGGTGCTACTAGGACAATTAATACTGCTGCACCAAAAAGGCCCGTTCAAAAGAAAACAGAGTTTTCTACTGCTAAGGCAACAACAGTTTCTACTACTGAGCCAAAAGTAGTAACAAACACTGTTGTTGGCAATCACTTTTATGCTGTTAAGGCCTCAGCTTGCTGGGTCTGGAAACCTAAAATTAAGGTTTTAGATCATGTTCTCAGACACAGCAGTGCATCAATGGACTTGAAGAAATTTGATTACTTTGATGCACAAGGCAGATCCAAGTCAGTAATGGCTTGGGCCCCAAAGAGAAACCAATTCTCTTACTTTATGTGCAGGGCAATCTACAGGATGAGCTAAAGGATAAATGCATTTTTGATAATGGATGCTCTGGACATATGACTGGAGACCAAAGCAACCTGGATGATTTTGAAGCTATGGATGGTGGCTATGTTTCTTTTGGTAATGATCCCAAAGGTGGGAAAATTGTTGGTAAAGGTACTATTAGAACAGGCACTTTGGATTTTGAAAAAGTGTACTTGGTAAATCTTGAAACTCTCGAGTGTGGTACTCGGGGAGTGGAGTAGGGCGAAGAAGAGCTTCGTGACCGAACCACTATAAATCTCTATGTCCCGGTTTTATCTTTCCATCTCTTCTCTTTACTTTCATCATTTATATTAATTAGTATAGTTTAGAGTTCATATTGGTGTTGATTGATTTCACACAAGAATCGAATCAAAGTTTTTCATAAGTAAAGTTTTGAAACAACTTAAAAACCAGTAAAACCATTCAACCCCCTTCTTCTAGTTTTCCACAGTATAATCGGGACTATGGGTAGTCGTACCCTCTTGCGAGGTGTATGCATCCGGATAGGGCCATTTGGATGGCTCTGGAATGGTGTCATAAACGTTTCGGGCTCATAAGGTTGTAGGATCCTGAATCGTCTGCTCTGGAATATCGGTGCAGGCGGGGTGGTGGTGTAGGTAATGGTGTCTCTGAATCTTCTGCAAGCAGCCATTGTTGTGTTTGCCTTTACTGATCATCTGTAAGTGGAGTGTATGTAGGAGAAACTAGACGGTTCTCCGGGTGAGGTGATGAAATACATGCCCGTCTAGCTAGTACGTACGGGTCTTCTGATATAGGTGAGGTTGGGTTACCTGGTGCAACAGGTGTCATGGGTGGTGTAGCGACGACTTCACCCTCCTCGAAGGGCTCTATTTCATCTGATGCGATGTTCGACACTGTATCAGTCGATGTGCTAGGAACTACAGGTGAGGTGATAGATGATAAAGTATCCTCGGACTCCATGTCCGATGATGAGGTGCTAAGGTGTGATATTGTAGACATGGTACTGTAATAACCCCGAAAGTAGTAAATGTAAGTAATCAATAAAAATCAAGTATATGAAAGTCAATGTGAAATAATCTTATTAAGCAACACTCTAAACATGGTGTTGTGAAATATGCAGGCACAGAGGGCGTAAAATGGTATGGTGTAAAGTGGTCAATTTTGAAAGTGTAGTTATAGTCCAATGTTTAAAACACTTGGTTCTCTATAACCATGTATCTGATACCAATCTATAACACCCCCTAAATTAGAAGTTAACAGCGGAAGACTAATAGGGGTATTACTGGAAGGATTATAGTCATAATCATAGAAAACGACTCAAAATAGGCATTTTGAAAGTTATTGTCATTCATTTAATAATTCAAATACAAAGAGGAAATTTCAATGTTGTAATATCTCACAAAAGGTGTAGTAGTTTGTGAGATATTACAACATTGAAATTTCCTCTTTGCCAATTTCATTGAAATACACCTTTTGTGAGATATTACAACATTGAAATTTCAAACTACTACAAAGGTGATGTGAAATCAAATGTATTATAGGAACGGCTCCAACACACGACCTAAATAATAGGGAAGTCTGAGATTTCGATAGTTTTGGCTTAATACAAATAATGATTGTGAAAAATGCATCGGATAACGAATTGGTTCGTGATAAGAATGGATGATATGCTTAAAATGCTTAAAGCTCAAAAATAATATTATATATAATATTATCTTGTTTTTATGTTATTTGAATCCGTAAATGTCGTTTCCTCGAAAGTTGTTGAATAATACATTAAATTATTCATTAGAATTCGTTATATAAATATATATATAAACGTAACGTGATTTGAATATATTGTACGAATTGTAAAAATGCCCCTTATGCATGAAAATGTGTAAAACATGTAATGGAAATATGTATGAAATAATGTTACTGAATGGTCCCTGAACTTATACAAAATTTACACTTTTAACCCTAACAAGGTAACTTTTGCACAGTTAGTCCTTAGTTAGGAAATAATTACACTTTTAGTCCAAAAAGGGTCCAATATGATTTTTTTTTTTATTCTTCTGTTTGCTGTTTTATCAATTTCTACCCACAAGTTACTAAAATGATAGTTTGATACATATTTATGTGAAAGTGACAATATTAACCCGATATGTACAAATATTTGCAATTTAAGTCAAAAATTCATAAAAATGATGTATTAAGTTTTTCGAGAGTTGTATAAGCTTCAAATAGCTTATTTGAGTTGGTATAACTGCTTATTGGTTAAAAAGAGCTTATTTAGTGCTTAATGGGCTTTAACGAAAATAAACAGGCCCGTTAAGCATATTTGATCCAATGGGTTTCCGAATGTTTTGGGCCTGGTTTTGGGCTTATTTAATAGCCTCATTAATATAGCAAAAGAGCTTATTGGACTGCTTATTCATAACAACTTATTATGAGCTTAATGGGCTTAAAAGCCCACTCGACAAACAAGTGAGTTTTGTAACTGTTTCGACTAGCGATTACTTTTAAGTTGGAAAAGGTATTTTTAGATCTTATGAAGTGAGCTTATTCGAACAACTTATTAGGTAAGGTTATAGAGAACTGAGTCAAGCGTTTTATTCGATATGTTGTATGTATAAAATGGATTATATGAGATCATTTCTAGTCGACAAAATGAATGGGTCCAAAGTATTAAAATGACATAATAAACGTATGAAATGAAACATGAGTTCAAATCAAGCCTCGTTAAGTGATAATATGTCGAAATAAAGTACGAATGATTGTATAAAATGATTTCTATCCATCCTTTGATATAGGAGGTCATATGCAATACGTAAATTAAATACGAGAAAACGTAAATAATAAAGGAAAGCTTGACTATGTATCGAATGAAATATAGAAACGATGCATGAATTATTGAAAACATGAGTATGAGTAGGAAATGAGATTTGATGGACTTACAACACCAAATGGTGGTGAGAAATATGTGAAAATGGATTATGATTCGAATGATAGGCACTTCTCTTGCTAGAACGAATACAAAAGAGTCGATATCAACTTGTATGCTTGTAAAATGATTCGAAGTGGCTAGAGAAATGGCTCCTGTTTCTTGAGGGCTTAGGGAGTATAGGACTTAGAAAAATATAGTGAGGTGAGTTTAAGTGTGAATGAGAGTTGTGTGTGTATATACGAGTATATATGCATGTATATGTGAGTTTATTGTCTTTTAAAGACTCAAGTTGGGGTTGATTGGACATATAGCAGAGATTTAGATAGGATTTAGGGAATATGCACTTGAGTTTAAAGATATTAGGAAGGGAGGTTGTGTGTTGCTTTGGTTATAAATCAAGTTGCATGATATATGTGTTAATTCGACTAGCCAAAGGGTCCAAACACTTATTTATCGTGACAAAATGTATAGAAAAAGTGTTCAAGGACTTAGGAAGTCGTTTAGACTAGGAACAAATGCAAAATGTATAGGGAAATTGAGTTGTGTCGAATTTGGTGTAACTTGGATGAATTTGTACCCGTGTCGAGTGAGGTTTACTTTGAGCCTTATTTATGTACCAAACGTTCGAATTAGACAACAAGGTTTGTCAATCCTGATTATTTGGAGTATGGAGATTCGAATGGTGTAAAATTTAGCATAGGTTGTGTGTTGAAATCACAAAATATCGAGGCTAAGTGTATGTGTGTTAGATTGAGTGAAATGAAGTAAAATATGAATTTGGACTTGGGCTTGAATAGTAACAGGCTCAAAATTGGGCCGAGAATAGTAATATGGATCCGTTTAGTTTATTATTCCTATATTGAGTAGTCGTGGTCCGTGTGTGAGCTCGTTCCAAAGTATTGTGAATCACGTAACAACGTGTTTGAATTATTGAAATATAATAAACAAATTTTTTAAATTTTGCTCGTAAAAATGGTTAATTGAACTATAATGGTAATTAATACTTGATTAACATTTAAAAATTACTGAAGAATTTTACAGGTTGCTACACTTTAAATCAAAATCCATAAATAAATATAGAACACAAAACCCACACCCCAAATGTAATTATTATGAGTTTTCATAAAATTTACTTTTCTTTGTATTTATGGAATTACAGATCTGGGTTTTTGGATATACAGATCTGGTGGCGGGGTTGGAGGTTTTGGTGGCGTACTGATGGTGGTGGGGATGGAGGTTTAGTGGTGGACTGATGATGGAGATGGTGATGATTTTGTGGTGATGATGGAGATGGACTGATGTCATGGGGGTGGGTTTTTGGTGGCGGACTGATGGTGGTGGTTATTTGGGTTTGGTGGGTGACTAATGGTGGTGATGATGTTGTTAGTTTGGTGGCGGACTGATGGAGGTGGGGATGTTTTACGGGGACACATTTATAACAATAATAAAATATATCATAATCTTAGTACCAATGTAGTCAAAAAAATCAAGAGTAAAGAGTGAATCGGAGGTCTTAAAAGAGTGAATCGAAGGTCATGCGTGTTTCTTCATGAAGAGTGATTGAAAGATTCTTTGATGTTGATTGTTGCTTTTAATGATTTTTGTATTTGTTCATGAAGAGTGAATCATAGGTTCTAGATGAAAAGCAATATTTATTTTTCCCATTTGTAATTGGTACAGTAGGTTTGAAAAGTAATATAAATTGGTTGAAACATTGATGAACTGAAATTGTGTTTTACGATGAAGTGGGATTTTCTTTTTAAAGAAAGTGCGCTTTAATTTATACTCGTAAATAATTATGTAGATTGTGATAATACTCCATCTGTCTCGAAATTATTGTTCAAATTTTTATTTTGGGATGTCTCAAAATAATTGTCCACTTTTCATTTTAAATAAGAAAAAGAGAATTTAGTGAGAGAATATTCTATTTGAGTGGTTGAGATTTATAGTGGTGTTACTTTTATTAAATTTTGTGATTTTTGTCTCCTGACAATAATTTTGAGACGGAGGGAGTAGTTATTTAGGTGTTTTATTTTCATAAATAATTTCGTGTTATGTAGAAAACATCTAAACTTAATTTTGATTTTAAGTTTTGATTTGGATTTTTTGTTTTATTTTTAAAGAAGTTTTTTGTATATTTTAAAATGTTAGTGAATGTTCAAATACTTCTGGTGTTTGGTGACCGTGATGATTGGTTCTGGAGATGAAGGCGTCGATGGCCGAATATGTATAGTGGTGGGTGGTGTTGGTTTGATTTTGAAGATTGTGCTAACAAGCTATGGTGGTGCATAGATAAAGGTTGCTAAAAAGCTTGTGGAGTAAAAAAAGAAGAAGAAAGAAAAATAATAAAGGACAATTATACCCTCATGTGCAAGTCACATGAGGGGTGTTTAACAGTCAAACGTAATGTCGCTTGGTCAAGGGACTACGAGTGTTAAGGGTTTTGAAGTTTGGGACTATAAGTGCAAAAAAAAGTCAAAGGATCAAAAGTGAAAGTCAACGCAAACCACAGGGACCATCTTTGTAATTTACTCTTCCTACTAATAATACTTACTACTACTAAATGTAAGAGTTAAAAATGTACTTGTTGTTTAAAGTTTTTTTTCCCCTTTTGGAAGGGGAGGGGGCTAACCCTCTTGATTCCCATTATGTTCCGTACCTGAGTGAGGGACAAAGCCACCTTGATACTAGAGGGGTCAACTGACCCCGCTCAAGGTTTGCTAACATTGATTTTCAGCTTACATGTTTTGATATATCAATTTAAGTTAAAACAACCCTACTGGATTTTGCTGCTGGCCCACTAACAATACTAGAAAAAGAGAGTGGGCCTATTTTGTGGTGTTCATTTATATCACTCCATATCTCTATATTTTTTTTTATGTCTCTATCTCTATCCTTGTATTCTAACTCTACGTGTTTGTGTATTTAACCTAGGGCTTGTAACCTAGCATGGTAGCCAGTGGGATGTTTTCCAATAAAATTGTTGTAAGTTCAAGTATCATGTTGTTATATATTTGTAAATATATATTGTGAGATTGACGGTTGCCTTTAAAAGGGGGAAAACAAAGTTATTGAACAACGAACATATGACCAGTCTGATAAACATTTCGTGCTCCACTTTAAAGTAAGTGGGTTAAAGATGAAGGTTTGTTTTGTTCACAAAAGTAAGCACCCTCACAATTGTGAGACAAATTAAGTGTGTGTGAGTGTATATCTTGTATACATATGTGCAACTATATTTAATATTTAGTATAAGTAAACAGTAAGAGTTATACGAGGTAAATCGTAAATGAGTAAGAGAAGTGAGCCAGGATATCATGTTAAAATGATACTGAATGAGGTGTAAAACAAATGAAGACTTTAAGTACCATAGAAAGTACTAGGGTTGTAAAACAAATGAAGACTTTAAGTACCATAGAAAGTACTAGGGCTGTAAATGAATCAGACGAAAATGAACGGAGCTTTGTTCATGTTCGTTCATTTACTTTAAACCATTCAAATGAACGGTCAGGAACGCTTAAACGGACATGTTCATTCATTAAGAAATGAGGTTGTTCGTGTTTGTTAATGTTAGTTCATTTAGGTCAATAGTGGCCTGTTGTAGTGTTAGTGAAGAGATTTCACGTTTTGACCTATTTAGATAATGGGCGGGATATTATGTGATAGAATTGCATTAGTGGTGATTAGGCATCACCCTTGCACTAGAAATCCAATTAGAAATTGGATTGAAAATTATTAGTAGCTTATGTAAAGACTTAGCATGATTTTGACATGTTTTGACCCATATAGAAAATGGGCGGGTTAGCATTCAGATAATGCTTATATATGTTGATTATAGCTTAGATCAGTTACGTTTACTCACTAAGTCGCAAGTTACCGTTCTCAGTTTTATGTCCTATGTAGGTATGTGAAGCTTGTTCAAGGCTACAAGACGTAGAAAAATGGCATTTTGAGGGAACGAGCACACTCGGGGTATAAGTGATGAGTGTCTGTAACTACCACTTTGATATTTAGCTTGTAAACGCCTTTATTATCATTTTAAACTCAGAACTTGTATGTATGTATGTATGTAAAGTTATGTGCCAAAAACAAGTTTACTAGTTTTAAGTGTTTGACACAAATTCGTAGACACATTTCCGCTAATGGTCAAGCTTTGTACAAGTACAAAATGATAGTGTTTCTAAAAAATTTGATGTTTTTACGATTGGTGGTAGTCGACTTTCCGGAAAAAATACAAGTTTAGAAAAATATACAGACCAGAGGTCGGCGGCCGTGGCATTTTGACCGCCGACCATTTGGGTCATAAACCAAACAACCGCTGGCTGGCCTGTTTGGCTGCCGGCTAAATGCGTTCAGTCTACCGAAATTTGATTTTTTCTATGATGTTTTAGGACGTTACCAAACCCATATCAAAGGGTATGACCCACTGTTTCAACACCCATTAACCTAAGGTGTTGTTTGTTTGATAGGTTGAATAAGATGAGGATACTTTAAAGCTGCAATTTGGTTTAAGAATTTTGAAACAAACACATGATTTAATCTAAAAATCGATTTCACTCTAGTTTGATAAGATTTGAAGAAATATTATCACTTTTCTAACAATTTAATATCTTCATTAAACTCCGTCACATATTTTATACCTTTACTCTTAAATAATATCTCTCTTAACTTTTTCAAATAATACTTTTAAATTCATTATTAATTTATAGCTTAAATATATTTTTATATAATTCTACATTTTCTTTATCATTAATTTCTTTCAAACCAATCTAAATCCAAATTCAACTCCAACCCTATCTACAAACCAAACACACCCTAAAACAATGAATGTTACTCCGTATTTATTTGATACCATTCCTTTTTTTCTAAACCCTCACAACAAAGACACACCAAGTGTGGAATAACTTAAGAGATTTCCCCGATGGAGGGGTAAACAAAATTTTGTGCTCGATCTCTTTGGAATCGGTTTGTATTCTCGATGGAGAGGCAAACAACATGCAGTGCTCAGTCTTTTCAGAATCGAATTGTTATCCCTTTCAATATTTTGGAATTTTTGTTTTTCTTCTTCTTCCTTTGCTTGTTCCTCGTTGTCTGCTTCTTCATTCAGTTTTTCCTTGTCTTCTTCCTCATCTTCCTCATCTTCTTCATTTGGTTCTTTACCTATACAAATGAAAACCCATGTCAAATCATGTAACATGAATGGCCTATGGGTATGAATGTGTACATTGAAGGCGTTCCTCCCCCAAGGGGGTTTAAGGCTCAAGTTTCACTTGCGATAAAGGCATAGTTTAGGGAGTGTGACTTTGCCATCCAAGAAAAAAACAGCATGATAATGATATGCGATATGTACCTATCGTTAACCAATCCCTAAAAAATATTAAATTGCATATGCAACGGTCAATGTAAATGTTGCTTACTAAAAATAGTGATAGATGTTGCTTGGTACAAGTCGATTACGAGGGGGAGTTGTAGAGTAACGATAGCTGCAATAGGAAAGCAAGTCAATCCACCTATCGGTGCCAGCATCCATGGTCGTCCCTCACAAAATACAAGGAATAAGATTGTGCTAAAAGCCAACATCATTGCAGTGGTAGAGAGGAATAACAAGCAAAGTCCAATAAACAGTCGTCTCGGTAAACTGATCAGAAAATCTTTTTCAGCAAACCGGGTAGTTAGAATCGATAAGAACACTAAGAGTGAAGTAGAAGCTGAAAATAGTGAAATTGCATCTGCAACTGCAAAGATATTGAAGGCAAATCTTTTTTTGAACAAGGGGATGCCTGTCTCTTGATTGCTTCCTCCTGGCACACTAATTGCTGGAGCAAATACGATCGTGATAATTAGAGCAGCAGTGATGCTACAGGATTCAGCAGTGGTTTTCATCCACTTCTCTCCCTCCTTCACCAAATTTGCGTGTTCCCTTGAAAACACCATTTCTGGTGTCTCATAATCGACATTCTCTTGTGTATGTTGTGTGGGTTCCATAAGCTTCTTTACCTCCTGCAGAGTTCAACTGGTTCAACTGTATGTAACTAGAGAGCAAAACATCATATTGATTCATAATGTGTTTGTGACATACCTCACGCCATTGTAGATCTCGTTGTAGTTTCAGTGCTGCACCTGAAGTACAACTGAGTACAGCTAAAGGTGCCAATCTTCCTGCCAAGTGCAAGAGATTGTTATCGAAAACATCCCTCACTCTTCTGTAAGATCTCTTACCCTTTATTATGGGAGTTAAAAGGTTGTATACTTTTGCTGAGCGGTTTATTACTGCCAATTGAATTATGTTATGCCCATCCTTATTTTTAACTTTCATCGCATTAGATGAAAGTATTAGAATCTGATTAAGAACTTCATAAACATCAAGACATGCAGCCTCCATAAGTGATTCTTTGTAGAACTTATCGAATGGTGAGTCTTTAGAATTTTTGGCCTTCAATCTGTTTTGATAACATATAAATTTCAAGAACTTTTTGGCTTCTTTGTGTTCCTTTCTTCTCTTCTCTATATTCTTAATTGGCACCACTGGAAGTTATCAGACAATAATATTACAACATGATTATTGGTCAATTGACAAAAATTATATCAAGTTACTATATAATCTCGGACTAATGATTTGGAAATGTATGTAACTTGTCAATTTTTGTTGTTTCGTGTAGTCATCCTATTTTTTTTTTTTTTTCTTGCTATTAAAACACAAAGCTCTCAAATTTCGACATTTATGTGTATTTTGTAACCATTATGCCCTTGCTTTTTTCAAATTTTGATAGGTAAAATGGTCATTTTACATGCACAAAATACACACAAATGTCGAAATTTGAAAGCTCGTTTTAATAGCATAAAAAAAATAATAAAAAAAAAAAGTTACACGGAATAACAAAAATTGACAAGTTAGATGTATTTTCAAGTCATTAGCCCTATAATCTCTTACCTAGAAATGCTAAAACATTCCACAATATGAAATACAACATAGAGAAGGGGAGATGAAGCAACAAAATGAGAAGACAAAGCAGCCGATAAATTAGATAAGGTACTGCTACTAGGACTGCACAAGAAAATGAGAAACTGCAAGTCAATCGATACTATCCACATTATCTTTTATGTCGATATATAGACTAGTTGCTTACCAAGTAATGAGATGACAAGTACTCGAAAGAAAGAGTAGTAATATTTGTTTTTGAACCTTCTCATTTTCCATAACGTTCCTCCAGCTCTTGCATACAAATATTCCAAGGAATGTAATAGCAAAAAACTTCTTTTGACCAATTTATGACAGACATCATTCAAAGCTGCATGATATATACATAATAGTATCACTATTAATAAGGGAATACACGTTTCTTAAATCTTAATGTATGGCTGGCAAACTCTATGAGTAAATTAGGCGGATAAAAGGTACTTTGGTCAACACTACAATAAATATATAAATTGCTATTCACTTGTAGGAAATAAAAACATAAAAAACCTGGTCTAAATAGAAAAAAGAAAATTTTTAAATAAACCGGGGTAATTTCTAAAACTTTAGAATTTGAATTTAAAATATAGTTATATTCTGATTGGCTAATAAAAAATTAACATTTAAACCCAAAACTTTCTAAGATAATCTAATCTCAAATTTAATTTTGTGGACTAAAGTTTAAAATTTTTAGTTTGCATAGTTTTTATGAAATTTATAAATTTAACAAATACCCCTGTAATTTATATTTTTCTTTTAAAACAAAACATATATTATTATTGTTGCTCTTATTTAAAAATACTATTAAATGTAGTACCCAAAACTTGTATATGAATGTAGGCACGGCCGCACGGGTTACTATAATATACAAATAGATACACGAAATTGTACATATAACGACTCATGCAATTAAAGTGTAAGTAATTAAGGACATTTGAATTTTTTTTATTTATTTTTTTTATTTTTTTTATTTTTTACAACCTGTGTATTAGGCAGCCTAATTTAGGCTAGTCATAGTGGTTCAGTCCTCAAGCTCGGTCGTCGTCAGGTCCCCCATTGTGGGATTTTGGTCGTGGTCGGTCGTGGGTGCCATTTTGGACGAACTAGGTCGTTTCAACGACCAAGTTCAAACACACTAAAAACCAAAAAAAAACTTTTTTCACCAAAAAAATAAAAAATAATAATAACTTGGTCACCATTGTGGCAACTTGGTCGCCACTGTGGCAACTTTGTCGTCGTCAGGTCGCCGAAGAGAGAAAACTGATGTGGCACGGTCGTGTCTGGTCACCACTGTGTTCAGCCTTATAACTCATGTGTACACGGGATAAAAGACGATATATGACGAGAACTATTATTAGTCGTATATATTGAACAAAATGTTTTAACTTAATTTGATTTAGGTCTAAAACCGTGTATGTGTTTCTTTTGCGTCTTCAAACTAATTGAGCCTTAATATTTGTTGGAGATCAACTCGAGCTCATGAGTGTTAACCTCGAGCTCGACTCGTTTATAAATATATACTCCGTAATTATCACTTAAAGAATGTTAAATTGCAAACTCGTCTTTGCGATTTAACGTAATCATAGGTGTGGTTTAATCTTTATAAAAGTGCAAGACCAATTCATGTAAAAAAAACTTTTGGTTCAGATTTCGGCCCGCCCCGACCTTGTTCTCACCATTTTCTAATTTCCGTCAAGTAACAAACCCAATACAATTTATCATATTCATCCAATCTACTTCCCAACATTCAACACGGCACACACAAAAACCTCTTTTTACCCAACTCTACGATCTTTCCGCAACGACGGCGCTCGCACTTTTGAAAAAATTGGATAGCAACTATAAGTTCGTCAAAGCAATAGTGACGATTTTTGCATTATACACTTTAAAAGAACTCAATATGACACACCCAAAAAATTGAACATAAGAGGGACCATTTATGCAGCAAGTTTTCCATCAAATAAACCAAACCCATAATTTTTTCCGTAGTTTTATTTAACACTGGGACGAATTAAAAAAGAAAAAGAAACTAGAGACATACATGGATACATCAATGTTTCCGTGAAGCTAATCTGACTTGGGAAGTTTCTGGTAAGAAGCAGAAGTGTAGAAGGTTGCATAGCCAAATGAGGCTTTATGTCGACCAAATCCATTGCCAAATCTGCAAAAGTACGTATAGTACGTATAGTACATTATTGCTTTTTAAGTCTATTCAAAGAAGTAAATTAAGAGATTTTGGTTTATTTGCGAGACACGGGCCAACTGGTGCTCACCGTATTGTTTGTTGTAAATAGCAGCATGGAGAAGACTTTGACCCTTTTTTTGTTCTTCTTGTTCTTTT
Organism: Artemisia tridentata subsp. tridentata; assembly: GCA_021014915.2. Classification (NCBI taxonomy): domain Eukaryota; kingdom Viridiplantae; phylum Streptophyta; class Magnoliopsida; order Asterales; family Asteraceae; genus Artemisia; species Artemisia tridentata. The sequence continues at coordinate 451,796,777 of CP139508.1, forward strand.
TCTTTGACTTTTTCATTTTTGTTTTCTATTCCTTTTCCCTTCTGGATTTCATTTTCTTTCCCTTTTTCTTTCTCATTTTCTTTTTGTTTTCTTTTGTCTTTTTCATTTTCTTTCTCTTTCTCTATTTCATTTTCTTTCCCTTCTATCCCTTTTTCTTTCTCAGTTTCTTTTTCTTTACCTTCTTCTTTCCCTTTTTCTTTTTCTTTCTCATCTTCTTTTTCTTTCTCATCTTTTGTCTTTGTCCTTTTCATTTTCATTTTCATTCTCTTTCTCTTTCTCTTTGTTTTCTGAAAGAGAGCCTTCACGATCACTCTCCTTGGTGACTCTCCACAAATATACAAATACATTGACCTGCTTGTTCAAATTAGCACATGCCAAAGGTATATTTTTGTCATTATCTTTGATTAACAACAGCTCTTTCCTCTTCTCAACCAAGAGTTCAGCCGCCTCTTTGTTGCCAACAATCGCTGCAATGTGAAGGGCTGTGTGCCCTTCTGAATTTCCTTTTTCAATATATGTTTCTGTTCCAGTGCGAATGATGTCCAACAACTTTTTTAAGAAATAATTATTGCCTAATCTAACGGCTACGTGAAACAGTGTATCATGGTTAACATTGATCTCCCATGTGGCTGCACCCTCGTTTGCTTTCAATATAGATTTTGCTTTCCACCAATGCCCTTCAAGAGTGGCATTGTGTAACTTCTTTATGAGTTTGCTCTCATTGCCCATTCCTTGTTTTTCTTTCTTGTCGCGGGGTTCAAGTAAAGTCGAAGCTGCATATCATTTCAAAGCTTAAAATTAGTGGCTGGTTAATTTATGCAATTAAAAATCAAATAGGTGGTGTTTAGCGGAGATGTACCTGTTGGAGATATTGCGTACGGATCATATGATTGTTCAAGTGCATTCCAAATACCTTTTGCATCTTTACCATAAATACGATCATCCTTGATGATTTCTTCGCTTAGCGAACCAATAAGCCAGCCGTTGAGAAGGATCTCATATCGTTCCCTTAACTCACTGTTCTTATTGACCGGCAATTCCTTGTCTTTTATAACGAGACCACGCATTTTATGACTTTTCATGAGGCATTGCATCTGAGCCTTCCACATATGGTAGTTGCTTTTGCCAGAAAGCTTCACTGAGACAAAGTTGGAGAGGGAAACATTTGATGCACGAGTGTAATTTACATCGTCTAGTTGTGCAGAAATTGCGAGATTATCCTTCTTCTTTTTTGATGATGTTTCCTCGTTGGGAATTATTATATGCTCGAGTTTAGGTAAAGGAGGTTCTGGTGAAGCCAAATCTACATTTCAACCATTGGTTTCTACAATTGGAAATCAAATAGGTGGTGGAAACGTACCTGCTGCTGGATTTAAGTTATTATCACTTTCAAAGTCGTCCATTCTGTGATCTTCATAGGATGGAGGCTTTGAATTAATAAAGGAACTTGGGGCTGTATTTCATGTCAATATGTAAATTCAGTGGTTAGCTTCTACCATTAGAAATCATATAGTTGGCGGAGTGGCGGTAGAGACGTACCTAGTCCGACAAATGACCCGGCCAGTGAGCTGTTTCCACTACCAACATCTGTATTTTATTTCAACATTTAAATTCAAGAGTTGGTTTCTGCAAAAGGAAATCAAATTGGTGATGTTTAATGGAGATGTACACCGACCTGAATATGTAGGAGCTTGTAAACGGCGTCTTAGTGGGGGGGAAACCGAACGGCGATGATCTGCATTTCATTTCAAAATTAAAATCAATGGTTTATACAATTTGAAATCGTATAGCTGGTCTTTAATAGAGACGTACAATCGACAGTGTAAAGAATGTAATAGAGACGTACAATTGCGCACAAGTATTGATGGAGCGGGGGCATAAAACTCGCTCTGATTGTTCGAGCTCACTGTATTTCATTTCAAAAATTAAAATCATTGGTTAGTATCTTCTATTGAATATAACCAGGTAGTCGAATTTCATGGAGATGTGCGTGTTCGACAGTGTAAAGAATGTAATAGAGACGTACAAAAGCTCCAAATTGTTGGAGGATTAATAGAGTACAAATCGCCCACAAATGAGATAGGCCGGCTCCGGATCCCTGTATTTCATTTCAAAAATTAAAATGATTAGTTAGTATCTTCTGTTGAATATAAACAGGTGGTCGAATTTCATGGAGATGTACGTGTTCGACAGTGTAATTGTGAGGGGGAAGGACTAAGGAGGGTCTCCGCTGACTAGTTATTAATATGCGGGATCGAGACCAATAAAAAGTTATTCAATCTACACACTCGAGTCTACATAATTTTAAAAAGTGTGTAGAATTATATAAAATCTCAATCTTAACAAATAAAAGTGTGGTGAAACTAAAATATTTTAATTTGTAAAATTCAATTTCTACACACTATTTATTATGCGGAGAAATTGAGTGTGAAAATATTTTTCACACTTTTAAGTGTGGACAAATTAAAAATTCTCCACACTTACAAGTGCAAACCTTTATTTAACACAAATTCTCCACACTTACAAATTAAAAATTCTCCACATTTATTATGTGTTTTTTAAAGTTTGTCCACGTTTATGGGTTGTTTGGGGCTGCGTTTTGACATAGATTATCTCATTATCACAGTTTGAAAACGTGAATAATCTGTTTTTAGTGTTTGGCAAAACACTATTGAAAATCTATCATTGGCGTTTTTGCACCTCCAAAACCTAGAAATGAATAAGCAGCTCGCCCCTTGCTGTTGGAAAATGCGGTTTGTCACATTTTTGTTTTGTGTTCAAAATGTAGAACATTTATAACCAACAAAGAAAAAAATATATAAATAAAATAAAAATAATTGATACATTGACGACTTTGTTGTTGCAGGTTCTGTTGGAGGCGACACAAAGTGGAGAAGGAAACCCTATCCCAAAAATGTTTTTATGTAGTAAATTACATATTGCATTTGGGACCCAACTCACGAAAACTATAATTTTCTATTAACCCCAAGAACAAGTAAGTAAATTTAGGGGTGTTCAGAATTCAAGATTTACCCGTAGAAACAAAAACCGAACCGAATCGAAAAGTCACGGACCGAATTTGTATCCAAACCGAATTTGTCAAAACCGCACTGAACTGAGTAAATATTTGGTTTTCGGTTCGGATATGATTATGGTACGATGAACCAAAAATTGAATTCACATAAATATATACTCCCTCTGTCCCTAAATAAATGTCTACTTTGACTTTTTGTAGTCTTTCATGTTCAACTTTAACCTTAAATAATTTTGTTTGTATTATATAATACTTGATGAAAGTTATACCAGTGAAAATACATTTAAAACACAATTCATTCATATATTTTGCATCAAGTATTATATAACACAAATGAAAATATTTAAAGTCAAAGTTGAACAAGAAAGATCGTAAAAAGTCACAGTGGACATTTATTTAGGGGCGGAGGGAGTATAACTTTTATGTATTTATATATAAAAAGACAATAAAAGTTTTTCATTGTATAAATATAACATTTTTTAAGCTTGAAACTTTTTTTTGTTGAAAAGAAAATATATATATATATATATATATATATATATATATATATATATATATATATATATATATATATATATATATATATATATATATATATATATGAATAATTAAAAATATGTATTTCGGGTTATTCGGTTTGATTTTCGGTTATTCAGTTCGATTTTCAGTTATTCGGTTTGGTTTTCGGTTCATTTTAGTCAAATATGAATTCGGTTTAGTTCGGTTCTCAGTTTTACCTAGAAAAAATATTTAACCGAATTAACTGAACCGAATAAATCGAACAACCCGATAACCGAACCGATGAACATCCCTAAGTTTTTTTTTTTTTTTTTTTTTTTTTTGCTTACAAACACCCCTAAGTAAATTTGTAGATTTTTAATGAATCTATCTTTACTATTTGTTGCCATGGAACTGAATTTATTTGACGTTATTTGTTTTTTATTACAACAACAGAAGCTATAAAAATACGAAGTTCTGTATGTAAAATTAAAACATAATATTAAAAATGCCTAATTTGGTCATTTTACATGTCAAGTTATATATAATCTAATTTGCTAAACATTTAAAAAAATTGATTATCTGCTTATTACGATATTAAATAGTATAATCAAATCCAAACACTATGTTGCAAAATCACATTTTGTAACAGCTGATTATCTGATTATCCGTTTGCAAAACACATAATCTATTTAATAAGCAATCCCAAACGCCCCCTTATAAATGTAACTTATTTTTACACATTTGCTGAGGAAAAAAATAATAAAAAATCACACTTTTTAAAAGCATGCAGAAAAAAGTGTGCATAATTGACATTTTTATTGTAGTGTCAAGTGTGTAGGCAATCTTTCAGCAAAAACTAAAAGTAATTATATATAAGCCTAACAATGAGACCTAATAATAAATCTACTAAACTCATATTTTGACAAGTGTGATACACTTTTTCTCTTTCATTATTTCTCATCAATCAATTTTTCAAAATATCAATCACATCTTTAAGTATAATTTTAGGCATTCAAATCATTTTTCAAACAAATTGCTCTGTAAAATAACCAACACGAATGCTTCCAGTCTTCGAGCTCTCTAGTAATGTTTTTAAGTCTTTACATGTATGTGACCAAAACAAATTTATATCGACAGTATACTTGATGTGGACTCCTATCTTCAATTTCTTTAGTTCCAAAACATATTTAACCGATTTTATGTGTGAATTTTAATTACATATCCCAACTTAGTTGTAATCGTATGGCTAACTGAAGCGATGGGGTATTAGCCAAAATACCAAGTTTACAATTAACATTTATTATTATTATTTTTAATCATTTATTAGTATTTTATAATTAACATTTGTCATTTTTGAGGTTAGTGCCTATGAACAATACCTCAGGCTAAATTTAGAAATACCCTCTTAGCTTTACTGAAACTATCACATTTTCTTATAAACCCATTACTGGTTATAAAGAGGGTTTATACACACAGAAGTTATCAAACTTTCAAGTTTTATTCACTTAAGTTACTGATCTTTTTTTTTGATCAACCAGGTTACCGAACTATCAAAGTGTGTTCAACCAGGTTACCGAACGACTAAAATGACCAAAATACCATCATTCTTATTTTTGGCGTTACGGATTCAGTGCAATTGTCGTTTTTTTTCCATTTTTTTTTTAAATTTCGAAAAAATAATAATTTTTTTAAAAAAGTTAATTTCGAAAAAAAATTTAATTTCGAAAAAAAAAAATTCTAAAACATTAAATTTTTTCGAAAAAAAAAATTATAAAAAAAAATCGAAAAAAAAATTAGAAAAAAAAAGATTATTTTCAAAAAAAAAAATTCGAAAAAAAAAATATTTTTTTTTCAAAATTAATTTTTTTCGAAATAATCTTTTTTTTTTTTTTCGAAATAAATTTTTTAATTTCGAAAAAAAAATTATTTCGAAAATAAACTTAGGAAAATTAAATTATTTTCGAAATTAATTTTTTTCGAAATAAAGTTTTTTTTCTAATTTTTTTAGAAAAAATTATTTTTTTTCCGAAATTAAAAAATTCTAAAAAAAGTTTCGAAAAAAAAATATTTTTTTCTAAAAAAATTAGAAAAAAAAATTATTTCGAAAAAAAATAATTTCGAAAAAAATTTAAATTTTTTTTTGAAAATTTTTTTTCGAAAATAAGTTTTTTTTTTTCTATTTTTTTTCGAAAAAATTAATGTTTTAGAATTTTTTTTAATTAAATTTATTTTCGAAATTAACTTTTTTAAAAAAATTAATATTTTTTTCGAAATTTTTCAAAAAAATATTTCGAAAAAAAACGACAAATGGACTGAATCCGTAACGCCGGATGAACCACAGGGACCATTTATGTAGTTAACAAAAATAAGAATGAGGGTATTTTGGTCATTTTAGTCGTAATGTCACACTTTGATAGTTCGGTAACGTGGTTGAACAATGTCACACTTTGATAGTTCGGTAACGTGGTTGAACAAAAAAAAAGATTGATAACTTAGGTGAATAAAACTTGAAAGTTTGGTAACCTCTGTGTGTATAAACCCTTATAAAGAATATCTCAAATTTTAATTCCAAAATACGTACTCCAATAAGCATTATATTTTTTTATAAATCCAATAAGCATTATATTTTATATCCTTTCAAATCACGTCCTTAAGTTTAATAAAATATTGAATTAGCTTCGAAATATATTGCACTTTACATTTAAAGCCATCTTAAGTTAGAAATATAACAAATTTACCATAAATCAATTAAACTTTATATTTTTTACTCATCTACATCATTTTAATTATTATTATTAATTTCTTTATTAGAATAACATATTGTAAGAAATATAGCACTTCATAGCTGTAAAATGAATAATTTTGCATCTGAGACAATGCACGGATATAACTATCTCGTTTAAGCCAATTTATACACAAAAAGGTCTTAAATGTTATTATTTTTGAAGATAAATCCTGTTAGAATGTATGTGATGTAAAATGATATGCAGACTTAAACCATCCTAATGGTTGGCCTAATTGGTTGGATTGGATTTAAGATCCAATCACTTCATGTTAAAATATTGTGTAACCATGTAAATTTTTATCTTGCTTCTTACCAATGTTTTTATGTATTGAATTGCCATTCTGATAGGCCTAACATAAAATGTTGTCATATGTCGAATTGAACGGTGAATATGAAGTTAGAAACTCTCTATGTTTGGTGTTCAGCGGTTTGCAAGTTATGCTACTCGTATTGGTTTTTCTCACAGCAGATGTGACTCGTCCTTGTTTATTTATAAACAGGGTTCCGAAGTCGCTTATTTATTACTATATGTGGATGATATTTTGCTGACAGCTTCCTCTACATCATTATTACAGAGGATTATAGCTTCTTTACATCAGGAGTTTTCTATGACTGATCTTGGTTCGTTGAACTATTTTCTGGGCATCTCTGTCACCCGCACCACCAAGGGGATGTTTCTTTGCCAGAAAAAGTATGCAGATGAGATTCTTGAGCGTGCTGGTATGCGCAATTGTCATTCGTGCAGGACTCCCGTTAATACGGAGTCCAAGTTAGGGGCTGATGACACTCCGGTTGCTGATCCGACTCTTTACAGGAGCCTTGCTGGGGCTTTACAGTATCTGACCTTCACTAGAGCTGATTTGTCTTATGCGGTTCAGCAGGTTTGTCTCTATATGCATGATCCTCGGGAGCCTCATCTTGCTGCTCTTAAGAGGATATTACGTTATGTTCGTGGCACTTTGGATTATGGTCTTCAGTTGTATTCTTCATCCACATCTTCTCTGGTTGCCTACTCGGATGCTGATTGGGCAGGCTGCCCAACTACTCGTCGTTCTACTTTAGGTTATTGTGTTTTCCTTGGCAATAATTTACTGTCTTGGTCATCCAAGAGACAGTGCACTCTGTCTCGTTCTAGTGCCGAGGCTGAGTATCGTGGTGTTGCCAATGCAGTGGTTGAGACGTCCTGGTTGCGGAATCTTCTTCGAGAGCTCCACTCTCCTCTGCATTCTGCAACCATTGTTTATTGTGATAATGTCAGTGCGGTTTATTTATCCTCCAATCCCGTGCAGCATCAACGCACGAAGCATATCGAGATTGACATTCACTTTGTTCGAGATCAGGTTGCTGCTGGTCAGGTTCGCGTTTTGCATGTTCCATCTCGTTATCAGTATGCAGATATTTTCACAAAGGGACTCCAGTCTGCTCAGTTTGATGAGTTTCACACCAGTTTGAGCGTTCAGCGCCCTCCCGCTGCAACTGCGAGGGGGCTGTTAGTGGATATTAGTTAGTGTCTAGTATTATTGTGTTGGGCTAAGCCCATTTAGTGATTGTTCTCTTATTTATATTATCTGTGACTCTATTTGTCATTTATGCAAAAACACACAATTCTACATGCAAGGCCCTGTATGTTTGATATGTTCTCCCCTTTTGGATGATCGGATGTAGGGACCTCTGTTTCTTGAAATCTATCAGATAAACAATGAAATTCATTTCATGTGAGGTATGAGTCATCAACCATGAATAGTGAAAAGTAGATAATTTACTAATTCCTATAAACCCTAATAAATCTTGATCCATCTACATAGTTCAGCATAACCCTCTAATATTTGCATACTATGTTGTTTTATACTCTCTCGCAGTACGGTCGGTCAAATCATGATAACTCGAAACTGGAAATGGTTGGCAAGCCAATAGAATAGTTCTATTTCATTTATATTTTTACATAACTTTCCCCATGTGTTATAAGTTTGATTAGACAAACACTTAAACTATTAATAGGCTAGTTAGTATGCCTAAATTAGTAAATAATATAAATAGATTATAATTATTATATTATATTCACCGGGTATAAACCCTTTACCTAAAAAAGATTATAATTATTATATTATAAATCTATTTTCATTGTTTATAAACCTATAAATATCATAGACCATAATGAAATACTTTCAAAATAGTATATATCTCTTATAAAATGAAAGAAGAAAAAATTTATAAATATGGCATTTGACACAACCAAATTTAAGCAATAGAAAAGCTCCATTTTAAAATCGAGCATTTTTATTGGCCAATAGAAAATCAAAATAATTTTAGTTTGCTCAAACAGTCAAACTATCAGTAAATTCGATTTTGTAATTTGATGGAAAAAAACTGGGTTAGAGAGATTCTTAGCGAACTTTGTGTTAACCTATTCTTAGAGAACTTTCTATAAGTTGATATGAAGTGTTAGAGAGATTTAAGCATTCAGTTAAACACTATAATCATGTTAATACAACTTATGTCAATACACATACTTCAGCTTGATATGAAAGCAAAGGTAAAATAAGTAAGAGACAAAAAAAAAATCAATTTTTTTTTTTTTTTTTTATCTTCTCACTAAAAATGAAGAGTGAAGTTTTCGTTAAACTATATTATTATAGTAAAATAAATTTTACAGAAGAAGTAAAGTAAGAAAGAATTGCTGAAAAATGATTTAAAAAAGAAAATTATCATCACAGTTGAAATGAACTGTGAATTTTACGTAAAAAATAAATGCTTCTGGTTTATTCAAAAAAAGTTTTGACAATAAACTAGATGATATTTGAAGCAAAATCGCTGAAAATATTTTTGAAAAAACGATTGTTTAATAGAAAAAAGGAACCGTAAATTTTCTTTTAACCGTGATTTTAATAAAAGGAATTGACATGAAACTAGAGGTAAAGTAAGTAATAATTGTTGGAAAGAAATTCCAACAAAAATTATCTTCCTAGTAATAATAAACTGTGATTTTTAGTTTCAATTGTTATTTTAGTCAAAATAATTTGAAAATTTTGACAACAAACTAAAGGTCAAAAAGAGGGAATTGCCAAAATAAATAATTTTTTGTCTTCATTGTGACAAATGAATTTCGGTACGTCCTCGCTTAATATTTTATATGTACCAAATCCCAACTATACGTGTGTCTTTCGTCTATATCAAATTTGGCCAACATTTTGCAAGAAAATTACCATGACAATAACAAATATAACATTAATGTATGAAACCTATAGTAACACGGATTTGAATGTTATATATTATTACTTATACCATTTTCAATCGCTTTTTGTAAAATAGGGATCCACTTAAACGAAGGGTAAAACTAGTGTTTACATTTCAACAATTATTGATATTGTAGAATATTTTATTAGCTAAATTTCTTGTTATTTCATAGGTTTTTAAAATTCTTCCGGCCAAAACTGGTATAAATGAAAACAAACATATATTTTAGTGCCCTATATGTAGTTCTAATAGATAGACGATCTTGCTGAAAATATTGAATAGATGGATGTGGCCTCCAAATACACTATCTCAGAAATTTACATGGCCGGCTCTTGGGTGGGCCGGGAGGCCAACCGGCCAGGGCCCATTTTTGCGAGGGCACATTTTAAAAAAAAAAATCCTATATATATATATATATATATATATATATATATATATATATATATATATATTATATATGTATTTTTTTAAATAGGTATTAAACATTTAAACTTGGGTCCAATTAAATTCCAATCTTATAACTAAACCTATAACCCATAATAAATTTATAAGCCCAATAAGGGGTCTAAGGGGCACATTTTTTAACGGCTCGGACAGGGCCCGTAAATCCTCGGAGACGCCCCTGCAAATACACTATCTCAGAAATTTATAAGATTTTCACTAAGTACTAAGGTTTGTTATGTATTCAATTAAGAGGCTGTAGGTTCAAATCTCGTAAAAAAAACAAAATTGAGATTATTGTAGTAGTTTAGAATGTAAATCTTAAAGTTTCTTTTTTTTTTTTTTTTTTTTTTTTTTTTTTTTTTTTTTTTTTTTTTAACATGTAAATCTTATAGTTGAGTGTGTGCCTTTTCATTTGTATTGTGTTGAGACCATTTTTTATAGTATTTCGCACCTATATGATTTAAAGTATCACAAAATCCACAACTGTATAATACATAAAATCACTAGAGAGACCAAATCAAAGTACACATAAATTGTATTTGTAATTCTGTTTGATGAGACCAAAAATATGTTATAATAACCAAACCGATTGTTTGTTAAGTTTGTTAAATATGTTATATCCTACTGTTGGTGTAACAGATACTGCTGCTAGATGGATAAGTGTCGAGTATTCTACTGCTGGTTGGATAAGTATACGAAGATATTTTGTACTAAAGTCAAGTATATACGGTAGATAATATCTTAGACAATGTGATCAGTCACCATGTGGTTTACAGAGAGTAAGTTGTAAACACAGATACATGTTGTATCTTAATGACTGACACACTCAAGCAAGTAGTTCGACAAGACTTATCATAATTGTAATGATCTCCTTTGTTTGTATAAAAGGGAGATCTTAGACTAAATAGCTAGTTTTTTAATTCGAGTGTTGAAAATAAGTGTGAATTTGTGATTAATGTAACTAGTCGAATACAGAGAAAACTAAGTTGATAGAACAAGATAGAAAATAAGTTTTCTTTGTAATAGAGATTCAAGGTTTTGTAACCATAGTGATAGTGAAGATCACTCGTATTATTCTTGAATAATATTGAATCGTTTTGTGTTATCTTTCATTGTTCATTATCAAATTCAACAACCATCACTGTTCCATTTCCAATAACAAATAACATTCTAAGTGTGATTAAGTAGATTCCGCATACTTAATCATATTCATTCAAAGTATCACATACACTCGTACTAAAGGACTAACATCCTCAATAGTGTATCGAAACATCCTCTCAATTATTTCGTAATTGTGCGGTTAAACTGAAAACGCAAAATGGTATGCAAATCGGTGTGTCTTTTGGTAATTATTGAGGAAAACAAATGATATGGTTGGAACATTAAATATATCGTTTGGGTCTGGGCGGCTCCCCTTTGACCACCAATCGCTCATTTGGGAGCAGGAACGCACTTGGGGCGCAATTTCCTTACCCCCACTTTTAGTTGTCGAAGCATCAAGGTAGGTAGATCAAGTGTGCACTACACATCTCCCGACTTGTTTATGAGTTAAACTTAAATAAACCCATTGATTTCTAGTTTCATTTGGTTTATTGAAGAAGTGTTTGTGTTGATTGTTCATTGCATTAAATGGTTTCTGCGTTGATATTTAGATCAGTTTGGTTAAACTACTACTAGTATTAATTTATGAAAGTGTACAAAAAAATAAGTTCAAAGCGGTTTTTTTTTTTTTTTTTTTTTTTTTTTTTTTTGACTATTGGAAATGATATAGTTGGTGTTTTATGAACGGGCAAAGGATACGAAAATATAACCAACTTATCACTTTTTCTTTTCTTGTGTAATCATCTTTATTTTTTTGCTATTGTATAAATCATACTTTTGAATTCTATATATTGTGTTTATCATATGACCATTTTGCTTCTAATTATTAATAGGAGTGTTGATAGATGAGAAGGATAAAATTGCCAACAAATCCATACAATAAACGGAATTCAAAAGTATAAAAATGACTAAGCAAATCACTTACGTTTTGGATAGCTTCTTTCTAGCGAGTCCTTGTTGTTCTCGAGGTCTTCTGATAAATATCTATCCATCTGCAGACCTAAACCTGAATTTCATTACAAAATTTCAAAATCGATAGTTGGTTTTTACTATTGGAAATCAGGTAGGTGGTCTTTATTATACTCGTACCTGTTTGAGAAATTATTTCTTGTGAGTGACTTTTGATCTGTGATGTATCAACCACCTCCGCGCTGAATTGCCCATATCCTATATTTGATGAATCACGCCTCTCCATGCGTGGAGGTAGAGTATCAGAACCTGCATTTCGTTGAAAAATTTAGAACTTAATTAACTGCTGATTGTTAGTTTGTATTAATGAAAAACAGATAAGTGGTTGATATTTGACAGAGGCGTACGAGTTAAAACGCGTTTGTAGTTGCGGGAAAGTGGCTCCATCTCCATGTCTTCAGACGAAGCATACAGGGGATTATCTATTTAGTTATTAATTGGTTAGTTTGTACCAATAAAAATCAAATAGGTAATTGATATTTGAAAGAGCTATACCAGATGAAAATCGTTTGTGTTTGGGGGAAAGTTGCTCCATCTTCAGTGATTTATTGCTTATATCCGTGGATAAAAAGTTAAAAACCTAAAAGCTTTGATGATGGAGAGCGGAGACCAATCAAGTCTTGTGTCTAAGGGGAAAAAATAGTGCAATAGTAGTTCCAAGGTTGGTTTCTGACGCCTTATATAGAGAATCATCGCTCACTTCCCAATCCGGAAGGCTAAGATTATTAAAGAGGCATCACTCTATGCCCGTAGGGTCACTACTGCCACCTCAACACCAACTCAATTTCTCTCTCTAATACAAAAAACATGACTTTAAGCTTGTAATAGACCAACATCGGTTACATTAAAAAACATACCCCACAAAAAATAATTAAAAAAAAAAACTTACACACAAAAGGGAGGAGAGACCACGCAAATCCTTTGAATTTGCAAAGGTCGCCAGGCCGATTGAACCAAGCAAAAAATAAAGGGGGGCTGCGTTCAATGGGGTCGCCGTAGGGGGGGGGGGGGGGGGGGCGTCTCACGGGTAGACCGACCTTGGGTAAGATCTCTATTACGATTGGTCTAATTATAAACTAATGTCGAATGAGAGTAAATAATTGAAAATAATAACCAAAACCCACGTGTATAAGCTTATGTAATGATGAGTTTCGCTAACCAAAATAATACAAGCCATGTATTTAGCCAAAACCAATAATTTAATGTCTGTTTGTTACGAGTAGGGCCATCTCGTGATTTTCGGTGGCCTTAGGCAATAATAATAAAAATGTCATATTAAACTTGTAAACTTAAGAGAAATTTGCATAAAAACTTGAATTATATGACTCGTGTATGTTTAATATTATGATTTAAGATCATTTACATAACAAACTTTATTTGGATACCAAATGACCAATTCCCTCTAATTGATGAGATTAAACTCAACATTTAAATAAAAACAAAACCACTTTCATCCTTTTTTTTCAAATATTAATATCTATTAAACTGTTAATCGTTAAGCCAAAAAAAATATATCATCACGACGAGCATTTAATCATATTTCCATAGAAGGGAACTTTGATATAATTTCGACAAAAAGTTTTCTTTTTTCTCGTTTTTTGACCTTTTTTTTTTTTTTTTTTTTTTTTTTTTCCTTTTTTTATGTTTTTTTTCGTTGTTGAAGTTTGTATGAAGAAATCACGTGTGATTAAATACTAATTTGAATATACTAATAAAATCACATATGATATTTGTGTTAAATCACATATAAATTTATTACATATTATATGTGATTTCATATTAATATCACATGTGATTTTATTAAAATATTCAAATTAGTTTTTAATCACATGTGATTTCTGATGCAAGTTTCAACAACGAAGAAAAAAGATGAAAAAACGAAAAAAATATTGTGAAAAAAAAAAAATTGTCGAAAGTATGTCAAAATGCCCGTCTATATAAAGATAATTAAATAATGGTCGTGACGGTATAACTTATTTTGTCTAACGATTAACAGTTCATAAAATATTTAAATTATAATAAATATGTTAAATATTAAAATAACTTTAATCTCAACTATTGATTTCTTTTTAGATGGATGGTGGAGATGAATTATTTGATATGTGAAAAAAGTTTGGTATATAAAATAACTATTTTTTAATATTATATGTATTCATATGCAAAACTAGTAAAAATGTGGCCTTTTTTAAATGGAGGGCCTGTGCAAAAAAATCTATTGCACACCCTTCCGAGACCCGTTTGGTTACGAGGTCTTTGGTTGAGACTTGAGAGAATAGACTCAAAGTAAAAAATGAATTAGGGTGTTTGTTTGATGGGGGTAGGCAACGGTTTTAGGATAAAAGAAGAAAAAGAAGTTTGTTTTAATCATTTGGATTTAGATTTCAAGATTTGTGTTGTATGCCAAATTTTTGAGCATCTTTAAATGATTTGGATTGGATGTGAAATGGATGTGATGGGGAGCCTATGTGAGAGATTCAAATTTGAAATGAGAAAATAAGGGAGAGAGTGAGGAAGGTTGTATGTGAGGGAGTGAGTTGTATGTATGTAAGAGTTAGTTGGAAGGATGAGATGTTGAGGTGATGGGGAGCCTTTGGCTTAGGATTCAAATTTGAAATTTGAATGTTGGAGATGAAAAGTGCGGTGGTTTGTGAGGAAGGTTTATTTGTGTTTGAAATGAATGGTGGGATGAAGAAGATGATGAGGTGGTGAAATCTAAGTGGTTGGTTTGAAATGTGGTAGAGAGAATGTTTGGAAAATTTGGTGTGGAAATATAGGGGACAAGAAGTATATGAAAGTACAAGGACTATTAGGGAATGTTGGGAATAAGATTTGTGAGGAATTTGAAATGGTTGGAGGATTAGTTTGGTGTAGAGATTAATCAAAGGATTGATTTAGGCTTAATCATTTTGTCATTAAGAAAGAAAAGAGTTGACAAAGATGATTATGGGTTATGTGTTGGATTAGAAAATCAAAGGTTACTTATAATTTCAAGTAACTCAACGTCGAGTATTCATAATCTCATAATACGTGAGTTTCCACGACTCGACGTAATCAATAATTATCTTGATGCAAACAAGCTAAGTGATCGGTGTATTTTACATACACCTCATAGCATATTAATTATGCATTGTTGCATTGTTATTCGTTGTTATACATGTACTTTGAGGGTGTTTTGTGATTATGTAGGCTATGCGCATAAAGGAGTTAAGTTGGTGATATTACAAGCTTATAAAGGCTAAACGTTTAAAAGATGTGCAAGCTACTATATTGTTAAAGAGAAAAAAGAGAGCTACACATTTAAATCAGGAAATGACGAAAATCTGAAGTTGGCTCGAAGTTTTATTTGCTACAAAAGACAGCTCGTGGTTTGGCTTATTATTTAAGAATTGGGCCTAATCTCAATTAATTAAACAAAAAGGCCCATGGACTTGTTTTGGCCTGGTGTGGTTTTAGCGTAGGAACAAAGCAAAAAAGAGCAATATATATACTTCGACAAAGACAGGAAGCAACTAGCCCCCATTCGACCATTCACAAAACAGAGTCAGCGGTAATTTTACATTCGTGAGACAAAAGGAGAATTTTATAATTTTCGGTGGATCCCATTGACAAAGAAAGAATAACACTACATTCGTGAGACAAAAAGGAAAATTTTATAATTTTCGGCGGATCCCATTGACAAAGAAAGAAAAACAGCCGACCCTTTTTTTATTATATATTCGAGACAGAAGAAAGAAAGGGACCCATCCCATTTCTATTATATCCAGCCGCATTTTTGTCTTGATTTCATTCGAAGTATGCAAGACGGAATAGCATCGTCATATGCAAGACGGAATAGATACGATGCTGTCTACCAACGCGATGTTCAGCTAACCTCTTGTAATCTCTCCCGGTAAAAGATATATTTGGTTTGATCATGTTTACGGATTTTATTTTGTTTGTCAAACATTAATTCATATGATTTTAATGCATATCCTTTATTTGATTTTAATGTTTTAGTATAATTATTTGATTGAATTATTGTGAGACATATTATTGCGAGTCAACGATTGTGCCGAACCTAATTAGTATAGGGGTTAAGACGGTCGTATGGTAAACATAATTTGTACCCATAATTGTTCATTTGAGTAATTATAAAATTAATTGACATGATTATTGTAAGCCATGTTATTGCTAATCAACGAGTTGTACCTAGTCCAATTAGTTTAGGGATTAAGACGATTCGTGTGGTGAATATAACTTGTGCCCAAACTTGTCCTTTTCAATTAATACAACTATGTCTATGTGGTTTGAAGGCAAACATTAGTAATAGTCTGTAACTTAGTCATATCAATATATTCGGAGCCGGGAGGGATTGCTTTTTACTCAATTGTTTACAACTCTTGCTTTTATTTGCTTATTTAATTTTTATTTGTTTATTTACTTTTTATTGCTTATTTACATTCAAGTTAATTAGTAGTTTAATTATTAGCTTATTCTCTTTCTAGTTAATTAGTATTTAATTATTAAGTTTTCAAAACCACAACTTTTATTGATTAGTGATCACCACAAAACTTAAATTAAAACCACATACTCCTCGTGGATACGATACCCGCTTGCCATATCTAGTATAAGATAATTACGCATTGTTGCATTGTTATTTGTTGTTATACATGTACTTTGAGGGTGTTTTGTGATTATGTAGGCTATGCGCATAAAGGAGTTAAGTTGATGATATTACAAGCTTACAAAGGCTAAACGTTTAAAAGATGTGTAAGCTACTATATTGTTAAAGAGAAAAAAGGGAGCTACACATTTAAATTAGGAAATGACGAAAATCTGAGGTTGGCTCGAAGTTTTATTTGCTACAAAAGACAGCTCGTGGTTTGACTTATTATTTAAGAATTGAGCCTAATCTCAATTAATTAAACAAAAAGGCCCATGAACTTGTTTTGGCCTGGTGTGGTTTTGGCGGTAGGAACAAAGCAAAAACAAGAAATATATATATTTTGACAAAGACAGGAAGCAACTGGCCCCCATTCGACCATTCACAAAAAAAGTCGGCCGTCATTTTACATTCGTGAGACAAAAGGAGAATTTTATAATTGGGATTTTCTAATATGTGTACGGCACTTGTTTAAAAGAATTAAATAAACTAAATTATTCCCTAAAATAAAATCATTTCTAAATAAAACAAAGTTAATCATGGTAACTAGGAGAGATTTAGGAAATTATTAATGCAAACTAACATTTAAACATGGTATTTTAAGTTTATTAATTGTGTTTAACGAATGCCATGGTGGCACAAGTTAGAAAAAGCCTTTATAATTTAGAAAAAGCCTTTATAATTTTCGGTGGATCCCATTGACAAAGAAAGAATAATACTACATTCGTGAGACAAAAAGGAGAATTTTATAATTTTCGGCGGATCCCATTGACAAAGAAAGAATAACAGCCGACCCTTTTTTTATTATATATTCGAGACAGAAGAAAGAAGGGGACCCATCCCATTATATATACATATCTATTTGTCAGGAGTTGGGGCGCATCAAAATGTTGCACGACACAATGCTAATAATAGTAAATGTGCTTATAATGATTGTACATCACTGTTATTAGCATTGTTCATCCATTTTATTTTATACCTAAATAATACATCCTCCACACCCAGAACCTTCTTGCGTCTTCCCTACTTCCTCCCATAAACTCCCATCAGATCTAACAACAATCACCAACAACACAGCATCAAAAATACAAAATCCAAAGAAGTTGGGTTTTTTTTTTTTTTTTTTTTTTTTTTTTTTTTTTTTTTATTACCGATTGTCAGTGCATCACATCTACTTTTGCTTCTTCTAGATCCGAGCACTAAACTCATCCTAAAAATCGAAATAAAAGTCAAATCGAAATCAATTCTACGAATGATCATGATAATTATCCCAAAGGTACGATCTTTTCTTTGTTTTAATTCTATTGATTTTTTTTAGATTGATTTCTGCGTTTTCCTTTTATGTTTTTTATATGAGTTTCGATGGACATCAAATGGGTTTGAAAAATTCGTGATTCATGTAGAAACCATAGGATATGATAATTATAGGAGAAAGATCTTAGATATGGTTAACGGGTTAGCAACTAACTACTAGGCAGTTTTAAGATGACCATTGCAGTAGCTTGATATATGACTTTGGTGATATTGATGAGTTTCACAGGTCTGATGATTGCTTATTTGCTCATCAGTTAAATGAGCATATGTGGTTTTTAAAGTCTATATAAACACTAAAGTATAACCAATACCAACACTTGGTATATATGCGTATCTTTGCTTCCAATTTGAATCAGTTCATATTTTGTTTTTAGAATGGCAGTTTATTTTAACGACAGCTATTGAGCTATAATGAAATATGAAATAACTGTTGTTTTTGGATTTAAACAAGAAATTTGTTTGTTGCAAAAGGATCTCCAATCATTAGCTTCTACTAATAAACAGGCGAACACGGCTGTTAGAGCTGACGTATAATACTAATTTGATATTTGTTGGTTGCTATATATATGGTGCAGCTGACCGATAGCATTCTTCTTATCTATGTTCTTAGATATATGAAAATCTGGGAATTGCTTCAAACTTTTATTTGTAGTACTGAGGATGGAGGAATCGGTACCACGTTTTCGCAGAACAACAGTCACCGAAGGTGCGTTGGAGCTGAGGGTAAGCAGTGTTTCTTTCTTTTATGCAGCTCACCTCATTTATTATTACTTTTGTGATTTTGGTGATTCCCGTCACGACAGGCTACATACATACGAGACTTGAACAACCAGTTCAACGGTTATGATCCGGATCTTTGCTACAACAGGTCAGATGATTTCCGTGAAGGTAATAACTATTTGTTTCAGAATATAGCCTTTTTAATTTTTTTTGTAACCCTACTTTATTTTAACAATATATCTTACTTAGCATGTTATAATCATAAACGAATAAACCAGTAAGAAGCCAAAATACAGCGAGATACTTATATATAATGTTACTGTTGCAGGGTTCAACAGATTCCATTGTACTGGACTTTCAAATACCCTGCTCATTTGTTTTTGTGCTCACCACTGCTATTAGATTGGTTACCATAATCATGGGGCTTAATTGCGGGCTGATAAAGGTACTGATATAGAACCCAAACATATTATATGCGAAAGCATTTACCTGTAACCGTTGTCTTTTATATTTACGTCTCTTTTATATTTATCATAAACCATTTGCATCTAACTATAAAAGCAACGACAAATGTTGTACATCACCTGTCAATATTAGGAATTGAAGACTATTTGATATTTTTTTATTTACCGACATTAACACTTGATGCTATGTGTCTATGGTGGTAAGTTTTTTTTTGCATGTTTGTACCTGCAGCTCTACAAACGGTACTAATCACCAATATGATATGAGTCTAAAAGATAGATATCCCTAATAATAATCAACTATAACATAAAAACCAATTTCCAATAGCTTGCTTCCTGTTGCCTCAACTGAAAAATAACGCAAATTCATCTATTTGGGTGGTTAAATTTTAAATTGACTCCGTGGTTACTTAAAAGAAAAGAAAAAAAGTTATGGTTGTTATGAAGTTTTTAAAAATTTCAATAAAATGGATAGTTATAGCAGTTCAATTTTTTGCCTTTTTTTCTTTCCAGATGCATTTTTTAACTAGCATACCGTTAGTCTTATTGAGTTGTTATTAATGTAATCGAATATGTGGTTGGTTAATATATTTTTGCACAAATAGCGTGAGATTTATAACATTTTTATGCAAGGCAATTAGGCAAATTTTCACAGCTTATTGAGCTCATAAGCATTTTAAAAAATGTTCTATGCAGGCCTTATTTTTGTAACAAGTCATCTCCTCTCCTGAAAATATTGAAGAAAGAAGCCAATTTGGCAAAGAACTTCCAGGTAACAATATCCAATTTATTAGAAAAATTAAGCCAGTATGAACTTTGAACTAGCAATTCTAACTTTTCAGTTAGTACTATTATAACTTGAGCAATAATATTTTTGAACTAACAGTACTAACTTTGCATTGACAGTACTAACTTTCAAGATTATCTTAACGTAATTTCATTTCTAGGATTTTGGTTAAAGATGACTAATTTTTATTGTGGTTATACAAAAAGATGTTAACTTTGTTATATATTGAGAATGAACCATTAAGGGGGTATTTATTTTTAGCTTATTTTTTGGCTTATCAGCTTATTTTCGTAACCCACATTTTCTTACTTTTGTCTAAAAGCTTATTTGTTGCGCTTATTGAAAAATTGAGCTTAGAAAGTTCATAAGCTTATCAGTTTTTCAATAAGCTCATAAGCCTATCAATTGAAAAGGCAAAGGTTTATTATTCAGACAACCAAATGCCGTAGAAACACCAAGTGAGGCTGCTTCTAACAGCAGCCCAGTTTCTAGAATCGTTTGTTTAGATAAACCCATGAATTAGTTATGACGGATATTTATTAATTAATATCTATTGTTCAAATATATATACAAAGAGAATATTTCTTAGCAATGTGCTTCTTATTTCATTCATAAGATTTCTCATAATTACTTGAATTGTCACCGTCACGTTTATATGTTCTTATTTTTGAATGGTTATAACCGGCTTAATAACTGGTATTATTTCTTTGCAACAGGATGCTGCTAATCAGAAGAAAAAGAAGCGGGTTGTGACACAGGAAAGCAGAACACAGAAAAAGGTTACTTTTATTTACTTTGATAAAATTTCTACAAATGAACGTAATGGATGCACATATGCTATATCTATATTAGTGATTTCAAACCTCAATCACGTTAGCTGCAAACTCCTTGGGGCCACCCGCCCTAGCTATATAATCCACAATGGTGGAAGTGAACGCAAATCGTCTAAATTGACGGTTAACAATTAGGAAACGAGTCATTAGGCCAAAACTTCAAGTGATAGTAAAAGAGAAGAAAATTTCAATTTGCCGTCATTATATGAATGGAAAATGCCATGAGGTTAGTTTGCATATAAGATATCAAAGCCACAACCGACACTGTAAAATATACAAATGGGTTCAGCTGGCAACAACGACCCATTTATATGAAAATGGGTCAATTTGGGATCACATCCAACCAAGCTATCTTACTTATAAAAAGTTAACTATTTAGTTTCAGAATATAGCTTTTCTAAATGTTATATTGATGGATTAAAGGGCTGTTCAGAAACTACTGAAATATTTTAATGTGCATATGCAGGTTGCACAAAGAAGGGCGTCCAGAAACGATACTAAAGAAAATCACACCAAGACTCTTTTTAACATGAAAGTGTTCTATGTTAAGGTATGATCTTTTCTTTGATTATATCTATCCTGTTTCTCAAACTTGGCAACTTATATAGAAAATATATGCTTTAGGTAGTGGTATTGTGCAAGTACAATTGCTTTTTTAGATGGTCAATCCTTGCATAAAAAAACTTTCCTGGTATGCACCCTTGGGCCAACGTTCTGACAGAATTAGGACAATTGTTTTTTTAGATGGAAAATGGTTGTATATGGTAATGTATTGGGGATATTTTGTTGACTACTTGCAAGTAAAATGAGTTGTCACCACCGTTGTCTCAGGCAAGTGATGGTTAACTTGCGCACATTCTTTGTTTAGATGTGATCACAAAAGATGATCAGCGCGGAAACGGTAAATTCTTTTCTCAATTACACCACACTGATACTTTTCTACACACATAACTGAAGCTATATTTTCAATAATACAGGTGCAACTTAAAATCAGTTGACTGATACTTTTCTACACACATAACTGAAGCTATATTTTCAATAATACAGGTGCAACTTAAAATCAGTTGCCAGAAGGAAATTTGATAGTGCGTGATAAATGGTCAAACCCATTGTATAAAATCTTATTGCAACTTGAGCCATCTAAAGACGCTTTTTAGAAGGTTTTAGTAACTGCTTGCTACGGACTTTTACCAATTTTAAGAGAAGTTGGTTTGGACTTCAAGCTTATGTAGAGTTGGAGAATTGGCTGATCTCATATTTTTTGCTCTAATAATGTGATATTTGAGTTTTAAATAAATAAATTGTCAGTTTCATTAGTCCTTATCTATTCAGGAATAGGGTGTTGAACTTCCAGCAAGAATTTCAGATCGTACAATGAGCAACAGCCTCGGGAAAAGTAGCAGGAGAGAGATTTCCCGGTATGCTTGCAACTCCTTTTGAGAAAACAAAGCTTGCTGCATATGCACTTGCTGCTATGGCAACCTCCACTTAAACCTGATCAAAACATTCATCTTTACAAAAAATGGATTGATAGCGTCACTTATGAAAAGTTTGAGGTTTGTGTAATTATTACTTAATTGTTATTAGTTTTTTTTTAATAGAGTAAAACACTGGTGTCCTGTTTCATTTGTCATGTTTGTGTGTGTGCCTTTTATGGACATCTGAATTATTATAAGATTGTATGTGTCCCATTTGGTATAACACAGATACCAAACTTTGGAATAGTGATGAATTGAATAATGATTTGTTCCTGTACTTTTGGCGCGGCACCCACTCCGTACTGCATTCTATGTATACTATCAATTGTTAGCATCTTATGATGTGACTTGAACATTACTCATGCAAAACACTCCCATCGCAATGCGCGGGCTACCATGCTCGTTTCTATTATATCCAGCCGCATTTTTGTCTTGATTTCATTCGAAGTATGCAAGACGGAATAGCATCGTCGTTTGCAAGACGGAATAGATACGATGTTGTCTACCAACGCGATGTTCGGCTAACCTCTTGTAATCTCTCTCGGTAAAAGATATATTTGGTTTGATCATGCTTACGGATTTCATTTTGTTTGTCAAACATTAATTCATATGATTTTAATGCATTCCAAAGTGAGATATATTTGAGTGAGGAATACGAGAGGCAAGGGTGAGTATTTATAGGCAAAAATCCCAAAGTTAGAAAATGTTATCGAGGCTGGCGCGCTACCGGAGCGCCAGCGACGCGCCAGGATGTCTATAACATTTTCTTGGAATTTTCGTCTTTTAAATACCCAACCTTGCTAAACCCCCAATTTTACTTCATACATTTAGACCTTTACATTATTCATCCTTAAGGTCAACCAACTCAAATAGCCATTTTGTAAAAATAATTTGTGAAGTGTTTAAGTGAAACCAATTATCAAAGAGAGAAGGGTAGAAGGGATAATTTGGGTATTCTTCACATGGCATAGAAAAGAGAGAAAGAATATGTCATGGGATATTCCTTTGCTTGCAAAGGAAGTGTGTATGTCAGAGATAGAGAGAGGGAAGAATTTGAATTTGAAATTCAAATTGTGTAGGAGAGTGAGGTTGGGTTAGAGAGAACCATGGTTGAGTTAGATGAGATGACATGGTTGGATTAGAAGAGAATATGCCAAAGAAATATGCTTTGCTTGGTGAGAAAGGGGAGATGAAGGGTTGAGATGAATTGGGGTGAGGTGGCTTAATGTGATGGGGAGCCTTGGTTTGGATTTCAAATTTGAATTTGAGTGTGAGAGAGAGGGAATAAGAGATAAGGTTGAGATGATTTGGATTGGATGTGAAATAGATGTGATGGGGATACTATGTGAGAGATTCAAATTTGAAATGAGAAAGTAAGGGAGAGAGTGAGGAAGGTTGTATGTGAGGGAGTGAGTTGTATGTGTGTAAGAGTTAGTTGGAAGGATGAGATGTTGAGGTGATGGGGAGCCTTTGGCTTAGGATTCAAATTTGAAATTTGAATGTTGGAGATGAAATGTGCGGTGGTTTGTGAGGAAGGTTTATTTGTGTTTGAAATGAATGGTGGGATGAAGAAGATGATGAGGTGGTGAAATCTAAGTGGTTGGATTGGAATGTGGTAGAGAGAATGTTTGGAAGATTTTGTGTGGAAATGTAGGGGACAAGAAGTACATGAAAGTACAAGGACTATTAGGGAATGTTGGGAATAAGATTTGTGAGGAATTTGAAATGGTTGGAGGATTAGTTTGGTGTAGAGATTAATCAAAGGATTGATTTAGGCTTAATCATTTTGTCATTAAGAAAGAAAAGAGTTGACAAAGATGATTATGGGTTATGTGTTGAATTAGAAAATCAAAGGTTACTTATAATTTCAAGTAACTCAACGTCGAGTATTCATAATCTCATAATACGTGAGTTTCCACGACTCGACGTAATCAATAATTATCTTGATGCAAACAAGCTAAGTGATCGGTGTATTTTACATACACCTCATAGCATGTTAATTACGCATTATTGCATTGTTATTCGTTGTTATACATGTACTTTGAGGGTATTTTGTGATTATGTAGGCTATGCGCATAAAGGAGTTAAGTTGGTGATATTACAAGCTTATAAAGGCTAAACGTTTAAAAGATGTGCAAGCTACTATATTGTTAAAGAGAAAAAAAGAGCTACACATTTAAATCAGGAAATGAAGAAAATCTGAAGTTGGCTCAAAGTTTTCATTTGCTACAAAAGACAGCTCGTGGTTTGGCTTATTATTTAAGAATTGGGCCTAATCTCAATTAATTAAACAAAAAGGCCCATGGACTTGTTTTGGCCTGGTGTGGTTTTGGCGTAGGAACAAAGCAAAAAAGAGCAATATATATACTTTGACAAAGACAAGAAGCAACTGGCCCCCATTCGACCATTCACAAAACAGAGTCAGCCGTCATTTTACATTCGTGAGACAAAAGGAGAATTTTATAATTTTCGGTGGATCCCATTGACAAAGAAAGAATAACACTACATTCGTGAGACAAAAAGGAAAATTTTATAATTTTCGGCGGATCCCATTGACAAAGAAAGAATAACAGCCGACCCTTTTTTTATTATATATTCGAGACAGAAGAAAGAAAGGGACCCATCCCATTTCTATTATATCCACCGCATTTTTGTCTTGATTTCATTCGAAGTATGCAAGACGGAATAGCATCGTCGTATGCAAGACGGAATAGATACGATGCTGTCTACCAACGTGATGTTCGGCTAACCTCTTGTAATCTCTCCCGGTAAAAGATATATTTGGTTTGATCATGTTTACGGATTTTATTTTGTTTGTCAAACATTAATTCATATGATTTTAATGCATATCCTTTATTTGATTTTAATGTTTTAGTATAATTATTTGATTGAATTATTGTGAGACATATTATTGCGAGTCAACGATTGTGCCGAACCTAATTAGTATAGGGGTTAAGACGGTCGTATGGTAAACATAATTTGTACCCATAATTGTTCATTTGAGTAATTATAAAATTAATTGATATGATTATTGTAAGACATGTTATTGTTAGTCAACGAGTTGTACCGAGTCCAATTAGTTTAGGGATTAAGACGATTCGTGTGGTGAATATAACTTGTGCCCAAACTTGTCCTTTTCAATTAATACAACTATGTCTATGTGGTTTGAAGGCAAACATTAGTAATAGTCCGTAACTTAGTCATATCAATATATCCGGAGCCGGGAGGGATTGTTTTTTACTCAATTGTTTACAACTCTTGCTTTTAGTTTCTTATTTAATTTTTATTTGTTTATTTACTTTTTATTGCTTATTTACATTCAAGTTAATTAGTAGTTTAATTATTAGCTTATTCTCTTTCTAGTTAATTACTCTCTAGGTCCCAAAATAAATGTCAGGTTTGACTTTTTTGAGTCTTTTTTGTTCAACTTTGACCTTAAATATTTTTATTTGTGTTATATAATACTTGATGAAAATTATACCAATGAAAATACATTTGAAACCCAATCTATTCATATACTTTGCATCAAATATTATGTAACACAAATAAAAATATTTACGGTCAAAGTTGAACCATAAAGGCTCTAAAAAGTCAAACTTGACATTTATTTTGGGACGGAGGTAGTAGTATTTAATTATTAAGTTTTCAAAACCCCAACTTTTATTGGTCAGTGATAACCCCAAAACTTAAATTAAACCCACATACTCATCGTGGATACGATACCCGCTTGCCCTATCTAGTATAAGGTAATTAGGTTTATTTTTGATCGCTGCAACGACATCGGTCACTAAGTGTTTTGCATTATTGTAAAGCATATCCCATAAATGGGAAAGGATGCATTTACGCAAAGAGACCTTTGACTTAGTTTGACCAATAAGGGAGTAAACCCGTTACGTGATTAGAGAAAACGTAAACACGGATTATGGTCATATGAATACTTTTACTTGATATCACGTGAAATATATAAATCCCCTAGGTTTAGAAAAGCCTTGGCTAGAGGCGTTTATCAAAATACTTGAGTTGGTGTTTTGCCAAAACTGGGAGGTTGTAAATTTGGATCCCTCTAATTCTAAAACTCGTTTCGAGTGTTCCCAATGAAGCACATAACATATTCATAACTGTTTTGAAAGATCCACATTTGTCAGGTAAGGGGAAAGCCGACTTTCAAAATTCGTCTCGAACCAAACAGAAGGCTGGCGCGTCAGAGCGCAGGCAGCGCGCCAGGCCCAGTTATTGGGTCCGGATGATTTTGGCTATCGTTTGTGATTTTTTGTGTTTTGAAGGTTTATTTGTTATCATTAAAATATAAGAAGACCTAATTAATGCTGTCCCAACAGATACAAGTACCTTTGTTAGATTGTGTGAGATGGTAAGAGATATTGCTAGTTTAAAAGGCACAACGAACATTAGCTTACTTTTCTTACAAAATGGGGAAACTATTAGTCGACAATTTAATCGTTGCCTTCTAGCCATCTTGAATTTGCATGACGTGTTGCTTCATAAGCCACAACCTATTACTGATGATTGTGAAGACAATTGTTGGAAGTCTTTCAAGGTAGCTTCTAATTAATTTTTCAAAAGTGTGTTATCATTTAATGAATAAATATCAGTTACTTGTTTAGTATTTATCGAGGTTATGAAAATTAAAGGGCTGCTTAGGTGCTTTAGATGGGACTTCTATTAGAGTCACACCTCCGTCAGATAAAAAACCAATGTACCGCACTAGAAAAGCAGACATAGCATGGGTGTTTGTTGTCCAAACATGCAATTTACATATGTTTTGCCCGGTTGAGAGGGTTCCGCACGCGATGGTCAAGTGGTAAGGGATGCCATAAGTAGGCCCGTTGGTCTTAAAATTCCTCAAGGTATAAGCGGAAGATATTTCTTTTTCTCTATATTTTTAATGTGTATTTAAATGTGACAACTCGTAATTTCAGGTCATTTTCCAAAACCTCGACAAATTACTATTCATCATTCACTATTCATGGTCAACATTCATCATTACGTAAACTAGGTTTACGGGTATTCAAATGCGCGTAACCAGTATGGTTTAGCGATCATTTGCCTTTTTATCTATTCATGAACCGTGCTTGGAAATTTTTATATTTTACATTTTCTGTTTCATTGCACGATTTTGTCAAATCTTGGTAACAACTCGCGTTTAACATACAATTAATTCAACCAACACTAGACAATGTCCAGTCTACACTTTTTATACAATTTTGGTTCCTTAAAATTCTATTTTTAAAGTCACAGTTCACTTTTTCCATTTTTACGTAAACCTTGCACCTTTTACGTCTTACGCGTTCTAAACCTTCGTTTTTAGATTTTTACTATATTTAAACCTTCCGATGAACTCACCACTCATCTAAAATAATAAAATAGGTCATGATAACAAGTTTTTATATTTTTAGAAGTTTTACAATTTTACGTTACCCGGTATTGCATTATGTGTCTTAAAAACCCTACGTTTGAGTACCGGGAGCAATCTACACTACTCTATACACTCAATACTCAAACTAATAATAAAATTCTGCATTTCTACTTCTTGTCCCATTGTTTGTAACGCCTAGCACCATCATATCACCTCAACACTTGTCCAAAAGTTAAGACAAGTGTTAAGTAAAACTTGCCACATGATTTCTAACTAACTATATATCACCTAACTTCATTTTTTTACATGCAAACACATAAAAACTCTGATCTTCCTCGCCAAAATTTTGCGGCTTTTCAAGGGCAAAACACCAAACTTTTGTGTTAAATCTATTAAAGTTAAACTACAAAGATGAAGATCCATTGGTGCAAGCTTGTTCTTGATTTTCTTGATTTTCTTGTTCATCATCATTTGTAAGGAACCAACCCTCATTCTTTCTATTCATTTCACTACTGATATTCATGTCATTTTATGTATTTTATATGCTACATAAGTTATTTATGCTTGATTATACTTGGTACATACTCTAAACCACTAGAAAACCCTAAAAGGACTTAACATGCAAAACAGTATTCTGATCAGGGGTAAAGATTGAATTAACTGGAACAATCAGTAGACTTTGGGCCTAAGGGAAGAATATTTAGTTGTAGATCTATGTTTTGTGGTCATTTTCTCGGGTGGTGATTCTCGTGACGACACCCGATGATTAAGATATGATTTTTTTTGGTAAAAACAGTCAGATCTGGTGTACTGTTCCCATTTGGGGAAAATCTCAAGTTTTATGGCATAACTTTTTAAATATCAAATATGTAGCCTGTTCTAGAGAAATAGGGCTATCATCTCCAATTGATTTCACCTTCATAGGATCTGTAGATTTCAAGATATGGCCGTTTTGGTAAGACATAAAACTCAGTCAATTTCACCTTCAGGACTGACTTGTAAAGAAAAATTATAAAAAGTGGTTATACTTGGATAATTTTGAGTAAACTTATTTTTACATTAAATTAGGGACTTAGAGGAAGCTAGGGATGTAAAGAACATGATTTTTAGATTTAAGGTTTGGGAGATATAAAATTTTGAAAGTGACTAAGTGTGTAAAATTTCCATTAGCTTTGTAAATAAAAGATACAAAAAGATTAAAAACTTGTATATTTGAACCTTAAGTTTTTATTTTGAACCACCTAAGATATTTTGGACCCTTAGTCATAATTTGAACCTTTTGACTAAAGATTGAACCCTTAGACTTAATTTGGACCCTTATGACTATTTTGGACTTAAAGACAAAAATGGGATTAAAACTTGAAATTGGGTAAGAAACATATTTCATACTTGACAATCATTTTAAAAGCCAAATTCACCCTTAAAACTTATTTAAACATTATGTACCAAGCATAATTGAGGTTACAACTTGCATGGCATATAGAAATAAATGTATCATTATTTTTAAGAAACTAAGACACGCGTATATATCTAGGTTACTCGTAGGATTTCGCGGATATTTCTTCATTATCTCACTTGATCGTGCACTTTGTTTTCGGTGAGTTTCATAGCCCCAACTTTTACATTGTTTATACATGATTTCTAAACCCTTGGGGTGGGAATACACTGCTTGTTTTTACATACGGACACAAGTATTAAAACTGTTACTTTGCCTAAGTTACCGCATTGCCATTGAAGTCCCCTACGTATCATGAACCGTTAATTATTTGTAAGCGCAGATGTTATGAATAGATCTATTTGGGTTGACACCCCGTCCGGGTTGGTCGCACCAACTGGGTAAACGGACGCATATCATTCGGATTATTTCCGAGTGTCTGGAAAACACTTATTTGGGGCATTTATTATTGTGCTTAATTGCATACCAATTCGTCGAGCTTCGGGGTCATGAGCTTAGAGCATTGTATATATATATATATATATATATATATATATATATATATATATATATATATATATATATATATATTTGGTTATGACCTCATATTTATTGTGATTGTCATGCTATTGAAATCTTGTGGTCCGCACTTTACTTATTTACTTAAACCTATGAACTCACCAACAATTATGTTGACCCTTTTAGCGTGTATTCTTAGGTAATTAGGTGATGATGATACACCTCTTGTATGAAGCACTTTTGAGTCACATTTTGGAAGCACATCATGATGAAGATGGTATTTGCACTACTTAAGCGTTTGATTATGTATTAAAAATCTTACATTTTGATGGTGAACTCTGATAACTGTGTTTTGTAAAACATTAACTTTAAATCAAACGCCTGTTTTAAAACGACTCACTTAGAGGTCGTTCTTTATTCCTTGTACTTTGTGACCAAGAACATCACGCTCCCGGAATTTCATTCCGCTGCAAACACAGATTTTGGGGGTGTGACATTAAACTAAGATAATTTTTTACTTTTGAATTTTGAAGGCTGTTATTATTTAGTGGATGTTGGATATTGCAATGCTCCCGGCTTTCTAGTCCCCTTTCGTGGTCAGCGATATCATCTCAACGAGTTTCATGGTCATCGACCACAAAACATTTGGGACCTACCTTAAAACTTGACCGGGAACCACCTTGTACATCTAACCAAGAAGAAAGAAAGACACAATAAAGATTAAAGGAAAAAAATATAACAAAAGATGCAACCTTTCTTCAATGGAGACTGTGTGTCGGTGTACTTGGTAAAGAAGAAGACCAAAGATATAATATTCTATACATAGTATTAAACATTTGGGAGTTGATAATACACATATCAATTTGATTTGTACACATAAATCTAATGTAAATAGACTGTTGTGCCCTTATATTGTCTTTTACTAGTTTTACACTATTTTTAACCCTTTTTTTGCATATCTAACTTGAAATTGCCTCCTCTATGGTTTTACCTATGAGTTCCAACGTCGCCCACTAAACCATCAAGAATCACATCACATGCATACATATATTTGACTTATTTATCTTTAAACATACTAAATAATCACTAAGTTCTTACTGTATAACCATCGAACATATATATTGTTAGAAATGAAGCTGAGCGATATTTACATGAATTGGAGTAGACAACTAGTATGCGTATAACACAGGGACTGCTAATGTAATAATGGAATAGTTGTCTTATGTTTGGCCTATAAATACCCCTCAAGTCTCCACTTGAGGGGTGTGGGTGTGTAACCTTATTTTTCATATTAATAATATATTTGTTCACCTCACCTTCTCTCTACTTTCTCTCTCAAAAAACTAACATGGATTTGATATACTTTGATCAACCTCGACCTCCGGAAACCGATTATTGTTGATTACAATTGGCATCAGAGCTAACCAGGGGCGAATCATGGGGTTTTGGGGTGAAAAAAATGTGATTTGTGGTGTTTTTTGAAGATTCGATACTGTTCATCGACAAACTCTTCGACTTTGTCGAAATCCTTCGAGTTAGAAGGCTTCGACTTTGTCTAAATCCTTTGAGTTTGAAGGCTTCGAGTTTGAAGTTAGAAGTCAAATTCTCCGAGTTTGGAGTGTTCGAATCCTTCGAGTTTGATACAGTAACTTCGAGTTTCTACTCATCGAGTTTCTACTCTTCGAGTTTCTACTCATCGAGTTTCTACTCTTCGAGTTTCTACTTCATTTCTACTCTTCAAGTTTCTACTCATCGAGTTTCTACTCTTCGAGTTTGTACTCTTCGAGTTTGTACTCTTCGATTTTCTACAATTCGAGTTTCTACACTTCGAGTTTGAAAAACTTCGAGTAAGGTGCAAAAAAGAGTTTTTTTGCGGGAAAATTTGAGTAAAATTTAATTTTTAGGCGTGACTAAACGTTCAATTTTTACGCTAAATTCAAATTTTGGTATAACGGTGAAAATTTTGGCCCAAAATTCGAATTTTTTCGGTGAAATTTGGCGTCAATATCTCTAAAACTCAAAATTTTCTAGTAAAGTTAGAATTGCATTTTATGGTGTATTTCAAACTCACTCATCACACCAAAATCACAAATGATATTATTGGTCTACACCTTCAAAACAAACCACGTATAGCTTAAAAGATCCTGATCAAGAATCACAATCATATGACAATGGCTAAATTTTGAACGTTATCAAAATGTGACTACGGGGATTATTTGTTTATTACTTATTTGAGCTTGAAGTGGAATTTCACGGGTGCGTGTACTTAGTATCTTGAAGATATTAGGGTTGGTTGGATGCATGATTCTTCGAGATCCTTGTTCGAGCTTTTAACCGTTAGAATGATTACGACTTGAGTCATCTAGTTATACCTGATGTAAGGAGTTACGTTGTTGTGCTCACAATGTATAGCTATCACTTTAAAGGAGTTACTTTGTAGTTCTTAAGTGTCACAAAAAGCTGTGGATAATTCGAGAGAAGTTCATATACAGTTAAGGATGGTTGGATGGGTATATGATTCTACCTTTATTTAAATTCTTAGTATTGGTTCTTAGTCAGACATTAGTACAAGCTTAAGTCACAAGTCTGGAAATTTTACTTCATTCTCAAGTTTGTCATATCGGGTTGTCTCCATACGTAGTCATTTACTATTAGCCAGTGGAAGTGAAAAGAGGTTTGATAAGAGGTTGATCTAAAGAGAATTGTAAAGAGAATAGTTATCGACATCTACTCATGGGGTATTGATTTGTATGTTGCTTCCAGGTGATATGTTTATGTACACATATGTATGATGAGTCTGAAAGATCGTCATCATCCTGGAGGGAGAAATGTGTACATCGGGGCTTTATTGAAGAACTGGAAGCATTCTAAGTGAGTTGAAGATGTCGATATGATGCTCCCCAAACAAACCTGTGAAAAAGTTACAGATTATCAGTCTATGATCCATTTTCCGCTGTGCAAGAGACTGAAGACAATTTGGGCAGAATTCAGAGAAACTACTTCTACAAGCATCAGGGTTATATCAAACGGGTTGTCAATTTGGGAGGGAGCATGTAAAAGAAAAGGGCTTACTAATTGGAAGGGAGTAATAACCCAATTAGATCATTACAGTGATTCTACAAGTAATTCAAGCAAGCTGAGGAAGATACGAGAAGATCAAGAGCTGTGAAGACATCCTAAGAGGCAATTGCACTTCTTCAACATTGTATTCATCATTGTTATGTACTTGTTAGGAATCATTGTAACCAATTCACGTATATCTCCAGCTGGAGGGAGATTGTTAGAAATGAAGCTGAGCGATATTTACGTGAATTGGAGTAGACAACTAGTATGCATATAACGCAGGGACTGCTAATGTAATAATGGAATAGTTGTCTTATTTTTAGCCTATAAATACCCCTCAAGTCTCCACTTGAGGGGTGTGTGTGACAAATCGTAATTTCAGGTCATTTTCCAAACTTCGAAAATTACTATTCATGGATTACTATTCATCATTTCACTATTCATCATTTTTTAAGTCAGTTTGCGACTTTGAAACGTTATCAAAAAATTAACTATTCATGAAACACTATTCATTACCAGAGGGAAATCACTATTCATGGTCATCATTCATCATTTCGTAAACTAGGTTTACGGGTATCAAAATTCGCGTAACCGTAAGGATTTAGCTGCATATTCATGAAACATCACTGAGGACACATCATATAGACTAGAGTAGTCTACATATCATCAGTAACATCATCTTCATATTAGGTCATTCACGGGTTTGCATAATTTCAATTCACGTATATTTATTTATTAAATAAACGCTATCACTCAATCATTTACTACGAACAATATACTCGACACTCCCGACTATGATCTTAACATATTTTCACACTCATTACAGTGATATAAAAATTATATTATTAGTTTACCCAGTATTTTGAAATTATTTACTATATATACCGTTAAAAACTTATAACTACGACGGTTTACGAAATTTCAACACGATAATTATTTGGACACCCGATACTTGCGAGAAATGTGATTTTATAATTTTTATGACTTCGTTATACTTTATTTTGTTCCGTCAAAATTTATTTCTAGCTAACTCGGTACCCGATAACAAGATATCCTAGCTAAATCTATCCTAACTACACCTAAAGTCCAAGACTAATTATTAACACCAACATCCCATCCCCCTTTCCCCTAAAATACACCCCATGCCCCCCCTCCTAGCCTACTTTGACTACTATTTGACCAAGACTAAATATCTATCTCATTTCACTACATATTTCTCATTTATACTTCAAGTAACCAAAAACAAATATCATCTCCATCTCCACCTTATGTAGAATCGGCCAAGAAGAAGAACCAAGGAGAAACCATAGCCATTCCAAGATCAAGTATTTTCCTAGTTCTATTAGTGCTTCTATTTAGGGTTTTGAAATAAAAGCCTTGAAGTAACTAAGTTATTAACCTCAAAAACACTTCATCATCAAGTAAGTGTTCTAAGTAAAATTTTTTTTACTCATTCATACTCCTACATGATCTATTTTTATGATCTAGTAGCAAAACATGCAAGTATATTTATGTTATATACCACTTATTACTTGTTTTTGTCATTAAAATGAATTTAAAGGATCTTATTAGTGTTCTTATGAACTCTATCATTTTTGGTGAAGATTAGGAACCCATGACACCCTAGGAAGGTGTATGGAAGGTCTAGAATAGCTTTGGTGTTGATTGGAAGGGATTTGTTCATGTCTTGAAATAGTAAAAATTGTTTTTGACAAAATATAATAAGGGTCTGTCCATTTTTGCAAAATCTGGAAAATTCAGTGGTTCATGGGTTATTTTGGCTTACATATTTAGAAAATGCACTAAAAAATGAAGCCATGGCCGCTGGAATGAGTAAAAACGAGCTTACGACGAGAAAGATACGTTAATTACAAGTTTAACGACGAAAACTATATTTTCTGAAAAATAGTAGGCTGTCACACGATTTTTAATGGTTAAAACGAGGCATTGAACGCGAACTAGATGAGCCGACATATCAAAAATCTATTAGTTCGCTGTAATACGAAGTCGAGGACATAAAGAACATAGAAAACGAGCTTATAACGACCGAGATACAAGCGATAGAAAACCGACGTTCACAACATATATACGCGTAAAGTGTTTTATAACTTAACAAGACGTCAAAAATATATTTTTTTTCGACGATAAACATTATTTCAATAATATACGAGTGGTATCGATAACATACGTATTTACATGTGTGACATCATTTCATGACTTACATTATATCATATCATTCATATTAGGTTGCGGTTAGAGATCGCGCCTCATTTCAGTGTATCCACTATTGTTATCATAACCATTGCATCAGGTGAGTTTTCATAGCCCCGTTTTCAATTGATAATTTCATTTCTAAACTTGCGGGGGAGAATACATTGCACCATTTTTCATATGGACCAAAGTATCAAATTCATTTACATTGCTTAAGTTACCTCATTGCCATGTTAAAGTCCCCAGTTTATCATGAACCGTTAATTTCGAGTAAGCGAGAGTGAGTGAATAGATCTATTGAGGGTGACTCCTCCGTTCGGGTTGGTAGCGCCAACTAGTCTACGAACGCATTTCATTTGAATCATATCAGAGTGTCTGGCAAAACACTCAGGTTGGGGCATTCATTTCAGTCTAGCTTCGGGGTCATGAGCTTAAGAGCCAATGTATTATTTTATGTAGCATTTTTATCATTTCACTTTATACTTGTGGTTACTGTAGAGACTTATCATTTACATAAACCTATGATTCTCACCAACTTTATTGTTGACCGTTTTAGCAATGTATTTTCAGGTAATTAAGGCATTCGCATCATGGCCTGCATGTGGCCATATCATAGAGTCGCGGTGACGACGCGTCTCACTTGTATTTATATGCACTTTAAACTATCGTTTGGTTTGTAACAAACTTATTTCCGCAAACTTGAATTATCTTTTGGGACCTATCTTTTGTAAACTCTGAATGTTTTATGTAATCAAATGATGTACTTTTAAAATGACACTTTAGGTCGTTCAATATAACTGTAACTATGATGCTATGGCAGTCGTGCCCCAGATATTCCATTCCGCTGCAAATCAGGTATTTGGGGGTGTGACAGATTGGCATTAGAGCGAAAGTTATAGCGAACTAGGTTTTCCATGATACCCTAGACTATAACTACATCATCACAACATCACATCATTTCATCATAAGTGCATATTCACTATACATGCGGTTTCATACATACATTATGTGGGTTATTTACTTTCATTTCACGTCGATTGTCACAGAGATGTCTTCAGATACTCATCCTATCATCATTACTTCAGACTATGACATGGAGGATGTCTCGTCACCACCTACTATAGTCCTAACATCAGTTGATCCTACACCAGACTCATCACCCATACCATCCGATGCTGAGACTGAACCCTTTGAGGAGGGCGAAGTTGCACCTACACCACCCTTATCACCACTGATTCGCTGTAGGGCTAGATTTGTCCCTATTTTTTGGCCAGGATAGCCGATACCTTTCGATCGGGCATACCGACTGCATCCGAATGGGCCTTTTAGGAAGCTGCTAGGAAGAGAGTACGTTATCTTACTCTTAGATCACCTGCTGCTCATGTACCACTACCACCACCATCACTTACCCCTAACACTAGTGGTCATCCCATAGTGTTTACTTCATCTTATCCTCTCAGACGCCGCTTGACAGCGCAAAAGAGGGTAGTATTCTGTACACCACCACTACCATCATCACCATCATCTCTATCATCATTATCCCCATCCTCACCATCATCTGGAGCACCACCAGCACCATCACATCTCAGATACCCTACTCCCATATCTGACTTGCCACTCAAGAAGCGTGCATGATTTGACACACCATCACCATCTACTACTGAGACTACAGAGACTACACCACCTAGTAGGTTTGAGGTCGGTGAGATTTCTAGAGCTGCTGCAGCTAGACAGCCTACTGCTCCTACACTTGAGACACAATTAGACCATCAACAAGAGCAGATTGACAAGGCCTTAGGTCAGATAGAGGAGATTCCATTGAGCCGAGTTGAGGCGATGGAGGAGGTGATATAGGGTTTGGTTTTAGGCAGGGTTTCCATTGATGTTTCCTATCAGGGTTAAGAGACTAGACAACAGGAGGATCGTGAGCGCATCACTGAGCTGAGGCAGGAGATGCCAGAGTTGTTTGACAGAGTCCAGATGTCGCAGGAGGAGCAGCAGCGACAGGCAGGTGAGTTAGTTTCAGCACGTGCGAGGATTGCTACTTTGGAGAGCAGGGATGTTGCTACTAAGCTTCAGATTCAGGATCTGACGGAGATTATGGTCAGATTAGCTGCAGAGGTCCGAGAGCTTCAGATTCGATCAGGCGGAGCACCAGGAGATGCCTAGATTAGACTTATATCATGCTAGCTTTTACTATTATTATCCTAGTCACGGGGTGTGTGACATAGTTTGAAGAACTTGTAGTCTTTTGGTTGTTGTACAAACAAAACATATCAAGTGTTGACTCTACTATGTAGAAATGGTTGTGCTATCTATGATATCGGTCCATGTAGGCCGAAATTTTCATGTATTATATTCATATGTGTTGTGATTATATTTATGATATTTCTTGGTTGTTTCTCGTTGTGATTTCATTGTATTCATACATGTTGTGGTTGTATATATTGTGTATGATGATCATTTCTGTTTGTGAGTTCTCATT
Organism: Artemisia tridentata subsp. tridentata; assembly: GCA_021014915.2. NCBI lineage: Eukaryota > Viridiplantae > Streptophyta > Magnoliopsida > Asterales > Asteraceae > Artemisia > Artemisia tridentata. Next base: position 451,834,170 of record CP139508.1, read on the forward strand.
ATTGTTATCTTTTGTGATTATGAAGAATTATACCGCCAAAGAAAACTACTCCAGCGATGACACCAACTGCTATACGAAAACTTGTTGCCGATAGTATAGAGGCAGCACTAGCAACTGAAAGAGAGGCCATAGCTGCTCGGGCTGCTGAAGCCGCTGCGGAAGCCGCTTCTCAGGCAGAAATAGCCGAAGCTGCAAGACTAGCTGCTAATGGTACTAGAGTACATGATGTTCGCAAATGTACATACAAGGACTTTAAGAACGGCGATCCCACAAAATTAAAAGGCACTGAAGGAGCCACTGCTATGATCCGTTGGTTTGAGAAGACGGAATCTGTATTTCTTCTATGCAATTGTCCAGATGATTGCAAGGTAAAGTTCGCTACTGTTACACTCTTTGATGACGCTATGTCATGGTGGAATTCTTATGCACAGCCTATTGGTATGGAAAACGCTTACAAGCTTATGTGGGAAGAATTCAAGAAGCTACTGACTAAGAAGGTTTGTCCACGCACAGAAGTAAAGAAGCTAGAAACAGAATTTTATGAGTTAGTAACTACAGGTAATGATATCGAAGTCTACATCAGGAGATTTCAAGAGTTGGCCGCGCTATGTCCAACTATGGTTCCAGATAACGAGAAGTTGTTGGAAAACTTCATTGGTGGGCTACCACACAGCATCTGTGGGGATGTAACTTCTTTTGATCCACTCACACTGGACGAAGCTATCAGAATGTCTCAAAAGCTTATGGCTCAAGTGGTAAAGAAGGGAACTACTGTCAACAACAATAACCGTAATAACAACAATAACAACTCCAACAACTACCGAAACAACAACAACTATAACAACAACCGAAACAATACCAACTATAATAACAACAACAACAAGAAGAGAAGGTGGGATAACAATCAGGGTGACAATGCTACTCAACAACCACCAAAGAGACAAGAAGTTGCTAAGGCCTATGCTGCAGGCCCAACTGAAAAGAAAGGTTACAATGGTACCTTACCCAAATGCAACAAGTGTCAAAGTCATCATAACCCTGGGAATTGTCCTAATCCTTGTGGTAACTGTAAGAAGGTTGGTCATTCGACCAGAGATTGCAAGCTTCCAATTGTGGCTGAAAATTAGAGACCCCCAGTGACATATTATGGCTGTGGAGAGATAGGACACTTCAAGAGTGACTGTCCAAAAAGGAAGAATCAGAGAAACGGGAACCAAGGTGGAACAGCTAGAGGAAGAGTTTATGTTATGGGAGGAGAAGACGTCAAAGAGGACCCGAAGGCTGTTACGGGTACGTTCTTCATCAATAATCGTTATGCATCCATTTTATTTGATTCAGGAGCCGATAGAAGTTTTGTTTCTACTACATTTGCACCTTTTCTCAACATCGAACCAACCACACTAGACACTCCTTACCACATCGAACTAGCTAACGGTAACTTAGTTGGCACCGAAAACATCGTCCGTGGTTGCACTCTCAATTTCCTAAATCACCCATTCAATATAGACCTTATGCCCGTAGAACTTGTAAGTTTCGACGTCATTATCGGTATGGATTGGTTATCCAGACATCATGCAAGGATCATTTGTGATGAGAAAGTTGTTCATCTTTCTTACAACGGCGAAACCTTGATCGTTCGTGGTGAACGAAGTGGGACTAGACTCAGTATCATATCATGCATCAAAACCGAAAAGTACATAAAGAAGGGTTGTTATGCTTTCTTGGCACATGTAACAGAAAAGAAGTCGGATGAAAAACGACTTGAAGATGTACCAACTGTTTAAGATTTTCCAGAAGTCTTTCCCGAAGACTTACCTGGACTTCCACCTACTCGCCAAGTAGAATTTCAGATTGACTTGGTGCCAGAAGCTGCACCAGTCGCACGAGCACCTTATCGACTAGCACCATCAGAAATGCAAGAATTGTCTAACCAGTTGCAAGAACTCTTAGACAAAGGATTCATTAGGCCAAGTTCCTCGCCTTGGGGAGCACCGATCTTGTTTGTGAAAAAGAAGGATGGATCTTTTAGAATGTGTATAGACTATCGAGAGCTGAACAAGTTAATGGTGAAGAATCGTTACCCACTTCCCAGAATCGATGATTTGTTCGACCAATTGAAAGGCTCTAGTTTTTACTCAAAGATCGACCTGAGATCCGGTTACCATCAACTTAGAGTTCGGGAGGGAGATATCCCGAAGACAGCATTTAGAACTCGTTATGGTCATTATGAGTTTCAAGTAATGCCGTTCAGATTAACCAATGCACCTGCGGTATTCATGGATCTCATGAATAGGGTGTGCAAGCCGTATCTGGATAAGTTTGTGATTGTATTCATCGATGACATCTTGATTTACTCGAAGAACGAAGAAGAGCACAGAGAACACCTCAGAACGATCTTAGAACTACTCAAGAAAGGGAAATTGTACGTCAAATTTTCAAAGTGTGATTTTTGGATCCGAAGAGTACAATTTCTTGGTCATGTCATTGATAGCCAAGATCGAGGCTGTTAAAGATTGGGCGACGCCCAAGACTCCTACAGAGATTCGTCAATTCTTAGGACTTGCTGGATATTATAGAAGATTCATTGAAGGGTTTTCTAAGATAGCTAAACCTTTGACCAAGTTGACACAGAAGAACTAGAAGTACGAGTGGGGAAAGTAACAAGAGTCCGCTTTTCAGTTATTGAAGCAAAAGCTTTGTAGTGCGCCAATTTTGGCACTACCCGAAGGGATCAATAACTTCGTGGTATACTGTGACGCATCACATAAAGGACTTGGAGCCGTATTAATGCAGAACGAGAAGGTGATAGCTTATGCATCTTGACAACTCAAGACTCATGAGAAGAATTACACCACTCATGACTTAGAGTTGGGTGCCGTGGTTTTTGCACTCAAGATTTGGAGGCACTACCTCTACGGTACTAAATGTGTAGTGTTTATCGACCACAAGAGCTTACAATATATACTTGATCAGAAAGAGCTTAATATGAGACAGCGTCGTTGGTTGGAATTGCTTAGTGATTACGATTGTGAAATTCGATATCACCCGGGAAAAGCCAACGTTGTGGCAGATGCCCTTAGCCGGAAAGAACGACTCAAGCCTTTGAGAGTCAGATCATTAGGAATGACGATCAGTTCACCTCTACCATCAAGAATCCTCGAGGCTCAAAGGGAGGCACTCAAGGAAGAAAATCGACCAAATGAGAAACTCTATGGAATACAGAGAATGCAAATGGTTTTGTAAAGAGATTAGACGGAGTATTATGCTTCAAGGATAGAAGCTGGATACCTCTCTATGGCGGGATACGAGAGTTGATTATGCATGAGTCTCACAAATCGAAGTATTCCATTCACCCAGGTTCTGATAAGATGTATCAGGATCTCAAGAGACTTTATTGGTGGCCAAATATGAAAGCAGAAATAGCTACGTATGTTAGAAAATGCCTTACTTGCTCTAAGGTAAAAGCCGAATACTAGAAACCATCAGAATTACTTCAGCAACCAGAAATTCCCCAGTGGAAATGGGAACGCATTACAATGGACTTCGTCACTAAACTTCCCAAGACATCAGGCGGTTACGATGCTATTTGGATAATCGTTGATCGTCTCACCAAATCAGCCCATTTCATACCAATCAGAGAGACTTATTCTATGGATCAACTTACCAGACTTTACGTCAAGGAAATAGTCTCAAAGCATGGTGCACCAATTTCCATCATTTCCGACAGAGATAGTCGATTTACTTCAAACTTTTGGCAGTCACTACAAGATGCATTTGGAACCAAATTAGACATGAGCACTGCCTATCATCCTCAGACCGATGGTCAGAGCGAGAGAACGATTCAAACATTGGAAGATATGCTCAAGGCATATGTGATTGACTTTGGAAATGGTTGGCCTAACCATTTGCCATTGATCGAATTCTCTTACAACAATAGTTATCACACCAGCATAAAAGCAGCACCCTTCGAGGCACTCTATGGTCGAAAGTGCCGGTCCCCTGTTTGCTGGGCCGAAGTTGGTGAAGCACAACTCACTGGTCCAGACATGGTTCGCGAAACAACAGAAAAGATAATCCAGATCCGAGAAAGACTCCAAACAGCCAGAAGCCGACAGAAAAGTTACGCTGACGTTCGACGCAAACCATTAGAATTCAAAGTTGGCGACAAAGTTATGTTGAAGGTCTCGCCTTGGAAGGGCGTGATACGATTTGGAAAGCGCGGGAAATTGAACCCGAGGTACATTGGGCCATTTAAGATTCTGGATAGAGTTGGTCCAGTGGCATACAGACTTGAGCTTCCGTTAGAGCTCAACAGCGTACATAACACATTTCACTTTTCAAATCTCAAGAAGTGTCTTTCAGATGAATCACTCGTAATTCCATTAGAAGAAATTCAACTCGACGATAAGCTCAATTTCGTGGAGGAACCAGCAGAAATCATGGACCGTGATGTCAAACAGTTGAAGCAGAGTCGAATTCCTATCGTGAAAGTTCGCTGGAATTCTCGAAGAGGTCCCGAGTTTACTTGGGAGCTGGAAGACCAGATGCGACTCAAATATCCACATCTTTTCACTAAATCCACTCCAGAGACCAACACTAACTGAATTCAGGGACAGAATTCCTTTTAAGGTGGAAGACTGTGACAAATCGTAATTTCAGGTCATTTTCCAAACTTCAAAATTTACTATTCATGGATTACTATTCATCATTTCACTATTCATCATTTTTGAAGTCAGTTTGCGACTTTGAAACGTTAACTTTGAAACGTTATCAAAAAATTTACTATTCACAAAATACTATTCATTCCCGGAGGGAAATCACTATTCATGGTCATCATTCATCATTTCGTAAACTAGGTTTACAGGTATCAAAATTCGCGTAACCGTAAGGGTTTAGCTGCGTATTCATGGAACATCACTGAGAATACATCATATAGACTAGAGTAGTCAACATATCATCAGTAACATCATCTTCATATTAGGTCATTCACGGGTTTGCATAATTTCAATTCACGTATATTTCTTTATTAAATAAACGCTATCACTCAATCATTTACTACGAACAATATACCCGACACCCCCGACTATGATCTTAACATATTTTCACACTCATTACAGTGATATAAAAATTATATTATTAGTTTACCCAATGTTTTGAAATTATTTACTATTATATATCGTTAAAAGCTTATAACTACGACGGTTTACGAAATTTCACACGATAATTATTTGGACACCCGATACTTGCGAGAAATGTGATTTTATAATTTTTATGACTTCGTTATACTTTATTTTGTTCCGTCAAAATTTATTTCTAGCTAACTCGGTACCCAATTACAAGATATCCTAGCTAAATCTATCCTAACTCCACCTAAAGTCCAAGACTGATTATTAACTCCAACATCCCATCCCCCTTTCCCCTAAAATATGCCCCATCCCCCCCCCCCCCTCCTAGCCTACTTTGACTACTATTTGACCAAGACTAAATATCTATCTCATTTCACTACATATTTCTCATTTATACTTCAAGTAACCAAAAATAAATATCATCTCCATCTCCACCTTATGTAGAATCGGCCAAGAAGAAGAACCAAGGAGAAACCATAGCCATTCCAAGATCAAGTATTTTTCTAGTTCTATTAGTGCTTCTATTTAGGGTTTTGAAATAAAAACCTTGAAGTAACTAAGTTATTAACCTCAAAAACTCTTCATCATCAAGTAAGTGTTCTAAGTAATAATTTTTCTACTCATTCATACTCCTACATGATCTATTTTTATGATCTAGTAGCAAAACATGCAAGTATATTTATGTTATACACCACTTATTACTTGTTTTTGTCATTAACATGAATTTAAAGGATCTTATTAGTGTTCTTATGAAATCTATCATTTTTGGTGAATATTAGGAACCCATGACACCTTAGGAAGGTGTATGGTAGGTCTAGAATAGCTTTGGTGTTGATTGGAAGGGATTTGTTCAAGTCTTGAACCAGTAAAAATTGTTTTTGACAAAATATAATAAGGGTCTGTCCATTTTTGCAAAATCTGAAAATTTCAGTGGTTCATGGGCTATTTTGGCTTACATATTTAGAAAATACACTCAAAAACGAAGCCATGGCCGCTGGAATGAGTAAAAACAAGCTTACGACGAGAAAGATACGTTAATTACAAGTTTAACGACGAAAAATATATTTTCTGAAAAATAGTAGGCTGTCACACGATTTTCAATGGTTAAAACGAGGCGTTGAACGCGAACTAGATGAGCTGACATATCAAAAATCTATTAGTTCGCTGTAATACTAAGCCGAGGACATAAAGAACGTAGAAAACGAGCTTATAACGACCGAGATACAAGCGATAGAAAACCGACGTTCACAAAACATATACGCGGAAAGTGTTTTAGAACTTAACAAGACGTCAAAAATATATATTTTTTCGACGATAAACATTATTTCAATAATATACGAGTGGTATCGATAACATATGTATTTGCATGTGTGACATCATTTCATGACGTACATTAGATCATATTATTCATATTAGGTTGTGGTTAGAGATCGCACCTCATTACAGTGTATCCACTATTGTTATCATAACCATTGCATCAGGTGAGTTTTCATAGCCCCGTTTTCAATTTATAATTTCATTTCTAAACTTGCGGGGGAGAATACATTGCACCATTTTTCATATGGACCAAAGTATCAAATTCATTTTCGTTGCTTAAGTTACCTCAATGCCATGTTAAAGTCCCCAGTTTATCATGAACCGTTAATTTCGAGTAAGCGAGAGTGAGTGAATAGATCTATTGAGGGTGACTCCTCCGTTGGGGTTGGTAGCGCCAACTAGTCTACAAACGCATATCATTTGAATCATATCAGAGTGTCTGGCAAAACACTCAGTTTGGGGCATTCATTTCAGTCTAGCTTCGGGGTCATGAGCTTAAGAGCCAATGTATTATTTTATGTGGCATTTTTTTCATTTCACTTTATACTTGTGATTACCATAGAGACTTATCATTTACATAAACCTATGATTCTCACCAACTTTATTGTTGACCATTTTAGTAATGTACTTTTAGGTAATTAAGCCATTCGCATCATGGCTTGCATGTGGACATATCATAGAGTCGCGGTGACGACGCGTCTCACTTGTAGTTATATGCACTTTAAACTATCGTTTGGTTTGTAACAAACTTATTTCCGCAAACTTGAATTATCTTTTGGGACCTATCTTTTGTAAACTCTAAATGTTTTATGTAATCAAATGATGTACTTTTAAAACGACACTTTAGGTCGTTCAATATAACTGTAACTGTGATGCTATCGCAGTCACGCCCCAGGTATTCCATTCCGCTGCAAATAAGGTATTTGGGGGTGTGACAGTGTGGGTGTGTAACCTTATTTTTCAAATTAATAATATATTTGTTCACCTCACCTTCTCTCTACTTTCTCTCTCTAAAAACCTACATGGATTTGATATACTTTGATCAACCTCGACCTCCGGAAACCGATTCTTGTTGGTTACATATATTGTATTTTTTTTTATTGTTTACTCATCCTCCGCAAATATTAGATATCAATTACAACAAGATGACAGGCAAATGCGCAACAAGCTGCGCCGCAACCCCCTTTTAGATGGCGAACCCAATCCTACTAAAAATGAAGTTTTGTTTCTTATGAGTCGAAAAATTACTTTGCACAACCCATTGAACTCTAGTAAAAAACTCCCCTACTTCTAGAGCTAGGAAACCAAATGTATCAAAAGTAAAAGGGATAAACACGATTGGATTTTCTAAACAAGTCTTCTCGTGTTTAGCAACTTTGCTCGATTCCGCTTTCAACGCAGATTGTCCCGCAACAAACCCATTGTCCCTGAGCCCAACAAGAGGGGACACCCCAGTAAGATCCACACAAGCATGTTTTCCCCCATCACACCCAAACACAAGTATATCAGCCGGCCATAAAGTAGACCTCCCTTTAAGCAGATCCGTCAGAAAGTTCACGGGGGCCTCCTCTTTACAAGAAATTCTTGCTCATTTAAGAACATCATACAAAACATCCCTAACCAAATTATAGTGTATTGAATTAGTTTTATGACAAGTTTGCAATGTGATGTGCATATGCGAGACCCTTTTTACTCTTAAAATGATTGTTCTTTTCTTGATTTTCATGAGAAGTTTGTTAACTTTTGCACATATGTTTTAATTTGTAAACTCGAAGATCGATATTGCATTGAACATGCTTATGCGTTAAAACTTGCTACTATTATAATATTTTTTTATATGCTTATCTTTTATTAAGAATTAACTTTTAGATTTACATAGATGTGGAAGACAAACGGGCAAAAAGCTGCGCCGCTAGCCCTTTTTTGATTGCAAAGCTTATTCTTTTGAAAACTATATCTGCGGATCTAGGTGTCATAACATTACTATGCATAACACGTTGGACTAAATATAAGGAAGGGATCTAGGTGTCATAACATTACTATGTATAATATTGTTCAAGAGTTTTTGATGATGAATAAGCTTGTTGCATAACTTATTTTTTGATATCATGATTTAGATTAATGTGTGGCTTGATTGTTAAATTATTGTATATTTGTTTAAGTTGGTTTCTTGAGTTATGTTTGCAACCATTGTCTTATCTAACGGAACGGACTTGCGGATGAACGAAGAGAATGGTCACCTTAATGAAAACATCTCTAATTAATTATTTGATATAAAAGGTGTTAAATTAATTTGAATTAATGGAAGGTGCAGCTTATCCCCCCCCAAAGACCGAAATCCACCCCCCCTCCCCATTTTTTTCAATTTTTTTATTTATTTTTATTTATTTTTTATTTTTATAATTTTGTTTATATCAAAAAGCTATAAACCTGAAAGTGCGGAATAGAAATACGGAACAAAAACTATAAAACTGTCAAAAATACGGAATAGAAACTGACAAAAAATTGTGATATATTGTCCAAAAAAGAATCCTGGGAGGGTTTCTATACAAGAGGCCTTAATGGAAAGGTCATCAACACCGGTGAAAATTAATGAGAGGCACAAACAGAAGATGGGTTTTTGCTCCAATTTTTGAAAAGAAAGTCAAATTATAATATATATTAAACCACATCAGAATCGGTGCCGTTTTGCTCCATTTTTTCCCGCCAAAAAAATTGGCCCACCTTTACTTTGCCGCTTTGTCCATCTTCCCTATCCAGGTTTCTCCATTGTTGTGGCCCATTTGCGGCCTCTTTTCGTCGGCGATGAAATCCATTATGCAGATAAACTATGGTGTATCCACCTGTCCTCTTTTTCCTTACTCTTTAGGTATGGCTTCTACCTAAAATTCAACATTTTGTGTCTGCTTTTTCAAACCAGGTACAATGCACACCTTCACTTGCACGTGTGCTGTGATTGATATACTGCCAATAGAACTTTCTATACCATACTTTTTTCTAACAAAATATATCTCTTCAGTTCCATCCAGAGTTGAGAGAAAAAAAAAGTGCGAAAATATTTAAAAAAAAAAAAAAAAAATTACAACAGTAGAGAGATCACCAACGTTTGAAGGAGGTGTGCATCGTGTTTTACCTGACTCATGCATATTCATTGGTTTTTTACTTTGCTTTTATTTGCTTTGCATAATGTCTAAATTGTTCAGAATGGTTATGTATCTTACTTTTAACAAATGCGTGTATGTTTGATGTGTATATGATGGCAACAAGGACACTTCTATAGGTTTGATGCAGATTTTATACTCTTTTTAGTTCTTATTTGCTTTGCATAATTTCTATATTCTTAAGAATGCTTATGTGTTTTACTTTTAACATATGCGTGTATGTTTTATATATATATGATGCCGATAAGTACACTTCTATACGTTTGATGTACAATTTATACTGTTTTTATTAGCCAGTAAGTACGGACAGTAAAGTACGAGCGTAGTTGTGAAATATGAAGGTTAAAAAAAACCCCATACATAGGATTAGCCCTGCTGCTTCTTTAGGAACTGCGGGTGTTTGTGCTTTTCGTCAGGCCGAGGAATCTTATAGTGTAGATGTAGAAACAAAGAGGCTGCTTAGTGATGTAGGTAGTGTTGACCCACCTTTAGATTCGATTAGTAAGAAGGCATGTGGTTCTTGGCCTGTTGCTGTTCATGGTTCTGCTGCTAGCAGTTCTATAGAACAGCCAGACGCGTCGAACCTTGAAAAATGAGATGGCCTTGGTGTTAATTACGGATAGCGTAATCCAAGTGACGTGTTGTCGTATCAACACTTTGAGAGTGTGCCGCCTCTTACCAGTCAACAAGGGCATATACCTAATAGTGCAGATCCTCAACCTAATGTCACTAATTCCTTCACTGATCCGGCTGTGCCAATACTAACTACGTATCATATTCCTTATGCTTGGTCCTTTATCTTCTAATGCTAATCGCTTTAAACCCGGTTGCCTGTTAAATATAATTTTTTGCCTACTGTGTTTCAGCCAAATCTACCTTGGAAAAAGTTTATGATGGGAAGACACCTATCTTAGAAGCAAATTGTTCATGTGATCAGCAGCGTGCACTTCCCATGAACAAAGGAAAACGGAAAATGTATGATGTTTCTCATGAAGATCAAACATCTGCAGAAGACAATAGGCCTCCGCCGTTTTCAGAAATTAATTGCGACGCAGAATTGCTATGTAATTTGTGACCACTTTTCCTTTTCATTTGCTGTTGTATACATTTTCTATTGATTGATGGACATATTCTTTATGTTTTTTACAGGTACAGAGTCTCTTTCTATAATGGATCGCAACCAGCCAAACGTTCAACCTTACCATGTTGGCTGCGAAAGACAGCCTTTATGCCTGCCCTCCGATTCACATGCCCCTACCTCTTCGTCTAATCAAAGTACCTCATCCCAATATGCATTCACAGTTGGCAACAATTCGAATCTGCACACAAATAGGCAACAATGCCGGTCTCGAGGTTTGGTTTATTTTAAAAAAAAAAATTACGTGTATATTTTGATCCATTTTCCAATTCCTCAGTACCTTTCTTTTTCTTTGTTCCAGTTATAATGCATTCTTCATCAACAACAGCACACCGTCCACGTAACCCGCGCACGACCCGTGCAAGGTCTAGGCAAGGAATGCTTATGCTTTGGTCTAACCTGTTTTCTAAGTCAAATGAACCAGCAATTTCTTTTTTCACCAGCTTTTTTTTTTTACACTTTCATTTGTGTTTTTCAAATGCAGGCCCTCCGGACACATACGCATATATGGGCCAATGTGACCAGAAGTGCCATCATTGCAATGCACGCTTCTGGTATGCTGAAAGAGTTGCTTCCAGTCGTAGAAACCATCTAGAATATCATAAATGTTGCAATGGCGGGAAAGTAAAGATTGATGGTTGCGACGAGTATCCAGCATATATAAAAGACCTTTTCACTGATCGTCACTTCATGGAAAATATTCGTGCCTACAATCAGATGTTCGCAATGACATCGTTAGGTGCACAAGTAGACAAGTCTATAAACACGGGACGTGGTCCTTATGTATTCAAAATTTCTGGGAAAATTTACCACAAGATAGGGAGCATGTGTCCAGACAAAGATACACGCCCAAAGTTTCTGCAGTTGTATATATATGATACAGAAAATTAAGTTGCAAATCGTTTAGAAAGCTTTCAAAGGTCTGGTCACGGCTTGCGGGCAGACATTGTAGAAAACTTGATTGATCTTCTAGACGATCATAACCAATTGGTCCAGCTCTTTAGAACAGCAAGTAATAAAATGGCTGAAGTTGATATTCCACAGTTCAAGATCCGTTTGTTTGGTGTCGTTGGTTCAAGATAGCATGAATTGCCTGCAGGAGATTCTATTGGTGCTATTGTCTTTGAAGGTGGGCCGGATGTGCAGACTGAGTTTGATGTCATTGTTGAACAACACAGTCGTGTTCTGCAACGAGTCAACAAATTAAACGCTTCTTATATGTCACTGCAATTTCCGTTGATTTTTATCTTTGGCGAAGATGGCTACCATTTGGGCCGTAAATTATTAACCAGAGCTTCAACTTCTGAACACCCGATAAAAATGACAATGAAGATGTACTATTCATACGAGTTACACGATCGTTTTGGTCAGTATAGTCTAATGAGGAGGAGTGGCAGACTTTTCCAGCAGTATGTTGTGACTGCTTACTATAGCATTGAACAGTCAAGGATTGACTATATACGAGAGCACCAGGACGACATTCGCAATGACTACATGGCCGGGCTATACGATGCTATTTCACGTGGTGATCGGGATGGTTCAGATGCAGGTTCAAGGATAATACTGCCTTCATCTTTTACAGGCGGGCCACGCTACATGTATATCCATTATTTAGACGCTTTGGCTATATGTCGTGTGCACGGGAACCCATCGTTCTTTATCACCTTCACATGCAATGTTAACTGGCCTGAAATTGAAGAATATATGCAAGAGTTTCCGCATATAACAGTTGCTGACAGGCCAGACGTTGTCGATCGTGTCTTTGAAAGAAAGATACATGATTTGGTTACTTTCTTACGAGAATCGAAACCTTTTGGATATGTAGAAGCAGGTATCCTCTAAATTATATATGTAATCTTTACTAAAAATATTACACTTGGTTAGTGCCTAACTAACTCTCATTTTACTGCAATTTTATATACAGTTGAGTTTCAAAAAAGAGGTTTGCCGCACTGTCATTTATTGCTATGGGTCAGAGAAAGTCACCGTGTGCAGAGGCACGAAGATGTGGACATGTATGTCTCTGCAGAGCTACCAGACCAAGTAATTGATCCAGAAGGCTATAGAGTTATTACAGAGTTCATGATGCACGGACCGTGCGGGCTGGTCAATAAATCTGCGCCATGTACGCGACGCGGTGATGATTGCAGTAAGAAGTTTCCTAAACCTTTTTGTCCTGCAACGTTCATTGACCAAAAAGGTTATGTACATTACCGCAGACAGGATTTAGGCACAACAACATTAAAACAGAATGTCCTACTTGATAACGGGTACGTTGTTCCACATAACCGGTCTCTATGCATGCGGTTCTATGCACACATCAACGTTGAATATTGTGAATGGTCAATGCTTATAAAATACCTCTTCAAGTACATTTCTAAAGGCACTGACCGAATAGTGGCTCAGATTACAAGAACACTGGGAACTGCAGAAGCAAGCACGAGTCAGCGTTCATTGCACATTGATGAAATAAAGAATTTCCAAGATGCTAGATACATTGGCCAACATGAAGCATGCTGGAGGATTCTCGGATTCAGCATACATAGCAGATATCTACCGGTCCAGATACTTGCAGTTCACCTTGAAAATATGCAGCGCGTCACTTTTAGAAGGCAACAACAATTGCAGGCAATTGTGGATAGTGAGCACAACAAAAGAACAACCCTAACTGAATGGTTAAAATATAATACTTACAATACAGACGGGCACCATCTAACCTATTTAAACTTTCCCAGAGAGTTTGCATGGCATAAAGATGGGAAATATTGGCAGCGTAGGCGGCGTACTACCAGCATAGCTATTGGTCGTTTGACATATATCCATCCTAGCTCTGGAGACGCATTCTACTTGAGGTTGCTACTCTGCCATCAAAAAGGTAGAAAGTCGTTCTGCCATATCCGTACAGTTGACGAAACTGTCTATCCTACAAATAGAGCAGCGTGTGAAGCAATGGGCCTTTTAGGTGGTGATCAAGAATGGAACATCGCTTTACAAGAAGCTTCTTTCTCAGCCACTCCATCTCAAATGAGAAATCTTTTTTGCCAAATCCTCATCTTTTGTGACGTTTCCAGCCCAGTTACATTGCTGCAGTCACATGTAGATTCCATGTCAGAAGATATTCCTTTAATACTTTCAGAGGTATTACACATACCAAATCTTCATGTTAGTGCGGAAGACTTAGAAGGTGGTCTTATATATGATCTGCAGGTAATTCTTAATTTCTATGGAAGATCGGTTCAAGATTTTGGCTTTCATCTACCTCCACCTCACTTGCTAGAGATCTTGAATAATAGAACAGTAATGGAAGAAAGGTCCTACAACCGTGAACTCTTGCGAAGTGAAAGTGAAAGATTAATGGGTCAGTTAAATGCTGAACAGCGAATAATCTTTGACCAAGTAACACAAGCTGTTAGTAATCAGCAGCAGAAGCTCATATTTGTTTATGGACACGGAGGGACAGGAAAAACTTTCGTTTGGAAGACCATAATTTCTAAGCTGAGGTCAGATGGAAAAATTGTACTCGCAGTCGCTTCTTCAGGTATTGCAGCTTTATTGCTCCCATCAGGACGAACTGCTCATTCACGATTCAAGTTACCACTTGATTTAACTGACGAATCAGTGTGCACCATTAAAAAAAATATGCAGATAGCAGAACTACTTAGGCAAACTGATCTTATCATATGGGACGAAGCTCCTATGAACGATCGTAGATGCTTCGAAGCACTTGACCGTACATTGAGAGATGTAATGAATGCACCAACCAGTGTGTTTGGCGGAAAACCGGTTATTTTAGGTGGGGATTTCAGGCAAACACTACCCGTCAAGAAAAATGCTACAAAACAAGAAATTATCTCTTCTTCTATAACACTTTCATACTTATGGCCGTATTTCAAAATCATTCGGCTTAACCAAAACATGTGGCTCCGACAACCAGGCCTCTCAGCTCACCAATATCAAGCAACTGCCACATTTTCTGAATGGTTACTCCACGTTGGAAACGGTACCATTGGCCAACCAGATGAAACCAATCCAGAAGATACGAGTTGGCTAGAGATACCAGCTGCATACTGTATTCCCGAAAGCGACACAGCTATCCAAGACCTCATTGATTTTATATACGATGACCAAACATTACAGGCACCCACTGCAGCATCGTTACAAGAAAAAGCTATAGTGTGTCCCAAAAATGAAACTGCCGATATCATAAATTCTACTGTCCTCGATATGCTACAAGGAGATACCTATACTTTTACAAGTATTGACAAGGCTACACCAAAAACAAATGATGGAGGAGCAACAGAGGTATTGTATCCTCAAGAATATCTGAACACGCTTTCCTTTTCAGGAATGCCACCCCATCACCTTCAACTTAAAATAGGTGCACCTATAATGCTACTAAGAAACCTAAACTTAGGCGGTAGTTTGTGTAACGGTACACGCATGATTGTCACTCAAATCTTTACCAGGCTTATTCAAGCAAAGATCATCACCGGTACAAGAATGTCTGAAAAAGTTTACCTACCACGGATTTTGCTCATCAATAAAGACGAGAAACTATCGTTTGTGTTTAAAAGGAAACAGTTCCCAGTTAAGGTGTGCTACGCAATGACAATCAACAAAAGCCAGGGCCAATCGTTAAATAAAATAGGCGTATACCTACCCGAACCTGTCTTTGGCCATGGTCAGTTGTACGTTGCATTGTCAAGAGCAACATCTCCTCAAGGCTTAAAAATGCTTATCAAACAACAGCTAGGCAAAGATAAAAACACGACTAAGAATGTTGTTTACAAAGATTTTTTAGCCATGGTCACAGCTGCACAGGTTCCTCACGGTTGCATTTACCTTTTAAATATACGTTTGTCCAAATGGCACCTGTCTATACCAATACCCTTAGAATTGTTATGCCAAATGCTTAGCTATTATTGTTAGTCTAAATAGGCAAATATTGTATCTATTCTATAGTTGGTTAGCTTTATAATTTTCAACATTCATGGTTGCCTTCTGAACTTTTTCTTTCGATTAAACATACAGTCAGATACACTTATCATTAACATATTCTTTTTAACATATAGGCAAATGGACCAGAGCTCTAGCATTGTTACATCTTCCACCTCTGCAGGGAAACAGATTGTCGCAGAATCACAAGACATCAGCCTTGCCAGCATAAAAGAATCAGATACTGATAAGGCTATATGTGTAAAAGTATACCGAAAATGGACACCAACAAACAAGCAAGGGAAACCGGTACTATTCTGTTGCATGTTAATTGATCAGCAGGTACATACCACTATCCTATCATCCAACTACAGAATTTCACACTCTCATATTCTATTAAATTAAATTTGTTGGTTACTGTTCTATTTGCAGGGTGAAGCTATACAGGCAAACGTTAACTTACGTGAAAAAAACAAATTTGATGCCATCCTTCAGATTAGCAAAACTTACAGGATAACCGGCTTTGGCTTTCAGCCTGCAAGAACATGGATGCAGGTTGTCCCTCACTCACTTTCATTAGTTTTCGGAACACACACAGATATTAAGCCTATACCAGATACAAGCTTCCCAAATCATTATTTCAACTTCAGCCACTATCGAGAACTTTATTCAAAAGTAGATGTAAAAGAAGGCCTACTAACAGGTACGCAACACACGCATATATAAAACCAGTATAGCTAATAGATCTCTAATTCGGTCCTACTATTTACAGATTATATCGGTTGCGTCCAGTATGTAACTAGAATACAGCAATCACTCAAAGCAACGAAAGATTCAGCTGTTTGGAGAGACATTGGTATTCAAAATTTAGAGTACGTATCCACCATTTATCTTTAAAAGTGCATTTTTACATTTACTCTCACAAATTCTTTGTCATTCTAACAGTAGCCACACAGTCCGTTTTACTTTATGGAATCAAGATGCTCACGCTTTTAAGAAAATAGAATATGAAAAAGCAGAAAAAACCAGTGATCATAGCGGTCAATTCATGCTTTGTAAAAAACTATGGAGGTAACATTATTACTCTAAACTTATGATTGACCTTTTTAGCTCACTTGCTTACCATCTGCTTAAAATAACGCAGGCCTACAACTTTCAGCCACACCTGCAACAGCTTACTATTTCAACCCAGACATACCCGAATGCCATGAAATCCGCAGTGTGTAAGTCAGCAAAATAAAAAAGTAATGTTGAATTTAAAATTTTAAAAGAAACTAGACTCACAACAATTAATGATACAGGTACAAACAGTTCATTGATCCACTAGCGATACTCAATGTCCAGCATGAAAGGTGTGCAGATCCGCTTCAAGAAAAGTTCAGAAACCGAGTGACCCTAGCAGATTTGGCTAGCGAAAATCCACAGAACCAACAGGTAATCAGCAATTGCAGTACAACCATAATCAATTAAAACGCTGATACACAGTTTATATTTTTGTAAAACAGAATGTCCGGTTTACTGTCGTCGCTACAATTGACAACATCGATACAACAAGAGAATGGTTTTTCAAGAAATGCCATGACTGTAAATACAAGATCTCTCAACGGTTTCCGCACACCCATTGCAGCCAGCCAACCTCTGAAAGCGACATATCTTACAGGTGAACCACAATATTCACGCATTCCTAGACTAATATACATAACCAACTTTTTATAACAAATAAGTTTCTTTATTAAAAAGCGTCCTATATATTTTTTACACAGCTATTGTTTCAGAGTACAACTGTCCGATGGCACTGCCAATGTAACAATGACATGTTTTAGCAATGAAGCAAACTCGCTGGTAAAGGATTGCAAAGAATTGCTTCAAGCCATGCCTGACCAAAGCCCCTATGACTACCCAACGGAACTGCTTTCTCTACAAGGAAAACAGAAGATTTTTCAGCTTCACTTTGACCCAGAAAGCACAAAAGAAAAGCAACTTTTCATTCTCGATACATGTTGGGACAATACACCATTAATAACAGAACAGCTTGCTAACGACGCCGGGGGAAGTGGAACAGTTCAACCCAAAGAAAATCAGACTACACCACCGACACAAAACACCCGTTTACCTGAACTATCAAAATCCACAGCCCAACCTCAACAAAAAACTGCTAGGAAATCCCTTTTCACACAAAACAAAGATGCAGCCACACCACCACCACCAAAAAAACCCAAAAAAAAAAACTAATCATTGCAAGCTTTCAGGCCACAGATCCAAAAGAACATGGCAGATCATCTATGTATAATATAATCTACGTACGTGCGCACTACTCGCATATGCTTTAAACACAATAACTTATGTAAATATATATCACTACTACTTAGCACCAATCATGTAGGCAGACCTCTGCCATAGAACAGTTAACTCATTATCTCTTTTGTACAACGCATATATGCGCGTGACTTTAACATTAAATAGGTAGTAGGCTTGCTCTTTGGTGCAACATGTGGCTCCCAAATCAGTTATCTCAGTGTTCTAACATAGGTCAACTTCCAAATATATCAGGCAAGACAAAAAAAAAACATGTTACACAGGTTGCAAACATGTAACACATCGAAAAACAAAAAAATAGATAATGGAAAAAAAAACAAATTAAAGTAGATAATAACACTTATATTTATACATAAAACCTAAAAAAGTTCATCCATACATAGAGGCATATTCAGTACCTCCCCAAAATTCGCCCAAAGGCTTACACATAGGTCAAACATAAACATTCTAGCAAAAGACAGCAACCCAACAAGACTTAGATACCCTTAACACTACCAAACCTAAACAAGCAACCTAATCATGAAGATCCATAGCATTTATATGATGATCCTTCTCCAGCCTTCCTTCTCTTGCTAAATCAAGTACACCAACCAAACCAGCCAACATCCTAGCATGTCTATCCACAGTCTCATCCATGGATTCAAGCACATCTCCAGCCACTTCATGAAATGGACTAAAAGTCTGAGTTTCAGCAATCAACGCTTCACGGTTCTCAGCAGTGATGCGCAACTCATCACATAATTCTCCAATACGTTGAATCAATATTTCCAGCTAAGCCCTCTCCTGACCAAAGAAAAACCTAAAACAATCTTGAAGTCGATCCGACCCACAAGCCTCCTTCAGTTGTTCAATGTGCGGGAGAGAAGCCATTCTTTGATTGAGATCTAAAATAATTATGAAAATGCTTTTAGGTTATAATAATAAATAAGGAAACCCTATAAAAAGTGCGTTCCTTATATAAGCGGAGATAATTTTTCATGGTATGTCCAATTCTGTCTTTGATATTTATCAGAATGTTAAATCTTCCAAAGAACTATGGAAAATTCACACAAGACCTCTTTCAGTTCCACTCCCCATGCAACAACACAATGCAACAAAAAAAAAAGACAAAAAAAATTAGAATTATAAATAAATTAAACATCTTATAAAAAAAACATTCAAAGACATTTAAAAAAAAAATAACAAAAATGTTTAATAAAATAAACATTAGCACTTATATTGTAACGTTGCATTTATTAATATTATACAACTGTTTATTTTAATTACTTTTCAGCCATTTAAAACATTAGCCGTAAAGACAACAAATATTAGAAGTGTAAATAAAAAAAATCTTAGCCAAATAAACATTAGCACTTATATTGTAACGTTGCATTTATTAATATTATACAACTGTTTATTTTAATTACTTTTCAGCCATTTAAAACATTAGCCAAAAAACAGGCACGCCCGCAACGCGGCGTCAGTCGCCTATCTCGTGGTAGACTAAATATAAGGAAAGGCTCTATTTACAATTGTATTTATGTCTATCAATCAAATTAATATGTGTACATATCAATTCCTTTAACATTTGTCCAAATTTCGGTTTTAACCCCTCTTATTTATAGTTAATTTTTCTTTACACCCTTTCACAAAAAGCTAGAAATACATCAATTTTTTTGCACAACTAAGTATGAGATGAAGTCCATTTTGAAATATTTCACTCTAGATAAAATGATAAGAGAAAATAAAATAAATGTCAACTATGTTTATGTTATAAAACTCAAGAGTTACTTATTTTGTTGATGCATTTATGTACATTTAGTACAAACGATTCTACTTTTTGCGATGAAATTAGTTGTTAATTAATTTGATTTAACGTTGGAACATATATCACTATTTGAGTGATGTTTAAGGTTTAAGACGTTTTTGTGAATGATTGTATGGTATCTCATATTAGATTATGAAACAATTATTTTAAAAACAATTATTTTAAACGTTAACCTTATAACTTTTGTTACAACAAGAATTGCCTATTATCAAAGAGTACTAGCAGGGTACCCGCGCGTTGCGGCGGCGGATACCCTAAAATAAATATTAACGGCACAAAATATGTAGTAGCGTGTCCGCATGTCCGTCACGTACAAATTATCAATATATCAAATGGTTAATGATATTTTATAAAGTGCAACAACTGAATAACATACATTTATTGATGAGACTACACCATATTGAAAATCCTATACACATTCATATTTTAATCTTCACGAAGAACTTCTCGATACACAACGTTTGACGTGTACACACCATCTTCATTGAATTTTTTGGAAGGCTTTACTAACACCTTTGTGTTGCCGCGTGAAATCCCTCTAGACAGCGCCAGATAAAGTTGTCCGTGAGAGAATACCGGATCCGGTAGATAAACACCAACATGTAGAATCGTCTGGCCTAACGCTGCGTTCTCGAGTTTTATTTTTGAAAGAAGAGAAAAGAAGTGAGAAGAAAACAAAATAAATTCGTGTTCCCGAGTTTTTTTTATGACAGAAGAGAAAAGAAGAGGAGAAGAAATTTGGCTAAACTTCTCTCCAAAACTTTCTTAGTTATATTAGGAAGCTTTTAATAATTGTAATTACCTAAATAACCTAAATAAAACATAACTTTTAAATATAACAAAGGGTATATTTGTAAAATCATCGGTTATCTTTTCTCTTCTTTCCTAACTCGAAAACATAACATAAAAAATTAAATTTCATTCATCTCCTCTTATTTTTTGTCTATTTTTTTAACTTTTCTCTTTCATATAAAAAACTTAAGAACAAGTGAAAAGAGCCTCGATTCATTAACTTCCAAAAGATAGTTAAAATTTCAGCTTTGGTCCCTATGTTAATTTTACCCGCGCCCCCTCATCTTTCATCACCTTTACACATTTAATTGTAACTTTTGATTTGGGATTTATAAATAAAGGTATTAGACTTAGGGTTTTCATTTGGTTACCATCTCTCACCTCACAAACCTTAATCCCCTCCCATCTTATTCCAGCCGCCATTCCAATATCCGGCCGACACCACTGCCGCCGCACTACCTCTGGCTGCCATCTCCATCACACCACAACGCCATCACCATCAACACCATAACCACCACCTTCACCGGTGCCATTAACCCTCATCACACAACAACTATCTCAATACCCTCTCTCCTCAGCCGTCAACTATATCCGACGCAATCACCATCAATACAACCGCCACCACCCTTTGTGTCATCGCCGCCGTTCCACACCATCACTACTGCTGCCCGCCACCATCCTCGACGCCACAAAAAGATCAAGGGTTTGTTCGTTTATTTGTTTGGTGGTTCGAGTTGTATTTAAAGATAAAAATGGTTATATTTCAGGCATGACACACAACAAATGAGATTGTTGGAGAATCGGATGTTTACTTCATTGGCGGCGCTTGAATCAACCATCACAATGTTGCTCGGTGCTTCCAGCTGCACGTTCTGCTGTACCTCAACAAAGTTTTCTGGTAAGGCCATGTTGTTGTTGGGTTTATGCTTGTGGATTTTTTAGTACTTAGGATGAGTTTTTAGAGAAACACTTGCACTAAAAAAATAAATCCCATGTTTTTTTTTATAAATATCACTGGTTTGTTACAATCTCAAATTTATACAAAAAAAATATTATAAATCACAGGTTTTTTATAATATCACAGGTGCGAAAAAGTGAAAAAGGAGGTCAAGAGGCTGGAGGGAGAAACTTTGGTGGAAGGAAATATTGTAATGGTGGAGGGTTGTACATTATGTTTAAATGATTGTAATACTGGGTGTAGGGGTGTTTTTAATGCTATTAATGTATAATTCTAAGGATTTTGGTCTGAATTTCGATTCATGCTTGTTTTTGTTGTGCACAATGCTTTGTGTATTGTAAGTCTGAAAATTCAGACTATAAATAAGAGAGAGATACATCCCTCTATTATAAGTAGTATAGATATATTTAGCTTACTAATTTTTCGTTAAATAACATAAATGATAATGAGGAATTTTAAACGCAACATTTCTTCTATAAATACTATATATATATATATATATATATATATATATATATATACGCAACATTTCTTATATAAATATATATATATATATGGTGTACACTTTAAAGTAGGATACACTAGGTATCAATAAAAAACTGACATGTTTCATCTTGTATTTAATTTCAATTAAAAACATAAACTAAAGTAAAAGGGTATTTTCGGGATTTATGTCCTCCCTCAACTTATGATTAACCTACACCACATTCTCATTCTAATAGCATGGCGTCATATCCCCATTTCTAGATCTCACTTTTTAACCATCCTCCCAAATCTCATTTTCACCAGTAACAACCAAAAGGCATGTCGTTTTTTTCTCCATTACAAATATTGATAACCTTATCTCATAAAAATGTAACCAACCTCAATCCTCTCCCAAAAAAAAACTTACGGCTTCTTTTTTCTTCTCCAAAAAATGATCGCCATGCCTATCTCTCTTTCTCTTATTGCATACCGACAATCATATTATGTTCTAAATCGACGTCGGCCTCGGGTAAGTTTGTTATACTTACCGACCCGTAGTAACCGTATTTAGGGGTGAGCATCAGTCAAGGACCGGACCGGACCGACCGGACCGAGGACCGAATTAGCCAAAATGCCAAGACCGAGGACCGGACCGAATGTGGTCGGTCCGGTCCGGTCCGGTCTCGGTCGGTCCGTCGGTCGGTCCGGTCCAACAAGGCCAAATAATCGGATTGTGGACCGGACCGGACCGAGGACCGAATTAGCCAAAATGCCAAGACCGAGGACCGGACCGAATGTGGTCGGTCCGGTCCGGTCCGGTCCGGTCCGGTTTCGGTCGGTCCGGTCCGTTCGGGTCGTTTGCTCAGCCCTAACCGTATTCAACAGTTTCTAATCACGACTCGTAACAACCTTTTTCGGCTATGGCTTTTTCCGATCAGTTTGTAAAATAAACCCATAAAATCTAGTGATGTTTTCCCGCATCTGCTTACTGTTCTTTATTCTTCAAAAGAAACTTGAGCCGCTGCTGTTTTATCGAAATCTCTATTCCCGATCTAGTTGTTTGTTTAAAGCCAAACCCGTTAAAATTGTTCAAGATGCTGCCTGTCCTGCCGCTATCTGCTTGTTTTCCAAAATCATGAGTCATCCTCTCTCTAACTGATTCGTTGTTTTTTTGGTGATCGAGTTGTATGTTCTTGGGCTTCTCATTTTTTAGAACCGACTATTAAGCCGTAACACCAGTTCTCTCTTCAGATCTGTTTTTCAGATCCCACTATTAAGCCGATCACATTGTGTGCGCCGTTTAGTTTTTTGTGTGCCACCAGTTCTCTCTTTTCAGATATGTTTTTCTTAACGTAGGTGTTTGTCTAAATTAGTAGTTGTTTGTGTGACGATGGTTATAAATTTGTCCATCTGCTAGTGGTATATCAAGGGTGCGTTTGGTTTGTAAGTGGGATTGGAATTGCATTGGGATTTAGAAAAGGTTTGAAAGAAAAGAAGGAGAGAGAAAATTAATTAATATTTAAATTATATATATGTTTAATAAGTTTTATGTATTTGTTTGAAAAAAAAAAGTATACAATAAGAAAAAGAATAAATAATATGTGGTTAAAAATATTCTATCAATTAAAAAAAATTTCTGATTGGATGGATTCATAAAAACCCACCAAAATATGGTGGAATAACATCTATCATTTTTTCATTCATTTATTCTCAAATTGTGGGCCTCAATAGCAACCAAACATAGGATTTATTTTTTTTTTCATTCAATTCCCTTGAAAACATTGAACCAAACGCACCCTAAAGAATTGTGTTTTTGTATCATTGTGTTAATATTTAATGGTTATTGACATTAGTGGTTACACTACGTTAGTTTGTTTATATGTTGATGTTTATAGTAATTATTTATGTGGTCTTTGACTAATGTATCAACAAGAGAACAAATATATCTCAATATTATAATCTTTGTTTTGTTAAGAAATTAATGTGTCAATACAAATGTTTCAAAAGAATAAGTGTGTAAAAACGTTAGTATGCCACTAAAAACGTGTTATGAAATTAAATGTGTCAAAAGGTATAGTTTGTCACTAATAATGTGTCATAAAAATTAATGTGCCTCTACAAATGTATCATAAATTTTTTGATACATATGTATTATGGAGTGACACATTAAATTTTTAATACATTTTTAATGACACACTACGAAAATTTTTAACTTTGTTGCGACACACTATGTTTATCACTTAATTAATTAATTTTATTGATAAATATGGAGTTACACATTAAATTTTACAATATATTTACAATGATACATATGGAGTGACACATTAAATTTTATGATATATTTATAATGACACACTAATTTTTTAATACATTTATAGCGACACAATATAAATATTTTGAACATTGTAGCGAGACTATGTTTATCACCTAATTTTTTTGATACATAGAGTGACACATTAAATTTTACGATTTATTTATGACACTAATTTTTACTACTCATTTTTGTGTGTCACAAAATTTTTATAGAAATATTAAATTAAAAAAAGACGTTAGATTATGGAGTGTAGAAATGCGGCAAGTATATTACGTTCAATGGAAATTGCAATTTCAAATATATATATATATATATATATATATATATATATATATATATATATATATATATATATATATATATATATATATCGATATTCAATGAAAGAAAAAACAATGCATCAAAACGTAGCATGTGGCTGTGAATTAAATTCATGAAATGACATTATTAAAATGGTACATAATGACACTACTATTTCATTTTATTACGATTATGCCATTTAGCTAATTAAATTTGATCTTAATACATCAAGCTTGATCCAATGGTTCACAAGTGTGGTTATTGTTTTTCATTTTAAGAGTGTTCACCACAAGAACGCCGCCATATATATATATATATATATATATGCACACACCATCCTTCTCATACACACACTTACACATGTAATGTATATACACGCACTTAGTAATATGTGCTCACTTAACGACAACGTTTCCATATGTCGTCAACGTCTATTATGTGATAGTAATTGTTTTCCGTACATAGCCTTTCGGTTACTGTCAACTCGGAGAATTATTCGTCTTGATATTTTTCTTAATATACACTTATGCACTTCCAAGAGTCAATACCTCCAAATGCTAGGAAATTGTTTTAAACTTAAATGCTGCCACACCAGCAACAATAACATAAACTCTTTAAAACTTTTGAATTTAATTAAATTTTGTAAATTCTTAAACTGGGTCTGTGAACTAAAGCAAACCTTACTAATCTAGGTCGTGTGTTGGTGCTGAACACTTTCTGAAACTATTGTATTATCTGACTGCTATTTACCAAGGTGAGTTTATAGCCCCACTCTATTTAAACTTGTTTTACAATTGGGGTGAGAAACATGCAAAACTCTTTTATGGACCAAACTATTGTCTATTCTATTACGTGGATTAGCCTAAGCCCTGTTATGTCCCATTATGCCCAACTCATGAACCGTCAATTCCTGCTAGAAAGCGCGAATGTTATAAATAGATCTATCGGGAGTAACGTCCCCATTCGGATTGACCGGATAGGCAAACGAACGTATACCATGTTGAAACATAAGTGTCTGGGATAAACACTTGCCGGGCCTTTATATTTAACATGCTTCTAGAGCATGCACACTATTATAGCTTCGGTTGCATGAACTTAGTGCTAGCATAATAGACTATTTTTATATGGCATTACATGGGTTGTAATGTTCATATACCAAACTCATGGTCCAAACTGTTGATTTTACTGCTTATTGATAAACCTATGAACTCACCAGCTTTTTGTTGACTTTTAGCATGTTTTTCTCAGGTGTTTAAGCTGATTAATTTTTACAAGGCTGTGGCATGGCAAAGGTCGTAGACTACTTTATGAAGTACTGTGGCATTTAACTATGACTTGTTTTTTAATGGGACAATTGAACTTATGGGCCTTATTTTATGAATTCAAACTATATTGTAAACTTATTTTAACTTGGTTGAATATATTAAAACAGAGTATGTATTCCGTTCTTTATTACCTTGTGTTGTGATTTTTAATTTAGTAGCACCCCATGACCCGAATGCTTTCACAATACCAGATTTTTGGGGTGTTACAGATGGTAATGTGATATATGCTAAACATGATCCTCTCACTATTCGAGATTCTGACGAAACAATTGAGCTTGCTGGAGAGAGTATAATTAAAATGAAACAAAAGAACCTAGAAATAAAACCAATTGATTACAACAAACTCAACATACTTTCTGGAGTTAATTTTGTTCAATAAAAACAAATGCCAAAGTTTTCCAAAAAACCAGTTGCTACGACACCAGTTACAAAACAAAAAGTTGTTTCTAAAACTCTTTTAAACTTGGAACAAATGTCCTCAAACAATCCTTTTAACACAAGTGCTGCTGGAGGATATTTAGATGATCTTAAAAAGAGAATTGAAACACTTCAAAATATTGTTGCATCCAAAACTACTATCAGTATCAACAACTGGCATTCAAGTTTTCATGCAGAAATGAAAAAGGTGTTTGAAACAGAAATTACTACTCCACTAAATAGCATCCATGCGAGAGTAATTCATTTTGAACAAACATTTTTGAAAGAAACGACCGACTTTGTCAAGGACCACAAATCCCTGGTTAAGGAAGCTAATGAAAATATTGAAAACATCAAAGTTTTGGAAAAGCTAAATGACTCTCTCTTCGAAGCAGTTGTGTCGACCGATATTATGTCCATCATTTTACAAACATATTCTGTTGAAGACGAAGAAAGACTGCGAGCTGAGACCTTTGCAATTATTTCAAAATATGAAAATGCTCTTACTAAACTTGAAAAAGAAAATGTATCATATTTTAAACAACTTGATCGAAAAACAGAGGAATGCAAGTATGACAAACTGTCGTATGAGCGCGCCTACAAGGACATGAAAGAGCAAAATGATCTTTTGAGGTCTCAGCTGAAAAGTCAAAAAGGGAGGGGTGTGGGTACTAAGTTTGTAAAACCATCGACTTCGGACAAACCAAATACTTCAAAACAGGTTGATAAAACAAAAATGTCAATTTCTCAATTTGTTCCAAAAGTCGATGTGAAAAATAATTTGACAAAACCAGTCACTCCAACACCCTTGCCCAAGCAATATGAAAAAGAAAATAGTGTTGATAAAGGAAAAGCGGTTGTCAAAACACCAAAAGTTATAGCACCTGGCCTTTATAGGATTAGTCCCATTAATGCGTCTGCCTCCGCATATAAAACATATAGGGCAAACAATAAGAGCGTAAAAGATAATCTAAAAGAGTCTGGGAATGCTAAAACAACTTCAAAGGACAACAATATAAATCCTAATGTGTGTGCCTTACCTTCTACAGGATTAGAACACACCTCTAGGAGCAGCAGACTACAGCCTAGGAGCAATACAAGGAACATTAGAGTCTCGCCTGTCTCTAAGAGTAGATGCCAGAATAAAGTTGAAGAAGTAGAAGAACACCCTAGGAATTTATCGCTTTGTAATAAGAGACATATATCATCTAAATATAATGTCAAAAGTACTGTTTCCATTGCATGTAATGACTCTGTTTGTTTAATGTGCAATAAATGTTTATCTAATGATGTTTGTGATGATTATGTTTCAAAAAATGTTAATGTTACGCATGAACAGAAGAACATTTCAAAAAGAACTAGTGCTAGATCTAGATATACAGGATGACTAATTGTGTAACACCCGAACCCGACAAGGGTAAAGATATCACAATATGGATTCATATCAGAACAAAACAAAGCATACATCTTACAGTAATACCAAAATTCAAAGGATTACAAATGAAATACTGATTTTACAAGGTTACAAACGAAAACTTCCAGAACTAATTCTAAAACATAATATCTTCTATCCAACTCTAATCCAGAATAGCTATCAAGCCTTCTAAGTCTAGAGGTACACTCTCACTCATTCCCAGCTTCCTACTAAAAACCTGCCGCAGGAAAAGAAATGCGGCTGAGCTTCAAAAGCTCAGTGAACAGATATATAGATAACAGAAACGATAACGGATAGCAGTACAAAGGAAATCAAAAAATACAGATCATACAGAAACAAAATCAAATGAAGGAGTAGGAATAAGAAATGGAATAAATGAAACGAAATAAGGATAAGAAATAAATAAGGTTTAAGAATAAGGAAAACATAAATCTATCACGAGCCCAGATAACAGATAATATCATAATAGTGTAAACATATAAGAAATCTAGAGGGGATACCTCTCAAGTAACCAGATAATATGAGGGGTGTCCTCATGTATCAATTGGAGTGATCAGCTCCCAGATAATGTGAAAGACGTGTATCGCACACACCATCAGTCACCAGATATATATATATATATATAACAGTAAACAGTAACAGATAACAGAAATCAGATCAGATCTAGGATGCATCCATATGCCCCCGCAGATAAATAGTGGCCAAAATAATATAATGCACATATCAGATAACAGATAAGGGGACGTGGCGGAACATCACTCTACCGCCCTAGAGTCATGCCATTGGTGCATCAATGACACGGCCATGTTACCTTCATGGCTAGGAAACAGATTTTGGCTCGGGTATCAAACTAAGAGTCAGATATCATATCAAATCAGAGTGTCATATCAAAAGGTCCATATCAAATGGGTTCATAACAGATGGTTCATAACAGATGGTTCATAACAGATATATCAGATGTAATGTCAAAGGTCTAAATCAGAGTTTACCAGATCAAGGTTCATATTAAGTAATCAAGTCAAGGTTCAGATCAACAGTTCATTTCAAAAGTTTCTATCAAAAGTCCATTTTAAACAATCCTTTATTCATGATTTTCATAAAACGATCCTTTAAAGTGGTTTTTATAAAAATAATCTTTCAAAACGGTTTTTTTTATAAAGATAGTCTTCAAAATATCGTTTTCATAAAAGTTAGTAACATTTTATATAAAAGTAGTTTCGCATCATTTATAAACATCTTTTAAAATGGTTTTTCTCATAACATTTCCATAGTATAATTAAAAGGTTTTCATAACATAGGTTCATAACAGAGGTCATATCAGATGGGATCAACAGAGAAGGTTCAAGCAAAGGGAAATCATAGCAATGGCATCAGTTCAGAAACTAACGGATCAAAAAAATGAAAGAGATCATGAGAAACCTTATAAGGAAGGTCAGAATATCTGTACCTTATTAGCACAGCAGAAAAGCAAAACAAACACAGAATAAGATCAGTGCTTCTCCTTCTTCACACCTAAAGGAGTAGAATACAGAATTACTACAGATTCTAATTCAGATATTTACTTTTAATTTATCTTTCCATTTTAAGTAACTTTCTATTTTTGGTAACTTTCCAGATTTAGTAACTTTCTATTTTTAGCAGGTTTCCAGAATTAACAGATTTCCATATTTAACCAGATATTAATATCTCAGATTATTTTAAGTCCTTATATAAGGCTTATTATGGTATTAAGGTATCTTTTAGCAGGTTACAAAAGTTTAGGGTTTATTATGACAGATTTTCATAGTTCAGGGTTTTAATTGTAAATTCATCTAATTCAAAGGCATAAGTGAAAATACTTTAAGTTACTGACTTAAATACTTATTTTATTCAGAATGACATCTTAATTCTTTTAGTTTCACAATTTACAAGTTATACCCCTCTAGTTACCATATTTACAAAACAAACCCTAGATTTACATAATTTACCATTTAATCCCTACAATATTCATATTTACCAAACAAGCATCTTATTTTACATAATTACAGAATGTAACATCAGAATTAAGTATATTACAAATCAGATCCCTCAGAATTTAGAATTTACACAATTGGTCCCTTAAGTTTACAAAACTTATATATTAAATCATAATTTCATAACAATTACATATTAAGCCCATAAATCCTCAAAATTACACATTACACTTTTAATATCAGTATTTACTCAGAATAACTTCAAGATTCCAGACTTTACACTTTTAGTCCCTCTATTTTGTTTAATTACAATTCGTACCATATAAATACAATTAATTCATTATCTTGTAATATTTACACTTAGGACCCCCAAGTTATATTTTTCCCACATTCCTACAGATGTATATAACATTATAAAAATATCCCAAAATTTTCAAAGTTGGCAAAACAGGTCCTTATAGTTTTAAAAACCAATCGGATACACTTTTTAAATACAATTTCAAGCCCTAATCAAAACCAATCATTGATCCATCATTATTAAAACCTTAAAACACCTTTAATGACCAGATCATTCACCAACAAACCCTAACCCTAATTATTTCGATTAGGTTTTATTTGTTTCTTTATTTCCAAAAATCCGGTTTGTACAAAAATTAGCCACACTTTATTTAAGCTTCCAAAATTCAAATTCATATTTTTCCCAGGTTATATGATGCATAAGGAACTCGTAAAAATTATACAACAAGCCCAGAAAAATCGTATAGCATATTTTAGATTTTACGTATGTTTTTGATATCAATAATTACCACGACATATTTAGGCCTTTATAATTCGTTCCATCATTTTTCCCAGACCATATACTTCATATGAGGTCCAAATAAAATAATCATAACACCCATAAATTCGTATTACGTATATTTACAAATTACGTGTGTTTTATCCCTTTTATTTTCATACGCCTTAATAATCTTGCATGATTCATTTTTCTTAGGTTATATTCGACCCATAGATCACTAAAAAAATGCTGGATAATTTTTAGAACGTAAGAATTAAGCATGAAAAATCCTTACCTCTCGGATGACAAAATCGAACAAAAACAATTATCACGAACAAACGAAGGCTTCTAAATTCAGGTTCCTATTTTTCTTAGCTCCTTAATACTCCAAAGAACACCATAAAATACCCACTTGTGTCCAGAAATTCGGATGGAGGAGGAGAGGATTTTTGTGTGTCGACTTTTAGGGTTTACGATATAAAAGAAAAGGAAAGAATGAATAACCGTGTGGGAGGATTGAGGAGGGGAAATATTTTCGGCCCAATTTTGGTTGACAAGATCAATATACTGATTTGATTGATTTCCCCTTTAATTTTGATGCTTATCTTGTATTAAAAAGAATTATAATTAAAAGTAAATAATTTAAATAAACTTTTCGGCCCATGTATAATTCTTGTGCATAATATGTATTTTTTGTACATTGCATAATGCAATAAATGTTGTCATAAAAAGTACCTTACTTCATATGTAGCTCATTACCAGAGATTTGGAATCATTTCAGAATTTTATAAGTTATGTATTTAGGTTTTATGGTTTCAGGGGTAATTTGGTCATTTACATGCTTTCGAAATTTCAGGTATTACAAATTTCACGATTTAAGTCAAACACTAGTAGTCATATGCCTAGGAACTATCTTAATATTGTGTATGGAAACCAACGGGTAGAAAGTTCATACTCCAGAATGGCAAGTTGATAGCTGTTCAAATTGAACCAGTAGAAACTTTCAATGAGTGTGATTCGGATGTTACCCCTAACCCCATGGAACCAAATGTTAAACGGTTTTCAAATACAAAATCTTCTGTTCTTCGTAGGTTATCGAAATATGTCTTTGGATCGTCGACTCGGGTTGCTCCAAGCACATGACCGGGAATCTAAAGCTGCTGATCAATTTCGTTTGGAAATTCATGGGAACTGTACGCTTTGGAAATGATCATGTAGCAGCTATTCTAGGTTATGGAGATCTTCAATTTGGGAATTACTTAATCACTCGAGTTTACTACGTCGAAGGGTTGGGATACAACTTGTTTTCAGTCGGGCAATTTTGTGATGCAGATTTAGAGGTTGCATTTAGGAGAAACACGTGCTTTGTTAGAAATTTGGTTGGCGATGATCTCTTAACTGGAAATCGTGGCACCAACCTATATGCTATCGACATCAACCAAATGGCCTCTTCATCACCAATTTGTCTTATGACAAAAGCATGCGAAACAAAGTCCTGGCTGTGGCATAGAAGATTATCCCATCTCAATTTCGACACCATTAACAAATTAGCCAAAGACAACATCGTCAACCTTCTCCCTAAGTTCAAATACACCAAGGATCACTTATGTCCATCATGCAAACAAGGAAAAAGAAAAAGGGCATCATATAAACCTAAAATCGTACAGTTCGGAAGCAAAGTTACATATGTTGCACATGGACTTATGTGGCCCAATGAGAGTTGAAAGCATTAATGGGAAGAAGTATATTCTTGTTATTGTCGATGATTATTCAAGATATACATGGGTAACGTTTCTGAGGTCAAAAGACGAAGCACCAGGCATAATCATCACCTTTCTGAAGCGTATTCAAGTCCTACTTCAAGCTCCAGTAAGGATTGTAAGAACAGACAATGGCACATAATTCACAAATCAGGAGTTAAGAACTTACTTTGAAGATACTGGAATCACACATCAGACATCTGTTGTTAGAACTCCACAGCAGAATGGGGTAGTTGAAAGAAGAAATAGAACTCTTGTGGAAGCTGCTGGCACAATGCTGATTTATTCTAGTGCACCGTTATTCTTATGGGCTGATGTTGTTGCCACTGCTTGTTTCACTCAGAACCGTTCCCTAATCCATCCAAGATTCAATAAAACACCATATGAACTAGTGAACAACAGAAAACCTGATATCTCTTACCTTCACGTGTTTGGCGCTTTGTGCTATCCAACGAACGACAGATAAGATCTAGGGAAGCAGAAAGCTAAGGGTGATATTGGAATCTTCATTGGATACTCAGAAAACTTGAGGGCATTCAGGGTGTATAATAGAAGGACAAAAAGGATAATGGAGACGATGAATGTGAAGTTTGACGAGATTTCACAAATGGCTTCTGAGAGACTCGCTCTAGAACCCGCGCTTAACCCAATGGCTTCTAAACAAAACAGATTAGGACCCGCACCAAACCCGCAGACTTTTGGACACATTAGTTCAGGACTCGTACCTCAAGGAGCTCAATCAACAAACACTGAAAAACCTTCAGAACAAGAACTGGAAAATTTCTTCGAGTTCAGGACTCGTACCTCAAGGAGCTCAATCAACAAACTTTGAAAAATGCATCACAACAACATTCCGCTGCACCCGCTAAAAACCATCAACCACAACCACCACAAGATGCATCTACAACAATCGAAGCTGACGCACCAACTCCCTCAACCTCATCTACATCTACTCCAGAAACTCCAATTCTAGAAATTGTTCTACCAAGAGTTGATGAGCAAAATCAAAACACACCATTTCAAGAAGAACCAACACATAATCAAAACGATGTTGCGTTAGAAGAAGAAGGGTTCGAAAACCCGTTTGCAACGGACTCAGCTGAATCATCTTCAAGGTTACAAGAACCATCTAACACACATACGTTAAACCTAAGGTACCCTTCTACACTCCAATGGACAAAAGACCATCCAATAGAACAAGTTATTGGTGAACCTTCAAGGCTAGTTCAGACGAGAAGAAAACTCACCACCGACCCCGATATGTGCATCTACATTTGCTCAGTAAGCCTAAAAGAACCTAAGAACATTCGGGAGGTGATGGCAGAAAATGCATGGATTGAAGCGATGCAGGAAGAACTTCTTCAATACCAGTTACATGATAGTTGGGACTTAGTTCCAAGACCAATTGACAAACTTGTCATTGATCTCAAATGGTTATGGAAGAACAAAAAGGATGAAGAAATGACTGTGATTCGCAACAAATCTTGTCTCGTGGCTAAAGGATTCAGACAAGAAGAAGGGATAGATTTCGAAGAATCATTCGCACCAGTAGCAAGACTTGAAGCAGTCAGGATTTTCTTAGCTTATGCAGCTCACAAAAACATCACTGTATATCAGATGGACATCAAGACGACATTCTTGAATGGAACTCTGGAAGAAGAAGTGTATTTGAGTCAGCCAGAAGGATTCGTTGACAAAGAACATCCAGACTATGTCTACAAGCTAAAGAAAGCCATTTGTGGTTTAAAACAAACTCCAAGAGCTTGGTATGATGAACTATCATCTTTCCTGATAAAAAACAATTTCACCAAAGGAACAGTTGATTCTACCTTGTTTACAAGAAAATACAAAGATGACATTTTGATTGTTCAAATTGACGTGGACGACATTATCTTTGGGTCCACTAATCTGAAACATTCAAAACATTTTGAAAATCTCATGAAAAGTAAATTTGAAATGTCCATGATGGGGGAACTAAAATTCTTTCTTGGTTTACAAATACATCAATCCCCTCGTGGTATTTTTATTAATCAAGCTAAATATACAATTAAGATTTTGAAAAAACATGGTATGGAAAATTGTGATTCTATTGGTACACCAATGGTCACTTCACCAAAAATCGGTGCTGATTTATTTGGGAAACCTATCGATCCGAAGAAATATCGGAGCATGATTGGTTCTCTCATGTACCTTACTGCTAGTCGACCCGATATTCATTTTGCTGTTTGCTTATTAGCAGGGTTTCAAGCAAGGCCTACCGAACTTCACCTCCAAGAGGTCAAACAGATCTTTCGGTACCTACGAAGGACCATTAACATAGGACTTTGGTATTCAAAGGATTACGAGTTTTAACTAATAGCATTTTCAGATGCCGACCATGCAGGTTGTCAAGTTATAGCAAAAAGTACATCAGGTGGAGCACAATTTTTGGGTGAAAAGCTAGTAGGCTAGTCATCAAGGAAACAAGATTGTACTGCATTCTCAACCGCAGAAGCCGAGTATGTGTCTCTATCTGCGTGTTGTGCCCAAGTTCTATGGATGCGGACACAACTCACAGATTATGGATTTACTTTCGACAGAATACCTTTGTATTGTGATTCGAAAAGTGCCATAGTCATCTCGTGCAATCCAATACAACACTCGAAGACCAAGCATATTAGAGTCCGCTATCACTTCATCAAAGAGCACGTAGAAGAGGGTTCTGTTGAATTATTTTTCGTGAAGACAGATTACCAGCTCGCCGATCTATTTACTAAAGCCCTTCCAAAAGAAAGGTTTGACGATTTAGTTCGACGAATTGGCATGCGAAGCCTAACTCCTGAAGAGCTAGAACGTCTTCTCGAATCTTCTTGAATATATTTTCAAAATAGCTTTGTTGTAAATATTTTTGAAAAACCAAATACAAAATTTGAAAAACCAACAAAAACAAAATATAAAAATGGAAAATTTTCAAAAATTCAAAAACAATATAAAATCAAAAAACCAAAAATATTCTTCTCACGACATGTCTCTCGTATAATCGATATTCTGTACGTATCTAGAAATGTCATTCAACAATGATACGGACATGTACAGATGCTTGAGCGAGAGTTCACTAAAATATTTTCTAAAACATGTCGCTTCTCAAAAATTTCTTCACTATGGCTTTCGTATACTTCAGTACGAAACCCGGGCTAAAATGATGACTTCTGATTATTTCAGATCAGGAATCAAAATTCCAAAGATGAAATCATAACTCCCTCCAAACCCTTAAAATTGATCTTAAACTCTATGTTTAAAAACATGCTTTCTTTAAGGGGGAGTATAACAATCAAAATCAAAATGTTCCGAATTCATGCAAAAACAAATCCGTCTATCTCTCCAAAAGCTTTTCTATTAATCAGTTGATATAAAAAATATCACGACATGCTATTTTTGAGGGGGAGAAGACGTGATTAAAATGTGAACAAAATGTTTAAAGATCGTAGTTGAATCTCAAAAGAGCTCGACTCTGATATAACCAACGAATTGACGAAGCTTAATTGTCAGTAGTCGAAAAGACTTGTCCTGTACGGGTAATAATTTTAAGCTAGTCTAACTAGTGATGTAAACGTGTCTGGCAAAGGACTTGTCTGAGTAGAGTGTACCATTTCGAGAAATTCTCTTTGAATATGACCTGGACGGGTAATAATTTCAAGCTAGTCTAACTAGTGATGTAAACGTGTCTCGCAACGGTCATATTCACTGAAAATTAATCAATTCAAAAGTGCGAACTCTACCCAACATGTGCAAGCATATCTTAAAAAATGTACAAGCACATGTGTAGGGGGAGTATTTCAGAAAATACAAAACTCTCGAAGTGTTAACAAAATGTGTTTTATTCATAAACACTTTGAGAGATTTTCGCAAAAGGTTTTATGGCATGTGATCTATAAATCTAGGATAATCATGGAGTAATAAGTTGATTATGGTTAGGTTTATGTCCTATGATCCGCTAGAGCTGGAGGGATCTACCCAAGGACAATTCCAATAGATTAGAATTAGAAGTCCTTAGGTATGATTGAAAAAAGGAGTAAATGAGAAAGGAGAAAGAAGGGGTTGAAGAATTAAAAATAAAAGTTTATGAAAGGGTGAAAAGAAATAGCCCTCCATGAAAACTTAGGGCAGAAACCGGGTCAACACATCTGCTATCGGTTATCACAAAGATGATACCGGTTTTGAAGACAAGACGTCATGGACTCAGTGACGCGCTGCACAACCCCTCCAAGCCACTCAGGTATCTCTTAAAATATATTTGTTTCATTTCTCACGGAGAACCTTGCATAATCTATCGGCCTCTCACTCCGAGATGTGTTGATATTGAAAAGGTGGCACTCTGCTCCATGCCTCCGACGACTAAATCCAAAACGCACATAATCGAGTCTAGAGCCATGAGATTCATTAAAAGATCTCTTAGGATACACTTCCAATATAATACACTTGTGTTTACCAAAAAAGGACACAAGGTGTATAAGAGTCTTTATGAGATCTACGAATCTTGCCTTATCTGTCATGATGGTTATTTGCTTCAAATGGTCTACAGTCGTGAAGTGATACTTCGGTATACTTCAGCGGCTCACCTGAATCGTTGATACACTTCGGTGTATCTGAGTTAGCTCTCTCGGGGGCATCCGGTTCAGGAACGGCCTTGGCAAGGATTAGAGAAAGTTTTCACACTATGCTGTTAACGATCTCGAAGTCCGAACCTGTAAGTGTTGGATGCTTTATTACTAACTGTTTTATGCAGGTACAAAGAAAGGCCATTTACCACCATCATATATTTCAACATCTACATCTCCTCATGCTCAAGTGAAGAATGTTCTAGACAAAGAGATCAAGTTAAAGACAATGAGTTACGCCAAATTCAAAGAACTAATCAAGATGACAAGAACAAGTTCATGTATCAAGTGAGGAAGACATAAGTATGAATTTCAAAGTATTATCAAGAAGTATGAGTATGTTGGAAGAGACGACACGGCAAACCTGTAAAGATGTTGATCAAAGGCAAGAAAGATCAAAAGACGTTACCACGAAGATCACAAAGCATGAAGGAACAAATGAATCAAGACTATTCTATGACGACACATAAAGTTCAAGAACAAGAAGACTAAAGACCTAATCACATGGAGAATCTTTTGAATGACCATCCCTTAGGGGGAGATTGTTAGCTTTAATAAAAAGTGGTATTGGTCACACCAAAAATGTGTAACGATATGCATATAGTCACACACGTTTTTTTGTGTGTGTCACCAAAGGTCGCGCCACCGTAGGTGGCATATGGTCACATTGTTTAGTTTGTGGCCGTTTTCATTGAAAAAAGAGTGACCAAAACCCGAATATGTGTGACAAATTAGGCACAAGTTTTGTTGGATTAATCAGTTTTATGTGACCGTAAATACTTTATAGTCACACAAATGTTTTTTGAGAGTAACTATTGTTCGTCCTTTGGCCACATAAATATATAATATATTTGACATTTGAGATGATTTATTCAAGTAAATGTGTATTTTGTGCGACTATTTCCCGTCCTATGGCCACATGAATATATAATAAATGTGACAGTTTGTGATGATTTAGTCACACAACGTGTGTTGTTTTTTTGGAGTTAGTCACATAC
The DNA here is from genome assembly GCA_021014915.2 of Artemisia tridentata subsp. tridentata. Lineage (NCBI taxonomy): Eukaryota > Viridiplantae > Streptophyta > Magnoliopsida > Asterales > Asteraceae > Artemisia > Artemisia tridentata. The sequence continues at coordinate 451,872,098 of CP139508.1, forward strand.
AATTTAAAAAACTGTGGCCAAAAGTGTTAATAAGTGTGACCATATGCTGTTTAAAGTGAAGAAATGTGTATTTTGTGTGACTATTGTTCATCCAATGGCCACTTGAATTTTATGTTTGTGTGGCCTTTTGTAATATTTAGTCACACAAAGCATGTTTGTTTTGGGTATTTAGTCACATACAATTAAGCATAAAGTGGCCAAAAGTGTTAATAAGTGTGACCATATGCTGTTTAAAGCGAAGAAATGTGTATTTTGTGTGACTATTGATCATCCAATGGCCACATGAATTTTCTTTTGTGTGACTTTTTGTAATATTTAGTCACACAAAGCTTGTTTGTTTTGGGTATTTAGTCACATACAATTAAGCATAAAGTGACCAAAAGTGTTAATAAGTGTGACCATATGCTGTTTAAGTGAAGAAATGTGTATTTTGTGTGACTATTGATCATCCAATTGCCACATGAATTTTTTTGTGTGTGTGGCCTTTTGTAATATTTAGTCACACAACGAATTAAACAAACAGTGACCAAAAGTGTTAATAAGTGTGACTATATACATCTTTTAGTCACATTTAAGAAATCAATATATATCAAAACAAATTCAAATATATATCAAAACAAATTCAAATACAATAATATCTAACAGCAGTACTAACTATATGAACCAACAATACTAACTTATAACTAACAGTTGTAACTAATACACTAGCAGTATTAAAAATGATCCATCTGCTCATACTATAATATCTAACAGCACAAAACAAATCTCTGAAATCGCAAGAACCTGTACTAACTAAATGAAGGATTAGATGGATCTATCATCTGCTCATACAGTTCTGTTGCGTTTGCAAAAACTTGAAGGCGATAAGAAGATTCTACTTGACCATTGACTGAATCAACAGGTTGACTGTCAATCTGTAGTTGAACTGGTTGAAAATTGCCCAAAGTGCATTTACATGCATAGAACCTCCTATACCGCTTTTTCAAATAATTGAATTACTGATATGGGAATAATATAGTTTTTGGATATAAATTTTTAATTCTACATTATCGATTAAATATAAATTAACTGGACAAAAACATGATAGGGGCCAACCCAACAACCCATACTAAACATGACCTTGACTCAGACCCATTTTTACTCCACACTCGACCAAACCAGTACTTAACTCGGTTGCACCACCTTTAGTCAAAAGAATCTTACCTCGGCGGTTAACAAAAATGGAGCAGTAAGTACTTAACTCGGTTGCAATAGAGCTTGAAAAGATTAAACAACCTACCCCTAACACCTCACTCGAATTGTCATCAACCACGCAGTAAGTACTTAACTCGGTAGCAATAGAGCTTGTTGATTCTAGATCTGGATAAGAAGCTGCAGAAAAGTTCCAAAATGGAGCAGTTTCACCTAGTTTTACCCGTCTTAGAGAAATCTACAAGATGCACCAAATCCAGTTAGAAGACTTAACCAACATATATGGTCTTTTGACCAATTAACATTCTAGTGTATCTATGAACTTTTGAAATGACACAGACCCCCTGATATATGAATACATTGAAGGTCTTAATGGATCACAAAATACACAGTACCTTTCCCATTCTTGTGAGCTCTTTGATTCCAAACTTGGCTAAATTTCTCTGAACAACCACAATCTTCCCAGGATCCCCAGTAACCTAAATTAAACAAGTGAAAGTTACTAGAATTACATGATTACTAACATACATATCAATTTACCATATAAGCCAAATTTATATAAGCGTGCATAAATGAATAGTACGTCAACCTCTATAGTCAACGAGGACTCTAATGCATCCACAATGTTGGCTCTAAAGACATCCACTAGCCACATAATCTGAAAGTAACAATAACATAGTAAATATGTATCAATCTTGAATATATAATCTTTTTCTAATGGTAAGAGACATGATAAAAGTATGTAAAACACAAAACCTCAGCTCTTGTGCTTGGATCTACATTAAGCTTCACAAGCATCAATTCCCGTTCCACTTGTGGTTCTTTAGAAAGAACTTCCACCTAGTACATCAAACAGATTAATGATGTTTATACTTCAAAAACATTCATTGAGGTTTGTTAGTCAAACAAAGTTGACTATTAGCACAAAGACGCAACCTTTATAACATTAACAAGCTTGTTAAGCTGCTCTACAACTTGTTGCAAGACCTTCTCAGTTCCAGACACAACGATAGTAAACAAAGCCTTGTCCTTGTTTAAACCAACAACAAGTGACTCGATATTGTAACCTCTTCTAGCGAAAACCCCTGCAATTCGGTTTATAATACCACTTTCATCTCCAGCAGCAAGTGACTCGATATGTGCACATTTCATCAATCCCATACTTTGCCCAGCAAAAACACAACAATTGAACTCTTGAACATTGAATTTCAATTGTACCCCAAGGTTACAGAAACAAACACACCCTTTGGGGTGTGGTCAATCTAAAAACAAACCAAATTCATCCTAAATAGGTGATGGCTTGGTGGCCTAAACCTACGAGTCTAACACCTCATTATGGTGCGGCTAAAACAAACCAAACTCACACCCTCTTGGGGTGGGCTGTTAGCGATCGAGCACCAAACCAAATCAAGCGCCCTCAGTTGGGTTGTGTTACGCAAAAACGAACACATCCATTGGCTGGTTCCTTTCCAGCCGAAGCACAACATGATCAAATAAACATAACTAAATTAGATTAACACTAAATCGTTAAGACAAATAAGCTCATAAGCCCAAGTAATAAGCTTAAATAGACACCCCCTTAGAAATATTTGCTACAAGGAGATATCTGAATGCACTGCAAATATTATGTTAGTAGCTGAATAAGTCTAACACTTAAACACAAGTCCGACAATTTAACTTACCTAAATGATAATCACGTTCCTTTTAAATTCCAGAAAGACCACCAATGCGAATGTTCCCAAACTTGATGACTCCAGCAAATCCCAAGAAGTATATTGTAACACCACGAATTTCGTGATACGCAGCGGAATTCAAACTGGGTGTTACTTCATGGTATGACAGTTATAATGATAGAAAACGATCTCTAGTTAAGTCATTTTAAAAGATTTACCATTCGAATATCAGAGTTTACAAATTAGGTCCCAGTAGTGTAAGATTTACAAAATAAATGTTCGAATGATAATAAAATTTTATAGCCCTTTTGATGTATCCGTGCTCCTCCGTGCCATCCTTGATCATTATGCACCTGAAATACATGCTTAAACTGTCAACACAAAGGTTGAATGACATTCATAGAGTTTGTTAAATAGTTGAACACAATATGTCAAGTTTCCAAGAAAGTGGGCTACGTTGTTATACGCCCGAAAGTTGATGTGAGGTAATTAGTCTCACATTCATAGAAAAACAATTATTATTCACTAAGCTCATGCAACCAATACGTTAACGTGATGCCAATATCGATGGCTGATTGCCCCTGTAGGTACTTGCCAAAATACCTAAGACTCAAATATAGTGCGTTTGATTACCGTACCCAGTCAATACAAACGGGATTCGTCAATCCCAATAGATCTATTCACTAATATTCGCGCTCACTATCCTAGTGATTAAATGGTTCATGATATGGGGACTTTAAGTGGCAATGATGGTACTTAGTGATAATAAAACAATCAGATAGCATACAATTTCAAAGCATTGTGTTCGGTTAAAATAACATGCATTCACCCCAAGGGTTTGTAAAACAATTAAGTAATAGAAAGTGGGGCTATGAACTCACAGTAATATGTAAAAGTTTAAGAGTACTTGTGAAAGTAAAAGCAAGTAGTTGAGCATGTATCTCCCCCAAAAGTAATTCAAAACGTTTAAAAGTAGGGGCTATGGAACTCACCTTAGAATGTAGTGACGAGAGTAATACAACGGTGCCAATAAGTATGGAAGAATAGTGTGAGGAATATAGCTCAAAGAATACGGAATCGTCATAACCTAATGAATATAAGTTTGTTTCAAGATATGACACGCGGAAAGTAATCGATGCGTATAAGTTTTAAAAGATGTTGTATCATTGTTCTCATATTGTTGTTTGTAAAAAGGGATTTGTATCATCGTTCGTGTGGTGGTTTGAAAATCTAGACTCATAAACACATACCAAAGTATAAAACATATAATACAAATATGAATGAAAATAAACACATAAAGTTCAAATAGCATATACGTGTTTAGATGAGTTGAGGTTAAAGTTTTGTTTGTAAAAAAAATAAGTATATGTGTCCAAATTTTATAAAATTTAGGCATGATCCGTTTATCTATATAACTTCTAAATTGTGTAATTTGATTTAAACTATACATTATTCCGATTTGCTGAAGTTACTGAATAGTTTAGTTAACAAGTTTATATGTCATCAAATTGATTTAACCATATCACACTAAGTCTAATTATTAATAATCTTCGTCTAACGTCCAATAATATTTGATCCGATAGTCTTAGTCCGAAGATGTTTTATATAATAAATTTATTACGTATCCGATGAGTATAAGTATAGTTCGATATCCGAATTCGATAAATAATTTACACATGTTAAATATAACTTACCAATTCCTACATATATTAATTTTGAGCTTGAGCCTGTTAACAAACCCAAATACCCTTTTTATTTCACAGTTGGGCTTTGGCTCACTTAAGCAAAACTCCACCGTTATTGGGCTTGAGCCCAAATTAAATCCAATACAAACACAGACATATAACACTCCTTTTATTTTTGGTTTAAACCATATTATGCAAGAGAAATCACACCCCTGGTGTGTACTGTTATACTGAGAGACCAATTCAAACGAGTACAAATAAACCACCAAATAAGCCAAGGAAATAAGCTTCGATCAAACACACGCCCCTATGGCTCGCTGCCCAAACTGAGATCAACGCACCCTTTTTAATATTTGTTGAACCTACTCTAAACTCAAGTGTATTCAATCAAATAAAGTCCCTCATTAAAATTTACAACTTAAATATCAACCAGAACAAAATAGATATACGAACCCAAACTCCAAAACCGAACGCAGCCACTTGGCTGTTCTTTCTCGTGACCGAGAAAGTAAACAAACACGCACCCCTTTTGGGGTTTTCTCTTGGACCGAAGACAAAGCAAACATCAACAACACCCCTTCCGGGCTGTCGTGTGCCGAGCCAAACCAACAACTCAAATAAGCTTAACTCACAAAATAAGCCACAATCTAAATAAGCAAATCTAAACCAAGACCCGTGAACTACACGGCCTCGACTCGAAACCCATACGGGTTTTATTTGACCCGAGACTAAACAAATCCAAAATAAGTCATACGAGGCTATCAATAATCAAATAAGCCACAACAACAAAAATAATAAACAAGCTGGGTAAACTAAGATTAAACCACAACCACGATTCAATCGATGATACCCATTTGTTTACAAAACAAGTTTCAAATCCATTTGACTAAATTAATCATTATACAATTTTTAATCTCGTATTCGAATACAAATAAGGAAAGTATAAGAAAACCTTGGTGGGTTTTTCGACATACCCACAAGGTGAAGAAGATGATGGTGGCGGTTGGAGTGAAGTACGACCCGAGCCCGATCTAACCATGAACCGATCTTGATTCCTTGATCTCCTGGTTCTTTTTGATCCTCGATGATGGAGGGATTTTGTGATGGTGTGGCGTGGCTGTGGTGGTGGCGAAGAGGTGGTGAGTTGGTGGTGTCGATTGGTGGTATAGGAGAGGTAAGAGGAGAGAGTTTATCTCTTCTCTTTTTCTTTTTGTTTTGATTAAATAAGAGAAGAGGCAGATATTATATAAGTGTTGGTGTCGGTTTAGTTATAAGAAGAGAAGTCAAAATGATCTTTAGTTTGTAGATATTTGAGGTATCTTAATGTTTAAGATTTGAGGTACATTGGGTATAGTTTGATCCCGGTAATTACTAATGTTAAACTTTTAAGTTACAAAACTTAAAATTGGCCAACGTAAAAATTATAAAGCTTAAAAAAAATATGTTAAAACTTATCAACATATTCTATTTTAAAATTTTAAAATGAGTCGTGGATTTATCGGAGTGTGTAAATATTGATGTGAAAAGTACGGGTGGTTACAGTCTCCCAGCCTTATTGGAATGTCGTCCCGACATTCAGCTCAGGTTATCAGTTGGAGATACGAATAGATGTGGATATGAATTTATTTTCACGTTCCTTTGTGAATTCAAGTTCTTCCTGAAGGTTCTAACGAATTTTGAGTATGTCGGACGTAAAACTTTTTTTACTCTATCTTTTATATTTTCCTCTGTTTGGAATGTTTTATATTGTGCAGGGACTGAATCTGTTATTTCTCAAAGTTGAAGGCTATATAAGATTGCATCCGAATTAGGGTTAGGGCAACCCATTTCATTATATCCGCCCCCCTTTCTTCTCTGGCGAGAATCCGGCCACCGGAGAAATTTTCGGCCAAATTCCGGTGATACCTTTTATTGATCCAAAAGTTAGATCGGGTCACTCTGACTCCAATCTCATTACTCACTCGCCACCACTACCTCCGTAGCACCACCCTTCATTGCCGTCACCACCGCGAGCCGCCACCACTAAAATGCCACATCTTATTACCACTTTTGCGATTGTTTATGTCGTTGTTGTGGCTATCTATTTAGCTTACGCCCCGGAAGAAAATTTCGCACTCTTGTTCGGAATCTTAATTTTTGTCGTTCCACTGGTGTTTCTTGCCATCTGCGTGGACGAGATTCGGGGGTACTAATATTGTGTTAGGATAAGTATTCGTTGTTTTGCTAATGGTTGTGTAATAAGACTTGTTTGTTTTTATCGTGTAGGATACTCAAGAAGCTACACCCCGTGGTGGCTCTCGCTCTTGTTATGTTGGTGGTGGTCTTTGTTGTCATGGTGGGTCAACCTATTGAAGACTCTATGCCTTTTATTGTAATCATTGTAACATTAGTACTTCCGATGCTTATTATCTCGCTATGTGTTAATTTTCATGGATTCTAATAAAATTTATGCTATTTGTGCTTTCCATAAATCTTTGTGAATTCTCGAGTTCGTACTTATGTCGAATTTCTATCATTGGGGTGATGGGAAAATATTGAGTTTATGCGGTAAGTTTGTGTAGAAAACCACTTGGTAAGTTATTAGAAGAGTGTAATGATCATTGGTTTTGGCTAGAAATGCTCATGGGTCGATTTGGTTGATTTGACACAAAATAGTCAAAACCGAAAAAGGTGCTCGACAGCCAATCACTTCGGCATTATTTCGCGTATCAGACGTTGATGTCATGAGATGATATTCGACATGTCAAAACTTGGCCAGGTTGTGAATTGAGTGGCAAAAGAATCGCATGATTTGTTTGTAAAAATCGAGAGATATCGAGGTCACAAATTGGGGTTGTGGGATCGGGTTTTAGAAGAATTCCAGAAAATAAATAAAATTGGATTTGGGCTGATTTGTTGGGCCGGATGAATAGTACTCGCTTAAATAGAATTGGGTTGAAATCTGTTAAGGCCCAAGTTGTAGATTTATACTCGTGTCATATCGGATATAAATAAGCCCACTTATTTATAATTCTTTATTTACATAGAGAGGCGTCCCAAACAATGTAAATAAAGGAATATAAACTTATGGTTCGGTGATTTATAATTTCTTTATTTAAATGAAAAGGCGTCCCAATTCATTCAAATAAGGACGTTATAAATCATCCTACTTAAGAATTCCCGACAACATTCATACTTAGTTGGTGAGTTACAAGGCAGTGTATTACGAGATGATACTGATGTTCCAAAAGTATGGAATGAATATTCATACTCATCCTCAGAGATAGAGAGTAAGATAATCGGGGGAAATCGACATAGTGAGTTAACATAGTAATTATCATATCAATCCTCCTATTACAAGTCCCGCCCATACAAGACTTGTAATACTTAGATTCATATATAATTCCATATAACAAAACTGTGGCAGGTTTTGATATCATATGAAATGATATTGTGTAAGGTGATGAAATAGTTTTGGAGACCATTGTATAACTTACAATGTCTGATAAATGAGAGAGACCATTGTGTAACTCACAATGTCTTGGAAATAATGAAGACCATTGTGTAACTCACAATGTCTTTGGAAATAATGAAGACCATTGTAATCAGTTACAATGTCTTGAGAAATTATAGACTATTGTAATCAGTTACAATATCTTGAGAAGGTTTCGTAAGTCCTAAAATGCACGAGTAGTTAAATGATTGGGAAAATGTGGTTACGTCGTAATGCCTTGGAATAGGCATACGCAGGTATGTTTAGTACATCGTTTATATAAAATGATGATAGTATGGTAAGTGTGTATATATCAATATACTATATAGGTTTGTGTAGCATAACATGCTTACGTGAAAATGCTCAAATGTGCTAAGGGTACATATATCAATATGCTAACATGTTTGTGTAGTAAATAATGTCTAACAAGTCCATGATCGTCTGAAGGATGGAAGGCACGAAGATCGGAAGGCTATAAAATGTTTTTGCTTGTAAAAGTGGTTATAGTTTAAGTCTCACTTAGACTCGTTTCTCTACAACCATGGCTCTGATACCAATCTGTAACACCCCCAATTTCGTGATACGCAGCGGAATTCAAACTGGGTGTTACTTCATGGTATGACAGTTATAATGATAGAAAACGATCTCTAGTTAAGTCATTTTAAAAGATTTACCATTCGAATATCAGAGTTTACAAATTAGGTCCCAGTAGTGTAAGATTTACAAAATAAATGTTCGAATGATAATAAAATTTTATAGCCCTTTTGATGTATCCGTGCTCCTCCGTGCCATCCTTGATCATTATGCACCTGAAATACATGCTTAAACTGTCAACACAAAGGTTGAGTGATATTCATAGAGTTTGTTAAATAGTTGAACACAATATGTCAAGTTTCCAAGAAAGTGGGCTACGTTGTTATACGCCCGAAAGTTGATGTGAGGTAATTAGTCTCACATTCATAGAAAAACAATTATTATTCACTAAGCTCATGCAACCAATACGTTAACGTGATGCCAATATCGATGGCTGATTACCCCTGTAGGTACTTGCCAAAATACCTAAGACTCAAATATAGTGCGTTTGATTACCGTACCCAGTCAATACAAACGGGATTCGTCAATCCCATTAGATCTATTCACTAATATTCGCGCTCACTATCCTAGTGATTAAATGGTTCATGATATCGGGACTTTAAGTGGCAATGATGGTACTTAGTGATAATAAAACAATCAGATAGCATACAATTTCAAAGCATTGTGTTCGGTTAAAATAGCATGTATTCCCCCCAAGGGTTTGTAAAACAATTAAGTAATAGAAAGTGGGGCTATGAACTCACAGTAATATGTAAAAGTTTAAGAGTACTTGTGAAAGTAAAAGCAAGTAGTTGAGCATGTATCTCCCCCAAAAGTAATTCAAAACGTTTAAAAGTAGGGGCTATGGAACTCACCTTAGAATGTAGTGACGAGAGTAATACAACGGTGCCAATAAGTATGGAAGAATAGTGTGAGGAATATAGCTCAAAGAATACGGAATCGTCATAACCTAATGAATATAATTTTGTTTCAAGATATGACACGCGGAAAGTAATCGATGCGTATAAGTTTTAAAAGATGTTGTATCATTGTTCTCATGTTGTTGTTTGTAAAAAGGGATTTGTATCATCGTTCGTGTGGTGGTTTGAAAATCTAGACTCATAAACACATACCAAAGTATAAAACATATAATACAAATATGAATAAAAATAAACACATAAAGTTCAAATAGCATATACGTGTTTAGATGAGTTGAGGTTAAAGTTTTGTTTGTAAAAAAAATAAGTATATGTGTCCAAATTTTATAAAATTTAGGCATGATCCGTTTATCTATATAACTTCTAAATTGTGTAATTTGATTTAAACTATACATTATTCCGATTTGCTGAAGTTACTGAATAGTTTAGTTAACAAGTTTATATGTCATCAAATTGATTTAACCATATCACACTAAGTCTAATTATTAATAATCTTCGTCTAACGTCCAATAATATTTGATCCGATAGTCTTAGTCCGAAGATGTTTTATATAATAAATTTATTACGTATCCGATGAGTATAAGTATAGTTCGATATCCGAATTCGATAAATAATTTACACATGTTAAATATAACTTACCAATTCCTACATATATTAATTTTGAGCTTGAGCCTGTTAACAAACCCAAATACCCTTTTTATTTCACAGGTGGGCTTTGGCTCACTTAAGCAAAACTCCACCCTTATTGGGCTTGAGCCCAAATTAAATCCAATACAAACACAGACATATAACACTCCTTTTATTTTTGGTTTAAACCATATTATGCAAGAGAAATCACACCCCTGGTGTGTACTGTTATACTGAGAGACCAATTCAAACGAGTACAAATAAACCACCAAATAAGCCAAGGAAATAAGCTTCGATCAAACACACGCCCCTATGGCTCGCTGCCCAAACTGAGATCAACGCACCCTTTTTAATATTTGTAGAACCTACTCTAAACTCAAGTGTATTCAATCAAATAAAGTCCCTCATTAAAATTTACAACTTAAATATCAACCAGAACAAAATAGATATACGAACCCAAACTCCAAAACCGAACGCAGCCACTTGGCTGTTCTTTCTTGTGACCGAGAAAATAAACAAACACGCACCCCTTTTGGGGTTTTCTCTTGGACCGAAGACAAAGCAAACATCAACGACACCCCTTCCGGGCTGTCGTGTGCCGAGCCAAACCAACAACTCAAATAAGCTTAACTCACAAAATAAGCCACAATCTAAATAAGCAAATCTAAACCAAGACCCGTGAACTACACGGCCTCGACTCGAAACCCATACGGGTTTTATTTGACCCGAGACTAAACAAATCCAAAATAAGTCATACGAGGCTATCAATAATCAAATAAGCCACAACAACAAAAATAATAAACAAGCCGGGTAAACTAAGATTAAACCACAACCACGATTCAATCGATGATACCCATTTGTTTACAAAACAAGTTTCAAATCCATTTGACTAAATTAATCATTATACAATTTTTAATCTAGTATTCGAATACAAATAAGGAAAGTATAAGAAAACCTTGGTGGGTTTTTCGACATACCCACAAGGTGAAGAAGATGATGGTGGCGGTTGGAGTGAAGTACGACCCGAGCCCGATCTAACCCCGAACCGATCTTGATTCCTTGATCTCCTGGTTCTTCTTAATCCTCGATGATGGAGGGATTTCGTGATGGTGTGGCGTGGCTGTGGTGGTGGCGAAGAGGTGGTGAGTTGGTGGTGTCGATTGGTGGTATAGGAGAGGGAAGAGGAGAGAGTTTATCTCTTCTCTTTTTCTTTTTGTTTTGATTAAATGAGAGAAGAGGCAGATATTATATAAGTGTTGGTGTCGGTTTAGTTATAAGAAGAGAAGTCAAAATGATCTTTAGTTTGTAGATATTTGAGGTATCTTAATGTTTAAGATTTGAGGTACATTGGGTATAGTTTGATCCCGGTAATTACTAATGTTAAACTTTTAAGTTACAAAACTTAAAATTGGCCAACGTAAAAATTATAAAGCTTAAAAAAAATATGTTAAAACTTATCAACATATTCTATTTTAAAATTTTAAAATGAGTCGTGGATTTATCGGAATGTGTAAATATTGATGTGAAAAGTACGGGTGGTTACATATATATTAGGTGCTGCCCATCCTCAATAGTATCTAGATCAATAATAGCATGTATGTCAGCAAAAGTTATCAACAAAAGTAAATTCATGAGTTTGTGATATAATGAGTTTTTCGTATACAGAAAACCATTAAAATGGTCATCTGAATAAGCAGTTAATAGAGAATCCAAAAACGAATAAAATACCAAAACCGAATAAATAAGGATAGTAACAAACAAGGTCAAGATTGGTCATACCAAAGAAACAAGGAGAAAAAGATGGAAGGGAGGTGGCGGTGGAGATAAACTCGAACCAAATGAGACCCTAACATCACCATCTAAACCCAAGTACAACCTCCACAACCTTTCTTGTTCTTGGTGGCGTGAAACGACACGTGAAGCGGTTGTGGAGGTGGTGGTCAGTAGGGAGGCGGCGTGTGAGGCGGTGAAGGGTGGCGGTGGAGAGGGGTGTGAAATAGATTAAGAAAATTAGTTGGGGATAAGAAGATTATGTGAGGTCGAGAAAAAAGGAAAGATAAAGATGGGTGGAGGGGCAATTTGATTTTGGGTAAAAATTTAGGCAGTGCCATTTGATTTTGGGGAAAAATTTAGGCGGAGGTTGTGAAAAGTTGAGAGTGAAATTTTATTTTGGGAAAAAATATCAGTCACTTTTAAATAATGTGTGACAAACTTGACTATATGATTTAGCCACATACAAAATTATTTCATGTGACCATATATGGATTTTGGTCACATTGTTTAATTGTGTGACATATATTTGTCACATATGTATATATATAGTGTGACTAATGTTTCAAACTTATTTGTATCTGTCACACGTCCCAAATTATAAGCGACTAAATAATAATAAAAAATTACCACTTACCTCTAGTCACATAAAGATTCAAATGTGTGACAATGAAATTCCGAAATGGTCACACAAGTCTGACCAAGTGTGGCTATTTATTTTATTCTGGTACATTTAATCACATAAATATCTGATTGTTTGGCCGTTCAAAAAACAGCATATGTGACGAAATCCCAGATTTGTACTAGTGAAGTGATGGTCATTTACGTATTTATAACTTTGTAATGTGTCGTAGAACATGTAATAGAATAGTCAAAGGGCTCGTGGATTGGGCTAAGCTAATTGGTTAAAAGTTAAGCTAAGCTAGTCCATTCAAGTTATGTTGTAATCCAATCTCAATCCACAAACCAAACGTAGCCCATAGAAAGCCCATGAGGCGTTTTACTTTATGTATATAAGACTCCACACACCTCATTTGTGTGGTGTGCGTGAGTGTGTAGTATATGTGTTTTGTATAAGATATTCTCTCTTCATCTCACTACTTTCTCTCTAACATACACGGCATACATACATCTTTCTCAAGTCACCATAAGATCCATACGTGCTTAATACTTGCTTATATTGTGTGATAGAGTTAGATCTAAGGTCCTACACTATTTAGTGACGAAACTGCGTTTGGTCTCTAATTGTAATTAGTGACGGACCTATAGTGACCATAAATGACCACCTAAATTTGGTCACTATTCACGCTTAGTGACGAGATTTGTATAATTTGTGACGAAATTTTGTGGTCACTAAAGTCACTTTTTCTTGTAGTGAGATATGCTTTTTACATTTTTAAATATAGACTTATGTTTCGTATGAAGATGGTGGAAGTGGCGGAGGGTAATGGTGGTAGATTTGGATATGAGATAAACACCCATAGACCAAACTGTGGACGTGCCATTGGTAGTGGGTGATTGAACATGGGTTTTATGCTCGGGTTAGAAGTGAAAAGTAAGGGGTCTTTAAATATGGGTTTTTTTTTGTTACTGTCGATAGTTTTCCGACCAATTATATATTTTTAATGTGTTAATGTTAAGATTAATATGTGTAGGTTTTTTAGTTTGTAGGTTTCAAGTTACATATTTGGGTTGGAGTGTTGATAGGTGATGATTTCAAATATTGGTTTCAAATAATATGTTTAGGGGAGAATACATCAAAGAAAGTTAAACATGTGCAATTTTGCATATTTCTCTATAATACAAGTTTTTTATCCGTAACGTTTGATAGTGTTTACGATTTTTGGATTAATATACGAATTTGCAAGTTTTAACAAGTACATATCTCCCTTATTCTTAATCATTTTATAGAATTAGCAATATGTGAAATAGTGACCAAAATTTCGTCGCTAATACTTAATGACGAAATTTCTTGTCACTATTCATGTAATTTAGTGACTAAATAGTGACCACTTATAAGTTTCGTCACTAACTTTTTTCTGATGACCATAAATTATATCGTCACTAATTTCATCTAAATAGTGACCAAAAAAAATCTCGTCACTAAAGCCACTTTTTCTTGTAGTGAATGTTGACGATTAATGATAATGGTTCAAAATACAAAATTATGGCTAGTGTGGATGGGACGTGGTTGGATCACAAGAATGAAAAAGAGTGAGGAAAAGATAACTTCACCCTCATGTGCATGGCACATGAGGGAGTTTAATGGAAAAAGGTAACGACATTTAATGTGAGGGACGTACTAACGGAGTTATTTTTTGCAAACTTAAAGAATGTGAATACAATTTGAAACTCTCAAAGACTGAAGATGCAACTTTTAACAAAGCACGGGGACTATATATGTAATTTACTCTAAAATTAAATATTTACGTACTATTTAGCATATTTAAATACAGTTTCAAGAGTACGAACAATGTTTGTTTTGGTATTTGTGTGGGCAGATTAATTACTTTAGAACGACATATTCGTTTTTATTGTTTATTTTAATACATTTTCGGGATTTTTGTGGTTGATTTTTGTTTCAAAAAAGTTCGCAAAATTTGGAAAATGCGGTGAAAAGAAGAAGTTCTACTAAAAAAATTCTATGAAAAGAAGCAAGTTTTGTGTTTGTGAATAAGTGGGCCTTTATAATGCAACCAACAAAATACTGTGTGAAAAACTAAATGGGTAAGTTGAATAATTTTACCGTTTTATCGTATTAACATTATACTTTCAAAAACTTATAGATCTGAGTTTAATTGAGATCAAGCAATCACAATATGAACACTATATAAATAAACACAAGATAACAAACAATAATAACAACGAAATATAAAATGCATGATAATAGTAAAGAGTTAGAAAGATCAAACCACAACACCAAGATTTATAGTCGTTCGGTAACGAAGCTTCTCTTCGCCCTACTCCACTCCCCGAGTACCCAACTCGAGAGTTCACTTCACTATGTCAACAAGCCCCCTTCAGGCGGAGAAAACCGTACAACGTCGCTTCATCAATTTTCGACACAAAGCTAAATGTAATCTAGCTAGAACCAATCTCTCACACACAAGCGTACTTTGGACTAAAATACTAACCCAATCACTCACGTATTTTCAGAGCTAAAATACTAACCCGATCTAACAACTAAACAAGATTGGAGAAACTTGATGTACAACAATATACAACAATGTAACCAATGTTATGAATGCACTAACTAAACTACAACACTTCGTATCTTGACGATTACGCGTGTTCTTCTCTTACACTTGAATGGATGAAGCTTGGATCACTAAAAACTAAATTAAACAAGCTTAATGATCAAAGAAAGGAAGGTTTATGAAACTGTAAACAAGCAAAGAAAACTGTGTGTAAAGAGGTGAGTTTATGTGAAAAAATGAGCCACTATTTATTGGCTGTTGAAATCTGGTCGTCAGTACTCCACGAATCCCTTATATTTCCCCTAATTAAGGGATCCGTCCCAGACCAGTCCAGACAAATGCTTGAATTTTTGTCTTTTAGTGGTGAAGGTGTTTTCTACTGCATTTTTATCTAGTTTGGTAGGGGGAATCGGATTTGAATATATTTTCTTAATAAAACATTTTCTTAAAATACAAAAATAATTTGTCTAATTAATTTTTGTAAAAATGTTTTGTGACATTTAAAAAATGTGAAGTTTAACACAAAAATTTATTTTTTTGATCATCCATCATGTTTAATGTTTGCTTGTTCATACCTTTAGTGATTTACATCGAAATGAAAATTTACGACTAATAACTTGTTTACGTTTATTTTGACGTAGAATACTTTTACATTTTGTTATTATCAAAACGTAGAGAAGTCGAAAAATATAAATAACGTTTTTAGACCTTATTTATATTAACAATCTCCCCCTTTTTGATGATGACAAAATATAAACTCATTATATGTAAAAATATAGTTAATAAGTTTTTAGTAGATGAATTTAGCCATTCCTCCCCCTTTTTGTCGAAGCAAAAAAAGTGTCGTTGACGTGGAGATAAAAAGTTGACGATGCAAATGATCCCCCTTGATGTATGCTCCCCCTTCATGAGGGCACCAAAGAATCGAGCTATGGTGACGTGCTACAAAAACGAGTTAAAATACAAGTGCAATATATCTAGCTGCTAGCAAGTTCACAACCAAAATAAATATAACAAAGTGGCAAAAAATATAAACCAAAAGAGAAAAATATACAACCAATAAAAATAATCACCACAACCACAAGACATATTAAAAAGTTCATTCATTAAAAATAAAGACGTAAACTATTGTCTTATGCTTGTGAGACTCTAGGATTTGCTTCTTTCACAAAAGAGTTGGTGATAAGATTATTAAAATGATATTCTAAACATATAAGATGTTTAGATGGATGGTGGAGTGGGTGGAGCCGAAGGTGGTGTGATGTGTTGTTCAATTTAGGAAAACATGAAGTGGAGTTCATCCCTAAAAGCAAGGATGATATTACGGTTGTATAGGCAATATAGGCAATTAGCACCATGAATGTCAACTAACTCAAGTTGAGTTGGATAGCTCATGTGAGGTGATGATGGTGGTGGTTGTGTTGGTGGTGATGGAGAGTTGAGAGCATAATCCAAAGGGCTAATACGAGAAAGTTGGATGGTGATGTCCATGGGTTGATGACTTTGTGGATGTGATGGATGAGCAAATCTTGGAGGGATATCCATGAGGTCTTCAATGTAGGGATTAATTGGTTGAGAAGAGCCAAATGGTGATGAATTGGGTCTTGATGATATGGATGATGATGCTCCTCTAGTAGAATAGGGCTGAGCAAAACAGACCGAAACCGAAAAGTCCCGAAAAACCGACCGATCCCGAGTAGTCCCGATACCGAAATTATACTATTTAGTCAGGACTCGGTTTTAAAAAAAAGGTTATGTCGGTTTCGGGTCGGTTCGGGACGGGAACCGAATTAAGCCCGAGTTATCCCGCCAACCCGAATATTAATTAGGTTTTCTTAATAGAACCCGCCCCTCCACAAACTCACCCAACAAACTCACCGATTATTTCACTCATTCTCATCTTCTGAAGAACACCACCCAACAAACTCACCGATTGTCTTCAAAAACCCCACATATGGATCAATCTCTTTTCAAAAACACCACATATGAATCAATATCATCTTCTGTACCTACGGCTACAAATGAATCTGTGAATCATGAGACCAATGCAATGGAAGTAAGTGTTGTATTTGTTTTAATTATACTTGTATTGTTTTAATTATAGTTGTTCTACTTATAGCACTTTGAACATTTTCTGTTTACTGAATCTGTGAATCGTGAGAGTATGAGACCCAATTTAATTAGTTTAATTAGTTTGCTTTTTTGGTTTAGTTAGTTTTGGTAGGAAATTAAAACAGCGTTAGCCAAGCAGTAGAGAATAGTGTCTGTTTGGATGGGTACACAAGCTGATGAGTCATTTGCTGATGTATGGCAAATTTGTCATCTGAAATTGTCCTTCGGTTTATGCCAAATTTGTGCGAAAACATTCTTTTTTGATGCTATACAATAGCTGTTTGATATTCCATCTGTGTTCAGTGTGTTGTGTCTGTTATTTGTGGTGTTTCTAGTTACTGAACAAGTCTAATTTATCTTGTGAATTTGTGATCACTCATGTCTTCACCAACTGTTGCACTTTGTTTTGTTCTCATCATTGAAAAGAGTAAGCTGTAACCTGTAATTTATCTTGCTGAACAAGTCTATTTATCTCTCAATACTTTGTTGCAAACTTGTAACCTGTAAAAGTCTAAGCTGTATAGTTTTTACGACCACTTAACGAATGTTATGTTTTTTCTAGAAATTCAAAAGGGGTTAGACAAACAAAAGGGAGAACTCAGTCATGGAAAAGAGAAGAATGTTGCAACATGATGCTCTACTGGAAAAGAGAACTCAATCATGAAACTGTATTTGGAAGTTGGAACTTGTAATTGGAACTGTATTTGTAGAATTGTAGTTGTATTCTTGTATTTGGATTTGAACTTGTGTAGTTGTATTTGTGAAACTAGGCTGGGAAAAAATAGCCTCAAAAAACTGGGCTTGTATTTGTGACAGTGGGCTTGTAATTCTTTTTTTGTGAAGCTGGGAAAAATTGGCCTAAAAAAAACTGGGCTTGTAAATCGGGTTTTGGCCCACTATCCCGATAACCGACCGATTAAACCGATGAATACCGAATCGACCGGACTAAAATTCGGTTCGGTATCAGTATTGAATTCCAGTACTTCTCGGTTTCGGGCTTTTTCGGGACGGGTCGGTTTTCGGCCCGATGCTCAGCCCTATAGTAGAAGGTGTTTTGAGAGGTGCATCTGTTGGAGAAGGAGTTTGGAATACTAGTAGTGGTGGTGTCTTAACATCATCCTCTTCTGGTGTGAGATCAATGAAGATAGGTTTCCTAATGGTAATAGGTTTTCTTGAAAGGTTAGTGGTAGAGCATTGAGAGGAAGCCATGGATGAATGTGAAGTGAGGTTGAAGAAGATGAAATGTGAAAGTAAGTTGGTGAATGATCAAGGCTTCATATAGCCAAAATGGGTGCATGGAATTGTATGAACTTGAATTTAGGTTAGTGTTTTATCCTAAGGTTTAAGAGTAAGGTAATGAAAAGTGGTGAAGGTTATCTAAAATTGTGGAAAAGTAGACAAAAAGAAAACAATTAATACTGAAAATTCATCAATGTCAGGTGACGACTCCCTTAAATGGGCCGCAGCTCCCTTAAATTTAAGGGATCCGTCCCCCGTCCGGACGAATTTTTACCATCTCTCTTTTATCAAATAGACCATAGTGGAAAAAGATGATGTTTTTGGGGCTCTGATTCTTCAAATCCTAGTTCCACAAGTCACTCAAGAATATTATCCTAGGAATACTAAGTATAGATAAAAACTAGGAAGAATAATTTGCATAAATTCAAGCAATCATAAGCAATAAATATTAATCATAAGCAATAAATATTACGCATGCATGCGAGATGGTATAAAATAAATAAGCATGCAAGAAATGATCATATTAATAAACCGAAGGGTGATAAAATTGAACCGATCACCCAATGCTAACAATGTCACCGTTAGCAATCATAAAGTAGTAACATACTAATAGTTAATGTACTAATAAAACTACTACCGATAAGTCTAGAAATACTACTAAAAGTTATCGTACTAATACTACTACCACTAATAATAATAATAAGGCTAATAGATAAATAAAAAGTACCAAGTTCATAATCAACCAATCAAGTTAAATTGTCTTAAAAATTAAGCACCCTCTTCAAACTCACTTCTTTCTCAATGCCTTGCCAATGTTGCGGAGTGTCTTTCCAATTGACTTAAGCGCGCCTCGTTGCTCCACGTACATTGAAGCTTGACGATTCATCATTTTTGTTTGGCGAAGTAACATGGTGTGCAAATTTTCTTCACTCGGAAGAGGGTATTGGTAAACATGAGATGAGAGAGGTGAAAGAGAATCATGATAGGTGGTAGGAGAATGCGTCCATTGACGAGAAGTACCTTCATCATTCATGTCAACATCATCTTCATCATCATGATGGTAGGTGGAAGAAGTGGATGTGGTTTTTTTTGCCACGTTTCATACCTATATCAATTCTAGGTCAACGAACGGTTGGCCCACCGAGAGGGTTCATGACACGATCAACTAAAACATATTGAGGACACTTAAGGTTTGGAGAGGTTTGCATGACCCAACGAAATGGACGAGTGAGTAACATCCCATAAGGCATAACCTTATTTTCCCGACCCTGGACATTGTCTATACATTTTGCAACGTAATAGGCAAGATTGTAGTTTTGTTTGGTAATGAAGCAATAAAGCATATAGGCACAACAAGCCGGAAGATGATACCGGTTTCATGCAAGATTGAAAACGGACCTTTCTAAGAAGAATTACATGGTCATACTTTATTTTTTTTCAATCAAACCAACTCTCAAAGCTAATTTTATGTTTTATCTTGAAAAACCCATTTTCCTTGCATGTAGAAACCAATTATTGAACCCTCAGTGGTCTTTATAAGATGAGATGTCAAACTGTCCAGTTTTCCAGATTTGTTTATATGACTTCATTAGAATATAACTCACTCACACATGCATGTCTTTACTTGAAATTTATTTTGGGAATACCTTAATATGTTAACTAAAGATGACCCGAAACCTAGAACTTGAAATAATGATTTAGATCTTCTGCTCGTTGAAATGCCTAAGTATGTCCAAAACAGAGTACAATTTGTAACGGGTCTATTTGAATGGGTTAAACCGCTTTATAAAATCTACAAAAAATCAAGAACACACATAAGATTTAGTATATTCATATGTGTAAAGAGTTTGTACAGAAATACATTTTAACTTGGTCAAACGGCCACCCGAAGTGACGTTAAAATCGGTACAAATTCGTGATTTTATGTGTAACTAGATAAGTGGCATTTTGTAACTACTTTTGATAAATGACCTAACTAATAAACATAAATTTGGTCTGATCATATCGTATAGATTCTAATAAGTATTATTTACTTGCCTTAGGTCATGGTTAGAAGGTCCGCGTTCGTTAGGTTTCTTAGTTGTCTTCGTGAACCGTATTTGTCCTCGTTTACTCTACCAACTAAGGTGAGTAATCACAACCCACTTTTTACCGCTTTACATACTTTTTGGGGTGCAATGCATGCTTTAGACTTGACTAAAAACTTGATTGTATTTTTGAGACTTCGCGTATTATTTTTGATATACGTATGAACTTGATAAATTATGAATTTACGTATTATTTTTTATATACGAATGATTTGATAAATTGAGACTTCTCGTATTTTTTATATGTATGACTTTGATAGACTTTGACTTATGTAAATTCTATGTATATTATTGTTGTTATGCGGGTACCGTTCGTTCGTGCGCTCCCCGGTCTACGGAGTGTAAGTATTATGGATAGCGCTATTTGAGATCGGCGAACCTCTCGTTCTCCTGACTACGAAACGCATAGTATTTGTATAGGGGCGTTTGTTGCATGATACTATTATACATGTTGCCTTTTTGCATTTAATTACAACCAAGTGTATTTTGACTATTTGACGTAATATCTTTGGACTTACTTTTATTACGGAAATTGATATAGGTGCACGCAGAAGTTCTGAAACAAGTAATCAAGACACAAAAACTGTGAAAGATTTCCTATCTTTTGAGTTCCAAGCCTTTTGACTCTCCTCATCCTTTATGTTAATTGTCATTTATAGCTTATTTAATAAGTCTTTTGGTGTGTCAAGGTTCAGGGGGTTATGTCCTAAAACCTTATAAATAAGTGAGTTCTAAGCCAAGTATGACATGTCAAGTTTAATAAGAGTTTACAAATAAAATTGAAGCTTTCAGCTTTCTATCTTTGTTCTGTATCTCTTTGGTGTTTCCATTGAGTGGTGAACCTAATTATGCCCTGTATCTTCAAGGTGGATTCCTTGAAGTGGTGAGCATCAATGTCCATTTGTTTCGAACCCGATACCTCGTCCTACCCATTACTTACCCGACATCAAGTTTGGTACTGGAGCAAAGTTAAGATCATGCCACCACGAAAAAATGTGAATCAAAGAGATCTCCGAGATGTGGAGATGGATGATCTCAGGAGACAAGTTCAACAACTACAAGAAGAACTAGCCCGCGTCAAAGTCGTTAATGAAGAGGATCAAGTTCATGATGAAGACTCAGATGGTGATGAGGAATATTACAATCCTTTTGGTTCTTCATCCGCTTCTGATTCAGGTCCTTCTTCTAATCACCGTCGAAGGGTAAGAAGGAGTAAACACGATTTTGATTTTAAAGTTGATATTCCTGAATTTGATGGAAAGATACAACCTGATGATTTTCTTGACTGGTTACATACGGTTGAGAAAGTTTTTGATTTCAAGGAGGTGTCCGAGGAACGAAAAGTGAAGCTTGTTGCCATAAAGCTTCGCAAACATACTGGTTTATGGTGGGAGAATTTGAAAAGGAGAAGGGTTCATGAAGGTAGAAAAACTATCCGCACTTGAGAAAAGATGAAAAGGGAGCTTAAGAGAAGGTTTTTGCCTAATAATTATAGGCAAGATTCTTTCTTAAAGTTTCACAACTTAAGGCAACAAAATGAGTCCGCTGAAGAGTACACTTCTGAATTTGATCATCTTTTGATTAAACGTGACATCGTTGAACCCGAAGAACAGACTATTGCTCGTTATCTAGGAGGATTACGATATGAAATCAACAATGTTTTTCAGTTAAAACCTTATTGGACTTATGCTGATGTTTGTAAACTTGCAGTGAAAGTGGAGAAACAACAAAAAGAAAAACGAGGAAGTTACACTCGATCGTTCAACAAGGAAGGTTCTACAAGTAGTGGCAAGACATCCGTGACCATCCCAAAGGTTCCTTTTAAAAATGACAAACAAGCTGCTAGTTCGTCAAGTACTGGTGCAAGAAAGTGTTTCAAGTGTCAAGGATATGGGCATATTGCTTCAGATTGTCCAAATCGCAAAGTCATAACCTTAATTGAAGAAGAAATCTTTGAAGAATCCGCTCTTGAGGATGATGTGAGCCATACTGAAGAAGTTGTGCACCCCGATGAAGGAGAAGCTTTAGTCATTCGGCGAAACTTGAATATAGTTCAGGTTAAAGATGATGAATGGTTACGAGAGAATATTTTTTATACTCGGTGCACATGTATTGGGAAGGTATGTAATGTTATTATTGATGGAGGTAGTTGCTCAAATGTTGTGGCTACTAGTATGGTGGAAAAGTTGCAGCTAAAAATAGAAGATCACCCTTGTCCTTACAATATCCATTGGATTGGAAAAGGCAGTGAAGTGAAGGTGAATAAGAGATGCTTAATTCACTTCTCTATAGGCAAAAATTACAAAGATGAAATTTGGTGTGATGTTGTACTTATGGACGCTGCCCACTTGTTATTGGGACGACCATGGCAATATGACCGAAGAGTTATTCATGATGGTTACAAGAACACTTACTCTTTTAACACCAATGGAGTTCGGGTTGTTTTGACTCCACTAAAACCTGACACTTTATTACCATGTGCCAAGGATAAAGTTGTATCTCTTTTATCAGGTGCTTGCATTGAAAAGGAAATGTTGGAGTCTCAAACGGGATACATTCTTGTAGTGATGGAGGAATCAAGGTCTGGAATTGTGGAACATAATCCTTTAGTGCGAAAAATATTGGAAGAATTCAAGGATGTAATACCAGACGAAATCCCAACAAGTCTCCCTCCTATTCGTGAAGTACAACATTATATTGATTTTGTTCCTGGTTCCGTTCTACCTAATAAGGCAGCCTATCGTATGAATCCAAAAGAGCATGAGGAGTTGCAACGTCAAGTCGATGAACTTTTAAACAAAGGTGTTTTGCAAGAGAGTAAAAGTCCTTGTGCTGTTCCAGCCTTGTTAGTACCAAAAAAAGATGGTTCTTGGCATATGTGTGTGGATAGTAGGGCTATTAATTGGATCACCATCAAGTATAGGTTTCCTATACCTCGTCTTGATGATCTCCTTGATCAATTATTTGGGGCTGTAGTTTTCTCAAAGATTGATCTCCGTAGTGGTTATCATCAAATACGAATTAGACCCAGAGATGAGTGGAAGACAGCTTTCAAAATGAAGAATGGTCTTTATGAATGGTTAGTAATGCCATTCGGCCTTTCTAATTCTCCAAGTACTTTTATGTGTGCCATGACTCAGATTTTTAGACCTTTGATGGAGAAATGTGTTGTTGTTTACTTTGACGACATACTTGTATACAGCAAAACACATGAGGAGCATGAACAACATCTTAAAGAATTGAAGTATTCCAAATTCTGCGAAAGAATAAGTTGTACGCCAATCTAAAAAAATGTGATTTTTTTCTGATAAAATCATATTTTTAGGTTATATCGTGACTTCTACAGGGATCGAAGTTGATCATGAGAAAGTGGAAGCCATTTTGAGTTGGCCGGTTCCTAAAAATATTCATGATGTGCGAAGTTTTCATGGTTTGGTGTCGTTTTATCGCAGATTTATTAGAGATTTTAGCACTCTTGTTGCACCTATAACTGAGTGTCTAAAAGGGAGTTCTTTTCAATGGACTGAGGAAGCGCAAAAAAGTTTTGATATTGTTAAGAGAAAGATGGCAGCAACTCCTGTTCTTGTGCTTCCAGACTTTGAGAAAATATTTGAAGTTGAATGTGATGCTTCAAATGTTGGAATTGGTGGAGTTTTAAGCCAAGGAGGAAAACCTGTTGCATTTTTTAGTGAGAAGCTCAATGACGCCAAACGAAAATATACCACATATGATAAAGAGTTTTATGCCATTGTTCGCTCTCTTGAGCATTGGAGTCACTACTTACTACCTAATGAGTTTGTTTTTTTCGGATCACGAGGCGTTGAAATACTTAAATAATCAACATAAAGTCAGTCGTCGCCATGCCAAATGGGTTGAGTTTCTCCAATCATATTCATTTTCTCTCAAGCATAAGGTGGGAAAATTGAATAAGGTGGCTGATGCATTAAGTCGAAGGCATTGTCTTTTGCAAACCATGGAAGCCAAGGTACTAGGGTTCGAGGTAATTAAAGACTTATACGATGATGATTGTGACTTCGGAACTACATGGAAGAGTTGTTGTAAG
This sequence comes from Artemisia tridentata subsp. tridentata, assembly GCA_021014915.2. Taxonomy (NCBI): domain Eukaryota; kingdom Viridiplantae; phylum Streptophyta; class Magnoliopsida; order Asterales; family Asteraceae; genus Artemisia; species Artemisia tridentata. The sequence goes on from CP139508.1 coordinate 451,896,725, forward strand.
GGACCCGTTAATGATTTCTTACGACACGACGGTTTTCTTTTCAAGAGCAATCGGTTATGTGTTCCTCAATGCTCTTTGAGAGAAGAAATTATCCGAGAGACACATGAAGGGGGCTAGCAGGTCATTTTGGGCGAGACAAAACTCTAGCTGCTGTTCAAGAAAAGTTATTTTGACCTAAGATGAGACAGGATGTTAAGAGGTTTGTTGATCGTTGCGTTACTTGTCACAAGGCTAAAAGTCATGGGACAAATGCAGGTTTGTATACTCCTCTTCCAGTTCCGAATTCTCCATGGGAAGATGTTAGTATGGATTTTGTACTTGGGTTGCCTCGTACTCAAAGAAATAAAGATTCAGTTATGGTTGTTGTCGATCGATTCTCTAAGATGGCACACTTTGTTCCTTGTAACAAAACCATGGATGCCTCTCATGTTGCAGACCTTTATTTTAGAGAAATTGTCAAGCTTCATGGCATTCCAAAGACAATTACATCAAATCGTGACGTGAAATTCATGAGTCATTTTTGGCGAACACTATGGAGGAAACTAGGAACCAAGCTACAGTTCAGCACCACATGTCACCCGCAAACTGATGGTCAAACGGAGGTTGTTAATAGGACTTTGGGAACTATTCTCAGGAGCTTGATAAAAAAGAATATCAGAGAATGGGACTTGCAACTAGCAAATGCCGAATTTGCCTATAATCACCCCACTAGACTTGACTCCTATTGAAACAAAATACCAGTTCAGTGGAGTTGCAGAAGAAAGAATCAAGTTTATTAAGAAACTACATGAAAAGGTTCAGAAAAAAATTGTGACACAAAATGAAAAGTACAAGGCATGAGCTGATAAACATCGGAAACATGTCCAATTTAATGAAGGCGACATGGTGTGGATACATCACCGTAAGGGTCGATTTCCTCCTGGAAAATATGCAAAACTCAAACCAAGAGGTGATGGTCCCTTTAAAGTATTAAGACGAATTGGTGATAATGCTTATGAGATAGAGTTGCCAGAGAGTTATGAAGTTTCTGATATCTTCAATGTTACTGATCTATCTCCGTATTATCAAGATTCTGAAAGTCGAGACTCGAGGACAAGTCTTCTTAAACAAGGGGAGCTTGATACAGGTGCACGTAAAATTTCTGAAACAAGTAATCAAGACACAAAAACTGTGAAAGATTTCCTATCTTTTGAGTTCCAAGCCTTTTGAGTCTCCCAAGCCTTTATGTTAATTGTCAATTATAATTTATTTAATAAGTCTTTTGGTGTGTCAAGGTTTAGGGGGTTATGTCCTAAAACCTTATAAATAAGTGAGTTCTAAGCCAAGTATGACATGTCAAGTTTAATAAGAGTTTACAAATAAAATTGAAGCTTTCAGCTTTCTATTTGTGTTCTGTATCTTTTTGGTGTTTCCATTGAGTGGTGAACCTAATTATGCCCTATATCTTCAAGGTGGATTCCTTGAAGTGGTGAGCATCATTGTCCATTTGTTTCGAACCCGATACCTCGTCCTACCCATTATTTACCCGGCATCAGAAATGTATGTGACCCCATATGTTACAAGTCTTGTATGGGCAAAACTTGTAACATTATAGGTTGATATGACTTTTTCCATGAGGACTTCTTTTAAAAGGTTTTCTTATTATATAAAACATGTGTACTCACCAACTATTTCATAGTTGACCCATTTTTCTCATGCATTTCAGGTGATCATCAGTAAAGTATTTGTGAAGGCACTTGCATTGGAGTCTTTTTATGTCATCATATCCCAAAAACAATTTCTCATATTTTGAGAACTTATGTCTCAAACTTATTTTGTGGTTATGTTGGAACTTGTATTTCATAAAAATGTTGTAATTTGGATTTTCTTTTATTATTAATCATGTATGGTATTATCTATTGGCTTATGATTGTGTTTCCATTTTAGCGGGGTGTGACATCCGCCCTTCAAATATGTTCAAAATGCACCTATGTATTAACCATGAAACAAAATGTTGGAAGGAAGGAGACAAACTTGCTCGACACCCATGTAGAAGGATGAAACACTTCTGTGGGAGGACTAAGCATTAAATGTTAACCGAAATCGAACATCCTTAAATTTGTGTTTTTGTTATACGTTAATACTGCCATAAGCATGGTTACACGTAGTGGGACCTACACGTGAGTTAAAGATAAGGGGATAGTGAGGGCATAAACGGAACATGACAAATTTCATTGGAGGGGCCAAATTGTAACATATTTGTTTTTGGGGGACCATTTACATGTTCATTTAACATTCCTACTAGAGTAAATTACAAAGATGGTCCCTGTGGTTTGCGTTGACTTTTACTCTTGGTCCTTAGACTTTTTTTTTGCACTTACAGTCCCTAACTCCGAAACCCTTAACAATAGTAGTCCCTTGACCAAACGACATTACGTTTGACTGTTAAACACTCCTCATGTGACTTGCACATGAGGGTATTATGGTCATTTTATTCATATACCCATTTCTTCCCTTCTTGGCTCCACCACTCTCTTTCTCTTTTACATATATGAAGCTCACACTCTCTCTGTGATTGTACAATAAATTGTACGACCAGGCCTTCGATGATGATAAAAGGATTTATGGGGTGTCGAGGTTGCGCCAAGCTTGTAATTAACCTGAAATAAGAAATACTAAAACACTACGTTAAGTGATTGCGCAAGGGTTGGACCCTGCGAACCACCTCCGGCGTGCGAGTAAGTATATGATATGGTAAGTTTGTAGTAAGTTGAGAGAGTTAAGTTGGCATTACCATGGTTCTTGCCCGTCTAAGCTATTTATAGGGGAAAAATAGGCCTTAGAGGGCGGTTGCACTTGATTCGGAGATCATGGGGGCGTCCCATGATTAATGGTAACCGCTAGGGCTTTGTGGCCCATGATCTCCTCCTTGGCGGGAAAGCCTAAGGGAAGAGGGAACGTGGGTATGACTAGGTCAAGGTGGCTCTCCGTTCTAGTTCCTTCGAAGGAGATACCCCGAAGGGCTTAAGGCTTCGATTAGCGGATTCCCACATGGTAACCACTTCATGGATGAATGGTTTTATGCCAATGAAATGTTTTAGGAGATTAACCTGGGCCTCCGAAGAGAGGGCTTCGCACAGGCTCGAAGGGGAGTCCTTCGACCCGTTCGGAGGGTACATCATCAAGCCCCCCAGTCGAAAGTGATATATACGTACGAGTTTATATTGCATTCGACTCAAAAAACATGCTACACTCTATCCCTTTCGTCACAAATTCGTACGAATAAAGGATAAGTGCATAAACAGACTTGCGCAATAAATGCAGCTAATGAATATGCAACTACCACACCCTAGGCTACAGTAGCTAGGATTTCGGTAACCAAAAACTTCTTTTCAAATTTTAAAAAACAAATTGGAGTCCGTATATTGCTCGGATTATGATTGCACGTGGATGGCTCAGATAAAACCACAAAGGATATACATAAACCCTTCATAATCCTAACCCTAGATCACTTTTCTTTTGCGCCCAAAATACACATACACGACACTGTGCTTTGTGCTTTTAAAGGTAATATTTCTGTCACAATTCCTTGACCTTTTGCTCTCATTGTTTCTAATTCGAGATGAGCATGGCAGCGAAAAGAATTATTAGGCAACAAAAATGTACTTTATCAGAGCAGGCTTTGACAGAATTTCTTGGAAAATACCCCATACCCAAGGAGTTTAAAGTGATGCTTCCAAACGAAAATTAAAATATTTTTGATGCTCCGATTGGGTATGTGGGGCTTTATGTACATTCATTTACAGAATCCAACTTTAGGATTCCCATTCATCCCTTAATCCTAGAGTTCTTACAATATTATCAAGTACATATTTCAAGGTTGAATCCATTTGGCCTAGCCAAGTTGACCACCTACATTGTTGTGTGCAAAACTTATGGTTATGAGCCCACACTAACTGTGCTTAGAGGCTTCATTAACCTTTTCCCGGGTGGTGATTGGATAACCTTGGCCAAGAGATGTGAGTATGATGTGCCTTGTTTAATTGCTAAACCCTTTGCCAATATAAGAAAATGGAAAGGTTTATTCTTTTATGTACAAAACACGATCATACCTCCAGAATATCCAGCCTTACTAGATAAAGCATTCCGGTTTGACGAGAAACGCTTTGATGATCCTTTGCCATATCATATAAGGAGCAATCCCCTCTACCAGCGTCTTGCTCGCCACCCTTTTGATGTTCAAACATTTTCGGAGCCGGTTCTGTATATGGCGGGCATTGTTGATCATTGGGAAGGCTCCCCGTTGAAACCTGAGATAATGTGTGAAGCGAAAAGTATGTATATACCCATTCAAAATAAAGTAAATAACTTATCTGCTGATATTTATCTTTCCTCCTTTGTTGTTGCAGGGATGGCATTCAGAAATTTTGTTGTAGCCCGTGGTACTAGAGAAGTTAGTTTCATCCCCCAAGATCTGAAGAATTTGAGCTACGGAGTAGGCTATCCGTCAATATCAGTCAACAATCAAGAAACCCCGCACTTTGTGGAAAATGTAGCAAATTCTGATGATCCCCTTATCAAGGAATTTCAAGCGAGGCTCGCAGGGTCATCCGGCATGTCAGACAAGAAGAAAAGTATGAAAGGAAGAGTTGCTATGTCTGTTAAAACTCCTCCGAAAAGGAAATTATCTCTCTCCACCCCTTCGACAAGAACGATGAAACCCAAAGGCTCGCATGCTAAAACCTTCATACCTACCACCCTAAAGATTCCAGAAGATGAAACTACTAGTAAGTGGAGATCTTTCATGCATAATAAACACCATACTTCATACAGTTGACTGTCCTATCTTTCGCAGGTCTTCCTGACGTAAAGGAGCTTCCAAATGCCCTTGCGTGTCACCAATTAGTTGACAAGATGACACCACCCACTTGGAGAGGGATTTTGGATAATATGTCAATGGAAGAGCTTTGCAACTTTCATTCCAAGAGTTATGCAAGACAGGCTGTTTTGGATAATCATCTTAATTCTCGAACAAGGGAGTTGGCTCAAACAGTATTGGCTGTGAGGGGAAAAATGGACGCTATCTTAGCTAAAGAGAAGGACAGGGATAATGAGTATGCTGAGTTGGAAGCCAAATGTAAGGAAGCAATGGAGGATTTGGAGAAAAATCCTATTGTCCAAGACATGCGAATAAGAATCAATAGTCTCGAAGGACAGTTGAGGAAATCTCAAGCAGAACGTGACAAATTGAGGGTGGAGGAGGCTAAGGTGTCTGGTTATAGGGCACAGATTACGGCACTCAAATCCACATGTGCAGGTCTTGAAGCCGAAAAGGATAGGTTGGTTGAGCAGGAGATCAAGCTTTGCGAGGAGATTGATGAACTTAAAATCCAATGCAAAAACTTGAAGAAGGACAGAGCTGAGGTGGTTTCGAAGGTTGTTTCTCATGTTGCAATGGAATTGTACCATAGTGATGAGGTGGGGGAAGTTATTGGGAGGCTGGTGAACGCGGCCATTTTCTATGGTACGTGTACGACATTGGAAGAAATTGCCCAGACAAAGAAACCTGTGGTCTTGTCGGAGATACCCTACAATCGTCCGAATTCTGAGCAAGAATATAATGATGCTGGTAATGCGTTCACTTCAGCAGAATACCCTTTCCTTGCCGAAGCAACCAAAGTCCCTTCAGCTTTAGTAGAAGATCTCCTGACAAAGAAACCGAGGAAGGTTCAGCCCCCCTCTCCAACCAAGAAGACTGCATCCGTGAGGCCTCCGTCTCCATCAAAGAATCCCAATTTCTTGAAAAATGCATGAGGGCTGCCGTGTTGGCATTAATTTAGTCGTAAGGGTGGCATGTACCCTTTTAAACAATGTCCCATTATGCTTGTTAGGCTTGTGCCTATATTCTTTGACAATTTTTCTTTGCTTCATGTTGGGCTTCGGCCCATGCTTCGAACAATTGCTTTAGTATTTTTTGATGGCTTTGACCATGCTTGGTCTTGGTAATACCATTTAGGGGACAATTTCCCTCTTCAAATGTCATGCTTTTCTTCTCTTACGCTTACATTAAACGTACACATACAACCTAAGGTTATAACCTTATTGTGTGTATTTTGGATCAAGATTTTTAGCAATCGTATAATTTGACTGCGACAGAGGGTCGCGACCCACTCCATCTTCATCCTTAAGTTACAAAGGGCTTAGAATACCCTAAGACTTCATAGGAAAGTTAATGTGAATTGTAATGGATGTTATTTGTGTACAAGACATGTGTCCTGCTTCATCCTTCGACATTGAAACTTGTAAAGTACTTGGCTGAACAAATCTTTGTTGTAAATAACGAAACAAGAGATTTGAGGGAAATGCATTATATCATTAAGTGGGTAGGGAGGATTACATCATTTTAAGAAATGAACACTAAGACACCTACCATTAATGCTTCTTTCCCCAAGTGAGAAGAATGCGTTACATGAATTTGAAAAAACAAACTGAGTGCTTTTAATAATAGTAAGTCTTATATGTAAAACTTACGAAGATTGGTACCATTCCAAGTCCTATCCATGACCTCTCCTTTAAGCGTTGCGAGCTTGTAGGCTCCATTTCCGTAGGCTTCGGATATGACGTAGGGTCCTTCCCATGTGGGCCCTAACTTTCCTTCGTACTCGGCCTTGCTAGCGCTGTTTAACCGAAGGACATATTCACCTGGCTTAAAAGTGGAGGGTCGAATTCGGTTGTTGTAGTACTTTTCAAACTTCTGTTTGTAGATAGCCTCCCTGATTGAGGTTATTTCTCTCCTTTCTTCAAGAAGATCAAGGTTTTCCCGAAGCCTTTCTTCATTCGTCTTTTCCTCAAAGTTTTGAATGCGCTCTGTTTCAATGCTTATTTCGGAAGGTATAACAGCCTCCGTTCCATAAGTAAGGCTAAAAGGAGTCTCCCCATTGCTTGACTTGGGGTGCATCCTATGTGCCCACAGAACCTGGGGTAGCTCTTCTATCCACCCATGATGGCTTCATCTTAACACGTTCTCAATTCCATTAACAATGTCCCTATTGGTGACTTCAACTTGTCCATTGCCCTGAGGATGGTATACGGAAGTGAATGACTGTTTGATCTTTAGGCCTTCGCAAAAGACCGGGAACACCCCTTCGGTGAATTGCTTCCTGTTGTCAGATATGATGATGTGAGGAACCCCGAATCGACAGATTATGTGTTCCCACACAAAATTTTCCATATGTCATCTTGTTACTGATGCCAAAGGCTTGGCTTCAACCCATTTGGTGAAATAGTCTATGGCTACGACCAAGAATTTGACTCCTCCTGGAGCCATCGGTAAGGGTCCGACTATATCAATTCCCCACTGACAGAAAGGCCATGCTGAAGTGACAGAGGTCATGTCTTGCTTAGGCATTCTTGGAACTTTGGAGTGGATCTGACATGCTTCGCACTTTTGTATTATCTCTATTGCGTCCCTGTGCATGGACGGCCAATAATATCCAAGCTTCATTATTTTCGAGACAACGGAGCGAGGGCCTGCGTGCAAACCGCAGGATCCTTCATGTACCTCATATATGATGTTCGAAGCTAGCTTGCTCAAAGCATCCGCTTTCTTGTTTTGGTTTCTGCGAACATGTGCTATCTCATAGGATTCGAACCCCTGAAGAAGTTCTTTAGCTTTATCCAAATATTGTTTAATGGTGGGCTGCCTTGCTTCGTAAGAGCCCTTGATTTGGTTGGCGACTAGCTGCGAGTCCACAAAAATGGAGAGGTCACGAACCTCCATGTCCTTTGCGAGTCGAAGGCCAGCTAGCAAAGCTTCATACTCTACTTCATTGTTTGTAGCCTCGAACTCAAAATGTAATGCATAAGTGTACTCTTTTTTCTCCGGACTAACCAGTATCAGACCTGCTCTCGAACCATCAGAGCTTGAGGCTCCGTCTGTGTATAGTTTCCACCCCTCCTTCGTCTTTGGGGGCTTTTCTTTCGAGATTTCTCTGTCTTGGCTAGGTCCGGAGGGTGTTTCAGCAAGAAAATCTGCAAGTATTTGGCCTTTGACGGAGTTTTGACTCTTGTATTCTATGTCATGTTCTCCCAATTCGATGGCCCATTTGGCTACTCTACCCAATTTCTAGGGCTTCGACAATATCTGCTTAATTGGCTTGTCGGTCAATACTGTGATGGGATGAGCTTGAAAGTACCTTCGAAGACGCCTTGCAGCGTAAACCAAAGCTAGGATCAGCTTTTCTAACTCCGGATAGTTTAATTCAGCCCCTTGCAGGACCCTGCTAACAAAGTAAATCGGGACTTGCTTCTTATCCCTTTCAGCCAAAAGAACAACACTAATGCTTTCGAAAGATGCAGCAATATACATGAACAACACTTCGCCTTTGATTGGGGCCGTAAGTGTTGGCAAGATTTCCATGAACTCTTTCTGCTTTTGGAAAGCGGCTTCTACATCACAACTCCATTGAAAATTCTTTTTGTCTGTACACCCCTTGAGTGTTTTGAAAAATGGTAAAGAACGATCCGCCCCTTTCGACAGGAATCTGCTAAGTGTTGCGAGCTTCCCATTTAGGCTTTGTACTTCTTTTAATGACTTTGGAGCTTGTAGATCAGTGATGGCTTTGACCTTCGAAGGGTTAGCTTTAATCCCTTGCTTTGTAATCAGATGCCCCAAGAATTGTCCTTCTTCCAAGCCAAAGGAACACTTCTTTGGGTTAAGCTTCATGTTGATTGCCCTCAATTGATCGAAGGTATCTTGAATTTCGGAGAGTAGGTCTTCCTCAGTCCTACTTTTTATTACCATGTCATCAACGTAGGCATCCAGGTTCCTTCCTATTTGCTTGTGAAAGGCTTTGTCTACCAATCGTTGATAAGTTGCCCTTGTGTTCTTTAGACCGAAGGGCATTTTCTTGTAGCAATAGACACCCTTTCCTGTGTAGAAGGCTGTCTTCTCCTCATCCTCCTCCGCAATTTGTATTTGGTGATACCCTTTGTAGGCATCCAGAAAACATTTCAAATGGAAACCCGAGAGGGATTCGACCTTCCAATCAATTTCTGGCAGAGGGTAGCAGTCCTTTGGGCAAGCTTTGTTGATGTCGGTGAAATCAACACACATTCGCCACCCTCCGTCACTCTTCTTTACCATAACTGGATTAGCTACCCAGGTTTGGTATTTCACTTCTCTTAGAATTCCTGCTCGTACAAGTTCGTCCACCTCTTTGCAAGCGGCTGCATTCCTTTCAGGTGCCAGGCTTCGTCGCTTCTGTTTAATTGGTTCTATGTGCTTGAACTCATTAAGCTTATGCTCTGTGCCGAAGGGCTTGCCATCGATCATAAGAGTCCGAGGAACCCCTGTCATGTCTGAGTATGTCCATGCGAAAACATCCTTATAGGCTTTGAGTAGCTTCTCCAATTCTGCCTTGAAGTTGGCAGGGAGTTGCTTTCCGATTACCACCATTTGCTCTGGATAGAGCTCATTTACCACAATACGTTCTTCGGCATCTGTACAACTTAGAATGGCCTTCGGAGGCTCTTCGGGACTTTCTTTGATCTTTTTGCCAATATCTCCAGTCTTTCCCTGATTGTAGCTAGAGAATACGGTTCCTATCCCATAAGGTGTATGGAATTTCACTGCTGCATGTATGGTGGAGACTACAATACCCATTCTTTGCATGACGGTCCTTCCTATCAACAGATTGTAGGGAGAATCGGACCTTACGATAGCAAATGTGAGGGTTTCTGTTCTTGCGAGCTTGCCTTCTCCAATTGTTATGTCCAATGGTACTTCTCCCAGAGGCCAAGAATGCTCACCGGAGAACCCTACCAAAGGTATCTTCGAATCAACCCGTTGCGATCTGATCGAAGGCTTAAGCTTAAGAAAACAATGCTCGTATATGATTTCGCAGGAGCTTCCGCAGTCCATGTAGGCTCTGTTTACTTCTCGATTGAAGATTAGAACTTTGATGACCACTGGATCGTTCGAAGGGACTTGGCCTGTGATAGGAGGAAATGTTACTTCCCCTACTTCGCTTACCTCCTGCTCTGCTATCTTTCTTTTTAAGCTTGCTTCGCCCCAACGAACCATAAGTATTGGAGCTTCGAGAGGAGTAGTATCTTTAGCCAATTGAGTGTCGGGCATTTTTTCCTTTCCCTTCTTTATACCCTTCACCAAATGTGCCAATTGCCCGGACTTTACAGCTTCTTCTATCTGTTTCTTTAGCTCCCTGCAACTGTTTGTATCATGACCGTAATCTTCATGAAAGTGACAATACTTGCTGGTATCCCTGTTTTTGCCCTTGCTTGTCATACGAGGGGGTGCTTCGAAAGCCTTAGCAGCCCTCTCTGTTGCAAGTATTTCCTTAGGAGACTTAGTTAAGCTTCCCAGCAAACCATGGTTAGGACATTTGTACGGAGAAAACCTGTCTCTGTTTTTGTTCTTGTTCTTTGACCCTTCCCACACAGAATGCTTTGAGAACTTGCTGTTGCTGTCTCTATCGATCGGAGCACCGTTAGTAGATACCTCTTTTGCTTCAATCCAAGTATACGTCTTTTCCATTAACCCTTTGTATGTTGTCGGAAGGTCAGTGGATAAGAATTCCACCAAACTCCGATTTCGAAGACCATGTACGAAACCCGAAATGCGCTGATCTTCATGTAGACCCAAGATCTGTAAAGTTTCATCGGTGTACCTAGTAACGAAGGCCCTTGTGCTTTCGTTTTCTTTTTGTTTAATGTTGTGCACCGTTAGATGGGTCCTTGTAAACTTCTTTTGCTGACTGAAGTGTGATCGGAACTTAGCCTTGAGATCATCAAGATTGACAATGCTGCCAGGCTTATTGCATCTTAATAGCCCCTTCGAACAAATGTAGGAAATTGTCCGGATCCCCCTTCCCATCATAAGTCCCAATATGCGAAGGCATTTTCAACCCATCAGGCAATGGGTAGTCTTCTATCCACCTAACGAAGGGTGTAGCTGAACCCATAGGGTCTGAGTATAGACAATTATAAGGTGGTGCATACATGGGAACAGTATTATACGGATTGTTGTTTGGGGGCATCCCCATAGGAGTTTGGCTTGGGTAGGACTGATAAGGTGTGTTCATGGCGAACGGATAACCGTTTCCCATGGCATACGGAGGGTACGCCATAGGATGCCCGAAGGGTATGCTCCCATAAGGTTGAGGGAGACTCGGGTTATTAGGCTGCCCATTTACTAGAGGATATAAACCTTGAGGATAAGACTGAGTTTGGAACGAGGGGTACATACCATTGGGAGGAAGATTTCCTCCCATATTAATTATAGGCGGATTGCCTTCTACGCCTGATGCGTGAGAAGGCTGCAACGGAACCCCTGCTTCGGTCCTTCCAAGATGAGCTGCTAACAATGGAGGCAAATTCACCCCCGTCTCTTCCCTTCGTTGGCTCCTCCCGTTGGAACCTTCGACAACCGCTCCTTATCTTCTAGTAGGAGCCCTCTCCGGGACTTCTTCAAACCCAACGGACCTTCTGCTTAGCCTTCGACCCACTAGTGACCCAATCCTTAGGGCTGAGAGTGTTGCTTCTTGGGCCGGAGGCCTAGGCTCCATTTCCATCTCTTCGTCATACTCATCACTTGAGTATTCCAAATCCCTTCGCATCTCAGCATTCCTAACTTGCCTTTTGCGAGCCCTTAAGAGAGATTCCAACGCTTCGTGGTTGGCTTCGACAAAGGCTGGGCTGATAATAGGCTCCGGATTGGCTGATGTCGAAGCATGATGGTTGGGTGTTACTTCTGGGTGAGAACGTGTTGTGAACGTGGAGGCGGTTATTGGGGGAAGGTTGTTGGAGTCGTTGATTGGTATTGGCGCCAAGGTCGAGAAACCCGGTGGAGGAGTATCTTCTCTCCCTTGATCCATGCCGGATATATAGTGAAAGTAGTTGGTTGGTTATAAGCTTGGAAATAACGAGACCAATTGTAGCGGTCCCACGGATGGCGCCACTGATTGTACAATAAATTGCATGACCAGGCCTTCGATGATGATCAAAGGATTTATGGGGTGTCGAGGTTGCGCCAAGCTTTTCTTTAACCTGAAATAAGAAATACTAAAAAACTACGTTAAGTGATTACGCAGGGGTTGGACCCTGCGAACCACCTCCGGCGTGCGAGTAAGTATGTGATATGGTAAGTTTGTAGTAAGTTGAGAGAGTTAAGTTGGCATTACCATGGTTCTTGCCCGTCTAAGCTATTTATAGGGGAGAAATAGGCCTTAGAGGGCGGTTGCACTTGATTCGGAGATCATGGGGGCGTCCCATGATTAATGGTAACCGCTAGGGCTTTGTGGTCCACGATCTCCTCCTTGGCGGGAAAGCCTAAGGGAAGAGGGAACGTGGGTATGACCAGGTCAAGGTGGCTCTCCGTTCTAGTTCCTTCGAAGGAGATACCCCGAAGGGCTTAAGGCTTCGATTGGCGGATTCCCACATGGTAACCACTTCATGGATAATGGTTTTACGCCAATGAAACGTTTTAGGAGATTAACCTGGGCCTCCAAAGAGAGGGCTTCGCACAGGCTCGAAGGGGAGTCCTTCGACCCGTTCGGAGGGAACATCATCACTCTCTAACCTCATTTAATCTCTTTCACGGTTTCTTCCACACGATTATCATCACCATTGTCATTAGACAAGTTGTTACACACAAAAATCCATCAACCTCACTCACGCTTTAAATCAAAATCCATAATAAATATAGAACACAAAATCCACACCCCAAATGTAATTATTATGGGTTTTCATAAAATTTACTTTTCTTTGTATTTATGGAATTACAGATCTGGGTTTTTGGATTTACAGATCTGGTGGCGGGGTTGGAGGTTTTGGTGGCGTACTGATGGTGGTGGGGATGGAGGTTTAGTGGTGGACTGATGATAGAGATGGTGGTGATGATGGAGATGGACTGATGTCGTGGGGGTGGGTGTTTGGTGGCGGACTGATGGTGGTGGTTATTTAGGTTTGGTGGGTGACTGATGGTGGTGGGGATGTTGTTAGTTTGGTGGCGGACTAATGGTGGTGGGGATGTTTTACGGGGACACATTTATAACAATAATAAAATATATCATAATCTTAGTACCAGTGTAGTCAAAAATCAAGAGTAAAGAGTGAATCGGAGGTCTTAAAAGAGTGAATCGAAGGTCATGCGTGTTTCTTCATGAAGAGTGATTGAAAGATTCTTTGATGTTGATTGTTGCTTTTAATGATTTTTGTATTTGTTCATGAAGAGTGAATCGCAGGTTCTGGATGAAAAGCAATATTTATTAGATCCCATTTGTAATTGGTATAGTTGGTTTGAAAAGTAATATAAATTGGTTGAAACATTGATGAACTAAAATTGTGTTTTATGATGAAGCGGGGTTTTCTTTTTAAGAAAGTGCGCTTTAATTTATACTCGTAAATAATTATGTAGATTATGATAATACTCAATCCGTCTCGAAATTATTGTTCATATTTTCATTTTGGGATGTCTCAAAATAATTGTCCACTTTCCATTTTAAGTAAGAAAAAAGAAAATTTAGTGGGAGAATATTCTATTTGAGTGAGGGACAAAGCCACCTTGATACTAGAGGGGTCAACTGACCCCGCTCAAGGTTTGCTAACATTGATTTTCAGCTTACATGTTCTGATATATCAATTTAAGTTAAAACAACCCTACTGGATTTTGCTGCTGGCCCACTAACAATACTAGAAAAAGAGAGTGGGCCTATTTTGTGGTCTTCGTTTATTTCACTCCATATCTCTATATATTTTTTTATGTCTCTATTTCTATCCTCGTATTCTAACTCTACGTGTTTGTGTATTTAACCAAGGGCTTGTAACCTAGCATGGTAGCCCGCGAGATGTTTTCCAATAAAATAGTTGTAGGTTCAAGTATCATGTTGTTATAGATTTGTAAATATATATTGTGAGATTGACGGCTGCCTTTAAAAGGGGGAAAACAAAGTTATTGAACAACGAACATATGACCAGTCTGATAAACATTTCGTGCTCCACTTTAAAGTAAGTGGGTTAAAGATGAAGGTTTGTTTTGTTAACAAAAGTAAGCACCCTCACAATTGTGAGACAAATTAAGTGTGTGTGAGTGTATATCTTGTATACATATGTGCAACTATATTTAATATTTAGTATAAGTAAACAGTAAGAGTTATACGAGGTAAATCGTAAATGAGTAAGAGAAGTGAGCCAGGATATCATGTTAAAATGATACTGAATGAGGTGTAAAACAAATGAAGACTTTAAGTACCATAGAAAGTACTAGGGCTGTAAATGAATCAGACGAAAATGAACGGAGCTTTGTTCATGTTCGTTCATTTACTTTAAACCATTCAAATGAACGGTCAGGAATGCTTAAACGGACATGTTCATTCATTAAGAAATGAGGTTGTTCGTGTTTGTTAATGTTAGTTCATTTAGGTCAATAGTGGCCTGTTGTAGTGTTAGTGAAGAGATTTCACGTTTTGACCTATTTAGATAATGGGCGGGATATTATGTGATAGAATTGCATTAGTGGTGATTAGGCATCACCCTTGCACTAGAAATCCAATTAGAAATTGGATTGAAAATTATTAGTAGCTTATGTAAAGACTTAGCATGATTTTGACATGTTTTGACCCATATAGAAAATGGGCGGGTTAGCATTCAGATAATGCTTATATATGTTGATTATAGCTTAGATCAGTTACGTTTACTCACTAAGTCGCAAGTTACCGTTCTCAGTTTTATGTCCTATGTAGGTATGTGAAGCTTGTTCAAGGCTACAAGACGTAGAAAAATGGCATTTTGAGGGAACGAGCACACTCGGGGTATAAGTGATGAGTGTCTGTAACTACCACTTTGATATTTAGCTTGTAAACGCCTTTATTATCATTTTAAACTCATTACTAGTTTCTGCTAATGTCAAGCTTTGTACAAGTACAAAAATGATAGTGTTTCTAAAAAATTTGATGTTTTTACGATTGGTGGTAGTCGACTTTCCGGAAAAAATACAAGTTTAGAAAAATATACAGACCAGAGGTCGGCGGCCGTGGCATTTTGACCGCCGACCATTTGGGTCATAAACCAAACAACCGCTGGCTGGCCTGTTTGGCTGCCGGCTAAATGCGTTCAGTCTACCGAAATTTGATTTTTTCTATGATGTTTTAGGACGTTACCAAACCCATATCAAAGGGTATGACCCACTGTTTCAACACCCATTAACCTAAGGTGTTGTTTGTTTGATAGGTTGAATAAGATGATACTTTTAAAGCTGCAATTTGGTTTAAGAATTTTGAAACAAACACATGATTTAATCCAAAAATCGATTTCACTCTAGTTTGATAAGATTTGATGAAATATTATCACTTTTCTAACAATTATAGTATCTTCATTAACCTCCGCCACATATTTTATACCTCTACTCTTAAATAATATCTCTCTCTTAACTTTTTCAAATAATACTTTTAAATTCATTATTAATTTATAGCTTAAATATATTTTTATATAATTCTACATTTTCTTTATCATTAATTTCTTTCAAACCAATCTAAATCCAAATTCAACTCCAACCCTATCTACAAACCAAACACACCCTAAAACAAACAATGTTACTCCGTATTTATTTGATACCATTCCTTTTTTTTCTAAATCCTCACAACAAACACACACTAAGTGTGGAATAACTTAAGAGATTTCCCCGATGGAGGGGTAAACAAAATTTTGTGCTCGATCTCTTTGGAATCGGTTTGTATTCTCGATGGAGAGGCAAACAACATGCAGTGCTCAGTCTTTTCAGAATCGAATTGTTATCCCTTTCAATATTTTGGAATTTTTGTTTTTCTTCTTCTTCCTTTGCTTGTTCCTCGTTGTCTGCTTCTTCATTCAGTTTTTCCTTGTCTTCTTCCTCATCTTCCTCATCTTCTTCATTTGGTTCTTTACCTACAAATGAAAACCCATGTCAAATCATGTAACATGAATGGCCTATGGGTATGAATGTGTACATTGAAGGCGTTCCTCCCCCAAGGGGGTTTAAGGCTCAAGTTTCACTTGCGATAAAGGCATAGTTTAGGGAGTGTGACTTTGCCATCCAAGAAAAAAACAGCATGATAATGATATGCGATATGTACCTATCGTTAACCAATCCCTAAAAAATATTAAATTGCATATGCAACGGTCAATGTAAATGTTGCTTACTAAAAATAGTGATAGATGTTGCTTGGTACAAGTCGATTACGAGGGGGAGTTGTAGAGTAACGATAGCTGCAATAGGAAAGCAAGTCAATCCACCTATCGGTGCCAGCATCCATGGTCGTCCCTCACAAAATACAAGGAATAAGATTGTGCTAAAAGCCAACATCATTGCAGTGGTAGAGAGGAATAACAAGCAAAGTCCAATAAACAGTCGTCTTGGTAAACTGATTAGAAAATCTTTTTCAGCAAACCGGGTAGTTAGAATCGATAAGAACACTAAGAGTGAAGTAGAAGCTGAAAATAGTGAAATTGCATCTACAACTGCAAAGATATTGAAGGCAAATCTTTTTTTGAACAAGGGGATGCCTGTCTCTGGATTGCTTCCTCCTGGCACAGTAATTGCTGCAGCAAATACGATCGTGATAATTATAGCAGCAGTGATGCTACAGGATTCAGCAGTGGTTTTCATCCACTTCTCTCCCTCCTTCACCAAATTTGCGTGTTCCCTTGAAAACACCATTTCTGGTGTCTCATAATCGACATTCTCTTGTGTATGTTGTGTAGGTTCCATAAGCTTCTTTACCACCTGCAGAGTTCAACTGGTTCAACTGTATGTAACTAGAGAGCAAAACATCATATTGATTCATAATGTGTTTGTGACATACCTCACGCCATTGTAGATCTCGTTGTAGTTGCAGTGCTGCACCTGAAGTACAACTGAGTACAGCTAAAGGTGCCAATCTTCCAGCCAAGTGCAAGAGATTGTTACCGAAAACATCCATCACTCTTCTGTAAGATCTCTTACCCTTTATTATGGGAGTTAAAAGGTTGTATACTTTTGCTGAGCGGTTTATTACTGCCAACAGAATTATGTTATGCCCATCCTTATTTTTAACTTTCATCACATTAGATGAAAGTTTTAGAATCTGATCGAGAACTTCATAAACATCATGACATGCAGCCTCCATAAGTGATTCTTTGTAGAACTTATCGAATGGTGAGTCTTTAGAATTTTTGGCCTTCAATCTGTTTAGATAACATATCAATTTCAAGAACTTTTTGGCTTCTTTGTGTTCCTTTCTTTTCTTCTCTATATTCTTAATTGGCACCACTCGAAGTTATTAGACAATAATATTACAACATGATTATTGGTCAATTGACAGAAATTAGGCTATGTGTAATCATAAAGCCCTATCATGGGACGTTTTGCGTCATGTGGCAGTCCAGCCAGCAACAGGGCTCTAAAGAAATAGGTGTGTAATGGTGGGTGGGGCTTTATGCGACACGTAGCAGTCTTTTTTTTTTCTTTTTCCTTTTTTTTAATTCAACCAAACAATACATTTTTATTTAAAACAATTTAATTTAAAACTAAAACACAATTTCATTCAAATAAAATAGAAACATTACATAATTTAAAAAAAAAACGAAACATGACATAAAAAAAAACCGAAAGATTACATAACTTTATTTTTAAAACCCGAAACCATCACATAAATCCATATTTCTTTGCAATGTCTTGTTTGAGCGATTCGGCAAGTTGGCGTTCCACCCCCGAGAGGTGCGAAATGTCCCGCCCAAATTCCTCCAAGTCTTTTTTCTTTGTGATCGTTGCAAGATTTTCATAGTGTTTTTCTTTTTGCAAACGACGTCGCGCCGCCTCCGCCGCAATTTCTTTAAGAGTAGCCGCTATTTCCTTCTCCATCTCGTATAAAAAAAACAAAACAAAACAAAACAATTAAATATTGGGTAAAGACCATAAAATAACAACTTACTTTCTCCATTTTACCGAGATGAAACACGTACTTTTTTATCAACATTTAAGCCAACGCAACTATCAAGTATTGTTCCGAGATGAAACACCTACTTTTTTATTAACATTTAAGCCAACGCAACTATCAAGTATTGTTCCGACATCAACAAAAAGTTGTTTAAGAAGACAAGGGTAATATAGTCATTTCAAGTATTATTTAATTATTTTATACAACTTTTGGTTGATATCGGAACAATACTTGATAGTTTCGTTGGCTTAAATGTTGATAAAAAAGTACGTGTTTCATCTCGGTAAATTGGAGAAAGTAGGTTGTTATTTTATGGTCTTTACCCTTAAATATTATATAAAAAAAAAATACGCTTGTATAAAAAAAATACGATTACAAAAAAAAAACAAAACAATTAAATATTATATAAAAAAAATACGCTTGTATAAAAAAAAATACGATTACAAAAAAAAAAAAAAAAAAAAAAAAAAAAAAAAAAAAAAAAAAACCGATGACGGGATCCTCCGCAATTTCTAGCCATGCACGACCTAAAGCCATCGTCTCATCATCGGTCCATAGTCGGGTTTCTCTTGGTTTTCTCGGCTCGGTAGTGGCTTTTTTTTGGTTTAGTGGGTTCGGCCACCGGTTGGTTATCCGGAGGCGTCTCCGGTACCGTCTCGTCTTCTTCGACATTGATAGTTGTCCCCGAGCCTTGAGACGCGTTGGGTTGGTTGAAATTGGCAAACCCGTAATTTTGACCATAACCGTAGTTTTGAAAGGTTGACATGGTTTGCATCGGCGGCATCGATTGTGAAAGTAAGTTCCAAAGTTGCGCATTTGAGAGTTGGTCTTCGCCTAAATCGTTATTGCGACGAGGTGGTACGAAACCGGGGTTGTAGTTGTGTGGAAAGTTTGGACGGTTAGGAAACATAATTGATTTTTTTTGGTTAAAAGATGTAGAGTTTGTGTGTGAAAAATGGTAAAAATGGTGTTGTTTATATAGTGGTTTTGGGTGAAAAATGGTTAAAAAAAAAGATAGGAGTGTTTTTTTTTTGGGAGTCACAAATATAGCCGTTGCTATATACATTCAACGTTCGATTTTTTTGAAAATACAAAGGGGCAAGGCGCTAGCATACTCACGCCCTTCGGATTTTTTTGGGCTTTAGCGCCCTTGTGTAGTTGTTTGGGGTGCGAGGGGGGCGCGAACGGGGCAAAAATGGGGTGGCTAGCGCCCCATTACACATAGCCTTATATCAAGTTACTATATAATCTCGGACAAATGATTTGGAAATGTATGTAACTTGGCAATTTTTGTTGTTTTGTGTAGCCATCTTTTTTTTTTTTTTTTTTTTTTTTTTTTTTTTTTGCTATTAAAACACAAAGCTTTCAAATTTTGATATTTGTGTGTATTTTGTAACCATTATGGCCTTACTTTTTTCAAATTTTGAAGGGTAAAATGATTATTTTACATGCACAAAATACACACAAATATCAAAATTTGAGAGCTCATTTTAATAGCTTTAAAAAAAAAAAAAAAAAAAATTGATTATACGGAATAACAAAAATTGACAAGTTAGATGTATTTTCAAGTCATTAGCCCTATAATCTCTTACCTAGAAATGCTAAAACATTCCACAATATGAAATGCAACATAGAGAAGGGGAGACGAAGCAACAAAATTAGAAGACAAAGTAGCCGATAAATTAGATAAGGTACTGCTTCTTGGACTGCATAAGAAACTGCAAGTCAATCGATACTATCCACATTATCTTTTATGTCGATATATAGACTAGTTGCTTACCAAGTAATGAGATGACAAGTACCCGAAACAAAGAGTAGTAATATTTGTTTTTGAACCTTCTCATTTTCCATAACGTTCCTCCAGCTCTTGCATACACATATTCCAAGGAATGTAATAGCAAAAAACTTCTTTTGACCAATTTATGACAGACATCATTCAAAGCTGCATGATAGAGTATATACATAGTAGTATCACTATTAATAAGGGAATACGCGTTTCTTAAATCTTAATGTATGGCTGGCAAACTCTATGAGTAAATTAGGCGGATAAAAGGTACTTTGGTCAACACTACAATAAATATATAAATTGCTATTCACTTGTAGGAAATAAAAACATAAAA
This sequence comes from Artemisia tridentata subsp. tridentata, assembly GCA_021014915.2. Lineage (NCBI taxonomy): Eukaryota > Viridiplantae > Streptophyta > Magnoliopsida > Asterales > Asteraceae > Artemisia > Artemisia tridentata. Next base: position 451,916,793 of record CP139508.1, read on the forward strand.
AACCTGGTCTAAATCGAAAAAAGAAAATTGTTAAATAAACTGGGGTAATTTCTAAAACTTTAGAATTTGAATTTACAATATCGTTATATTCTGATTGGCTAATAAAAAATTAGCATTTAAACCCAAAACTTTCTAAGATAGTCTAATCTCAAATTTAATTTTGTGGACTGAAGTTTAAATTTTTTAGTTTTCATAGCTTTTATTAAATTTATAAATTTAACAAATACCCCTATAATTTATATTTGTTTTTTAAAACACAACATATATTATTATTGCTGCTCTTATTTAAAAATACTATTAAATGTAGTACCCAATATTTGTATATGCACGAGATCATAAATATCAAAATGAAATATAGGCACGGCCGCACGGGTTACTATAATATACAAATGGATACACGAGATTGTACATATAACAACTCATGCAATTAAAGTGTAAGTAATTAAGGACATTTAATTTTCTTTTTTATTTTTTTTTTATTATTATTATTATTTTTTACAACCTGTGTATTAGGCAGCCTAATTTAGGCTAGTCACAGTGGTTCGGTCCTCAAGCTCGGTCGTGCTCGATCGTCGTTAGGTCCCCCATTGTGGGGTTTTGGTCGTGGTCGGTCGTGGGTGCCATTTTGGACGAACTAGGTCGTTTCAACGACCAAGTTCAAACACACTAAAAACCAAAAAAAAAAAAAAAAAAAAATCACCAAAAAATAATAATAATAATAACTTGGTCGCCACTGTGGCAACTTTGTCGTCGTCAGGTCGTCGGAGAGAGAAAGCTGATGTGGCACGGTCGTGTCTGGTCACCACTGTGTTCAGCCTTATAACTCATGTGTACACGGGATAAAAGACGATATTTGACTAAAACTATTATTAGTCGTATATATTGAACAAATTTTTTTTAACTTAATTTGATTTAGGTTTAAAACCGTGTACGTGTTTTCTTTTGCGTCTTCAAACTAATCTAGCCTTAATATTTGTTCGAGATCAACTCGAGCTCATGAGTGTTAACCTCGAGCTCGAGTTAAACGAGCTCGATTCGTTTATAAATATATACTCCGTAATTATCACTTAAAGAATGTTAAATTGCTAACTCGTCTTTGTAGTTTAACATAATCATAGACGCGGTTTAATCTTTATAAAAGTGCAAGACCAGTTCATGTAAAAAAAACATTTGGTTCAGATTTTGGCCCGCCCCGACCTTGTTCTCACCATTTTCTAATTTCCGTAAAGTAACAAACCCAATACAATTTATCATATTCATCCAATCCATTTCCCAACATTCAACACGGCACACACAAAAACCTCTTTTTACCCAACTCTACGATCTTTCCGCAACGACGTCGCTCGCACTTTTGAAAAAATTGGATAGCAACTATAAGTTCGTCAAAACAATAGTGACGATTTTTGCATTATACTCTTTAAAAGAACTAAATATGACACACCCAAAAAATTGAAAATAAGAGGGACGATTTATGCAGGTTTTCCATCAAATAAACCAAACCCATATTTTTTCCCGTAGTTTTATGTAACACTGGGACGAATTAAAAAAGAAAAAGAAATTAGAGACATACATGGATACGTCAATGTTTCCGTGAAGCTAATCTGACTTGGGAAGTTTCTGGTAAGAAGCAGAAGTGTAGAAGGTTGCTTAGCCAAATGACGCTTTATGTCGACCAAATCCATTGCCAAATCTGCAAAAGTACGTATAGTTATAAGTGCCATAAAGCGTGTTAATTAGCCATTTGAATTAGTACATTATTGCTTTTTAAGTCTATTCAAAGAAATAAATTAAGAGATTTTGGTTTATTTGCGAGACACGGGCCAACTGGTGCTCACCGTATTGTTTGTTGTAAATAGCAGTATGGAGAAGACTATGACCCTTTTTTCGTTCTTCTTCTTCTTTTTCTTTGACTTTTTCATTTTTGTTTTCTATTCCTTTTCCCTTCTGGATTTCATTTTCTTTTCCTTCTTCTTTCCCTTTTTCTTTTTCTTTCTCATCTTCTTTTTCTTTTCTTTTGTCTTTGTCCTTTTCATTTTCATTCTCTTTCTCTTTGTTTTCTGAAAGAGAGCCTTCACGATCACTCTCCTTGGTGACTCTCCACAAATATACAAATACATTGACCTGCTTGTTCAAATTAGCACATGCCAATGGTATATTTTTGTCATTATCTTTGATTAACAACAACTCTTTCCTCTTCTCAACCAAGAGTTCAGCCGCCTCTTTGTTGCCAACAATTGCCGCAATGTGAAGGGCTGTGTGCCCTTCTGAATTTCCTTTTTCAATATCTGTTTCTGTTCCAGTGCGAATGACGTCCAACAACTTTTTTAAGAAATAATTATTGCCTAATCTAACGGCTACGTGAAACAGTGTATCATGGTTAACATTGATCTCCCATGTGGCTGCACCCTTGTGGCCATTCAATATAGATTTTGCTTTCCACCAATGCCCTTCAAGAGTGGCATTGTGTAACTTCTTTATGAGTTTGCGCTCAATGCCCATTCCTTGTTTTTCTTTCTTGTCGCGAGGTTCAAGTAAAGTCGAAGCTGCATATCATTGCTGGTTAATTTATGCAATTGATAGGTGGTATTTAATGGAGATGTACCTGTTGGAGATATTGCGTACGGATCATATGATTGTTCAAGTGTATCCCAAATACCTTATGCACCTTTATTATAAATACGCTTATCCTTGATGATTTCTTCGCTTAGTGTTGACATATGTGTCCGGATGGCCTGTCTTGACCGGCCGTCCGAATGACATGGAGCCGTCCGGAAATACCGAAGGGCACTCGACTCATCCGGCCAGTATCACAGTAAGTAATGGGACAGGTGGCGTTTACCTTTTGGACAGATGGCAGCTGCAGACGCCGCCGCCGCCGCCCCGGGATTTACGGGATTATGTCAGCGACATGTTTCCTGAAAACCCGGCGCCGCCATTTCACGTATCGAGGCTGGGCACTATAAATACCCAGCTCATTTACTACTCTCAACTAACTAATTTATTAGCATTTACTTCATACTACTGTTCATAACCTTTCGGAATACCAAATACTTACTCTCACGCCGGAGGTGGGTCCTTGGATAACACCCGGGGCGAGCCTAACGCGTGTTGTTGTGTGCAGATACCCGAAGGATCCTTAGTAGCCGAAGGGATCGACACACAAGCCTCTAGGAAGAACCATTAGCTAGTTCAACCGAAAGGTCTCTTTTATTTGTCCGAAGTGATTGCAAGAAATTACTTCAACAAATTGGAGCCATCCGTGGGACCTTCCGCTCGATCTACCTGATGTTCGGAATGACGGGTCCTACACCAACGTTCGGAATGACGGGTCCTACACCTCTTTTTACCCCTGTCCGGAATGCGGGGGAAGCCGGGGGATCCGGAGGAGACCAAGACTCTCCGGATGTCCGAGCCCTAATCGAAGGTCATCTTTCAGCCTTGAAAGAGTTGTTCAAGCAACCGAGCAATCGCAACCTGATAAGCCCCAGAATGCTGAGGCTCGGCGACGAGTATGAAAATTCAGAGGAAGAGGACGTTGAAGGGTCACCATACGGAAAAGGGAAAAAGGTGGACGATGACTTGAGCAAACCGTTTAAGGAAGTAATTAAGTGCCCGTTCACGAAAAGGATCATAGAGTTCTCATCTCCTAAGCACAAAATACCGACGAACCTAAAACTATACCAAGGAACCACTGATCCAGACGACCACATCAATCGTTTTACCGGAGCAGGAAATCACGAAGAATGGCCCATGCCCGTATGGTGTCGAATGTTCCAACAAACCTTGGACGGGAAAGCCAGAGGATGGTTTGATAAGCTCCCGACAGGAAGCATTGATAGTTGGGATGAGCTTCAGAGGAGGTTTTTGAATAGGTTTAGTATGTTAAGGGTAAGCACTAAGGACCTCACGGAGATCAACAAGATTCACCGGAAGGCTAACGAGAGCCTTCCGGACTTCAAGGAGAGATGGGTGAGCGAGGTCAATTATTTCCCAGACGTTCCCGAAATTATGCAAATCGGTTCGTTTCTGAACGGTCACCACTGCCCGGAATTGGCAAAAAAGTTCTCTGACAAGATCCCTAAGACTGTCGATGAGATGTTGGAAAGAATTGATGATTTCATCCGTGCCGAAGAGGCTTTCCGGACAACAGAACTGCCGAAGGGAGAGAAAGTGGAATCTCGGCTTAACCCATACAACAACAGAAGTGACCAACAACCAAGGCCCCTTCTCGGAGGAGATCGCCGCCGGAATAACCTCAAGATTGATTTCAAAGGACGCAGGGGTGACTACTATGCTCCTTATGTTCCCCCGAAGCATGACAGCTCTAGCCGGATCGATCCTCGCCGCACTGATAACCGCCGAAATGAGACAAGGCCGATAGATCTGAACGCCCTGACGAAGACACCAAAAGAGATATTGGCAACCGAGCACCAACTGAAGTTACCACAGCCTCCTCCCACGAAGGGGAAGATACAAAAGGATTGTGCGGACCGGTATTGCGACTATCATGGTGAGAAGGGACATTATACCGATGATTGTTGGCAGCTCAAAGAGGAAATAAGAGCCGCACTAAATACAGGGAAGTTAGACCATTTATTGAAAGGTCTCAGAGGAAAAGGAAAAGCCACCCAAGGGGATAATCACCAGGGGAACAAGGGAAAAATTATTAACATGATCCAAAGCTCAGCAGCCTCTCAAGGAGGAGAAAAGACAGACTCAGAAGAGTGGATGAACCTTCCGATAAGTTTCCCGTCCATCTTTACGAATGAGATGCCGGACGAGCCACTTGTGATTGAAGCCGAGGTGGAAGGGATGACAATACAGGGAGTCTACGTGGACCCTGGCGCTTCGATAGAGATAATGTATGAACACCAATTTGAACGGTTAAACCCTTCGGCTAAGGCCCGATTGAAAGAATCCAGCACTACTCTGGTAGGATTCGCAGGGAAGCCCGTTAGGCCGCGGGGATCGATAGACTTAGAAATCTGCTTCGGAAGTCAAGGCCGATCCCGGATAGTCTGGATGGAATTCGCTGTGATTGATTCGCCCTCCTCCTACAACATCATATTGGGATGCACCGGGTTAAGAAAATTACGGGCCATCCCCTCGACTATTCACTCGATGGTTAAATTCCCTACTCCAAGCGGTATAGCAACACTGACCGCACGTCCAATAATTCAAGAGCACCACGGGTCAATGGAGGAACGGATGAAGGAAAAGGAGGTAAAGGGAGAAGCTTGGAGCGCTGAAATAACAAAGGGGTATACCGGAAGGAATGCCTGTCATCCGGAAGATTCACCGCAGGAACATGGGAAGGAATCCGTTGTCGGAGAGACAATCCGATGCTACAACCGAAGGAATCCTTGCAAGTTGACCAAGGTAGGAATAACGGTTCAGGTAACTGTTAACACAAAATAACCATTTCACTATTGCTATTTCATTCTCGCCAATGTTTGTTTTCATTATAAACTAACGGAAGGAACAAAAATACCTTCGTAACTAAAGGCAGGTAGTCTCACATGCCGATGGAACGAAACTAATAGGAGAACAAGCCAAGAAAAGCATGAACCCACCGAAGGAAGGGAAACTTGCCAAGCGGAACCACACGAGCCATGCAAGGATGGAAAGGAAAGCACCGTTGATATGACGGACAACCGATTGTTGAAAATGTTTCCATGAATACTTGGTTTATATATCTTATGTAACGCCCGAAAGGGCTTGGTATTAACTATTTAAATGACAAATGCAGCTATCCCACCGTTGAAGGGAGGCAATTTTCCTACAATACGTTCTTGCAATACTTGTTACATTCTGAACATAAGTTGAAAGTGACCCCTCCGAGAGGTTCGCGCCCTCCGGAGAGTTTTGTGGTCAATGTTCAAAGATGGTATGCCCAAAAAGGGGCCTGCCATATAATTTCTGAACATAAGTTGAAAGTGATCCCTTAGCGAGGCTGGCCCCCTCCGGAGATTTTTGTGGTCAATGTTCAAAGATGGGATACCCAAAAAGGGGTTACCATAACGGCACCCAAAAAGGGGTGACCGAGTAATCATTTATTATACTTTGAACATAAGCCGAATGTGACCCCTCCGAGAGGTTCGCGCCCTCCGGATATTTTCGTGGTCAGTGTTCAAAGAACGGCGTGTGTCGCCCAAAAACGTATAAGCTTGTACCTCCGGAACTATGCAAATAGTGAAGGTATAAAAAAACAAGTATTATACGTTCGTAACAAAAATCTAGCTCCAACGTAAGCTTGTACCTCCGGAACTATGCAAATATTGAAGGTAATAAAAAACAAGTGGTACGTTCATAACCCGAATGTAGGCCGAACGTCAGCTTGTACCTCCGGAACTGCGCAAGCAGGAACGGTAATAACAAACAAGTGTTCGGCACACGTTCGGGGGTCGAAAACGTAGGAGGAACGAAAGGATAATAAGTGGTCCACAAAAGCTAAAGTTGACCAAGCAATCCGAAACTATCATCTTTGGGAAACTAAGTTGTTACATTTTTTGCTCCACACATGTGATATAAAAATAAAAAAAAAGAGAGAGAAAAGAGGATGGAGAAAGACCAGATAATCATTGATAATGGCAAGTTTATAAAATCCGATAGTCCAATCCGAGTATTCAAGGGAATACACCATCGCACGAACCAAAATGAAAGCTCCATAAGATCAAAGCAACACTAAACATCCCGGTTTACCGAAGGGGTAAATTACTCCGGAAATAAATAAAAGCGATGCGTAAAATAAGAAACATGATACAGGCCGAATTATGTAAAGCAACCACATGGCTAGATACACAAATAAACAGATATCATACAAATTGTACGCTACAAATTATTACAATCATCCGAATCAAATAAATTGTTTTTGGCTCGAAGGCCTTACATCCACAAATGTTTTTTCAAAGTAACAGTTTAAAACAGCTTCACAAGAAATCCGGAATGATCAGGAGGCCGACTCATCCACTCCAGCAGAAGAGCCCTGGACGTTAGCAACTTCGGTCTCAGGAACACCGGAAGTTGATCCAGCGGCAGCACCGGCAGGTTGGTCTTCGGCGGAAGTAGATGGAGGCGGGTCAGGAAAGATCTTCAGGATTTCATCAAGAGATTTAAGGTAGGAGCTGCTAATCTTCTTGATGTAGGGATACTCGGCGGTGAATAGCCCGTCGTACAACGGGTCGAACTTCTTGCCAGCCTCCACATCCAGGTCGTCCGTCTCGGCCACAATTTTAGCCACCTCCTCCGGCTTACGACCTACAACCACACCCTCCATAAAACCGGATTGCGAAGACAAACTGAAAGGGCCCGCCAGATGCTCCTTATATTCATGACTACTCAAGAGACGACGAACCACCTCCGGGATGACATCTTTCAAAACCTTAAACCGATCCGCCTCCGTTCGGCCCAGTCGGGCGATAAGATCGTTCTTTACCTGGTGGAGGGCCAGATTGTCTTTTACCTCTTCGCTCAGTTTGGACTTGGCTTTTTCCAAATCAGCCTCCAAGGCGCTGATCCGTTCCGCCGCGGCCAGCCTCTCGTCCTCCACCAACTTCTCCAACTCCTTAACCTGACCCATCAACTCCGATTCTTTCACCATACAGGTGGAATGCTCGGTCCTCAGCTATTTGAGCTCTCCCCCGTTCTTTCCGAGGTTTCCGCACTGTTGATGGGCACGATACAGCTCATGATGCTCATGAAGAAGATTTTCAAACCAGAGTAACAGGTCCGATTGTGTAACACCCCGACCCGACAAGGGTAAAGATATCACAATAATGGATTCACATCAGATCACAACAAAGCATACATTTTCAGTAATACAAAAATCTCAAGGATTACAACTGAAATACTGAATCTACAAGGTTACAATTGAGAACTTCCAAAAACAACCACTTCTAAATTATGATATCTTCTAGTCAACTCTAATCCAGAATAGCTATCCAATCTTCTAAGTCCAAAGGTATACTCTCCACTCATTCCCAGCTTCCTACTAAAACCTGCCGCAGGAAAAGAAATGCGGCTGAGCTACGAGAGCTCAGTGAACAGATATAACGATAACAAAACAGTAATAGAGAGTAGTACAAATAAAATCAAGAATACAGATCATACTGATATAAATCAAAGCGAAAGGAGTAAGGAACGGAATAAGGACAAAAGAAAAGAAATAAGGAAAAGGAGCAATAAAGTTATAGAATAAGGGAAAAACAGAAATCTGTCACGAGCCCAGATAACAGATTATACTATAGCATAACAATATAATAAAACAAACCTGTGTAGAGTGATCAGCTCTCAGACAATGTGAAAGACGTGTATCGCACACACCATCAGTCACCAGATATAATAACAGTAAACATATAACATAAACAGAGACAGATCAAATCTAGAGTGCACCCATACGCCCCACAGATAATTCAATAATCATAATATAATGGCCATAGCAGATAATAAATAAGGGACGGGACAGGTCATCACTCTCCTGCCCTAGAGTCATGTCAGAGGTGCGTCAATGACATAGACATGAAACCCTCATGCCTAGTGATTGGCTCGGACATCAGACTGTAGGTCAAAGGTCAGATGTACTATCAAAATAATCAGAGGTCATATCTTAAGGGTACATGGCAAAAGGTTCATGTCAAACAGTTTAGAAATAAATGTCAAAGGTTCAAATCAAAGTTTATCAGATTAAGTTTTATATCAAAGCTTAAGTTCAGATTAAAAGGATTATATCAAATGGTTCAGAAGATTATATCAAAGGTTCATAATTAAGAGTTCATTGCAAAAGTTCATTTTAGAATTTCCTGTCAAAAGTTCATTGAAAGCATTCATTTAATAACGGTTTTCACTAAAATGATCTTTCAGAATAGTTTACATAAAATAACCTTTCAAAACGGTTTTTCATAAAAACATTCTTTAAAAACTAGTTTTCACAAAAGTTAACAACTGTCATATAAAATAGTACCATATCACCATTCATAATCATTCTTTTTAAATAACTTATTTTTCTCAAAACATTTCCAAGTCATAATTAAAAGAATTTTCGCATAACAGATTTTCATATCAGGGGTCGTAACAACAGGGAATCATGAAAAAGGTTCAGAGTAAAGAGGATTATAATAAGGACATCAATTCAGAAGTATAACAAGTCAGAACATGAAAAAGATCATAAAAGGCTCACAAAACAAAGGAATCACACGGAAGGTTCACAAACAGAAGGGAACATAGCAATGGTACAGGGAATCCTAATAAGGAAAATGAAAAACTGAATAAAAGGGAATGAAACGCCCTTACTGAAAAAGGACAGAATATCTGTACCTTATTAGCAGTGCAGAAAAATAAACAAGCACATGAATACTGAACAGATCAAGGCTTCTCCTTCTTCGCACCTAAAGGAGTAGAAGACGGAATTACAAAGGATTCCAATTCAGATTATTACTATTTCAGATTAGGTTAAACCCTTATTCAAAGATTATTATGGAATAATGATATATTTTATCAAGTTACAGAAGTTTAGGGTTTATTATGACAATTATACAAAGTTTAGGGTTTTAAATGCAACTTCATTAATTTACAAGGTCATTAGTGAAAAATACTTTAAATTACAGAATTAAATGCTCACTTTATTCAGAATTACCTTTATTCCCTTAAGTTTCATAATTTACAGGTTACACCCCTTTAATTTCATAATTTACAAAATAAAGCTTATAATTTCATATTTTACAATTTAATCCCTACAATATCCATAATTACCAACCAAGCATATTATATTTCAAATTTACAGAATATATCATCAGAATTCAGTACTTTACATATTTGACCCCTCAGAATTCAGAATTTACATATTTAGCCCTTTAAGTTTACAAAACATATATATTAAGTCATAATTTCATAACAATTACATAATTAGCCCAAAAATCCTCAAAATTACACAACAACCTTTTTATATCAGTATTAACACAAAACAACTTCAGAATTCCAGATTTACACTTTTGGTCCCTCATTTTTAATTACTTCCAATTCGTAACCCTAAATTCCCATTAATTCATTATTATGCAAAATTTACACTTAGGACCCAAAAGTTATATTTTTCCCACATTCTTACAGATGTATATGATCTTACAAAAATATCCTAGAAGTTTCAAAGTTGGCAAAACATACCCTTATACTTTTAAAATCCAAATCGTATACTTTAAAATAGCAAAACCAAACCCTAACTTAACTAATCATTAAACCAACATGACACAATCATTAAATGCATTAATTATACCAGATTCATCACACAAAACCCTAACCCTAATTCGATTTAGGGTTTTTCAAAGTTTTCTCTATTTTTTTTCATAAAATCCGATTTATTCTATAATTAAAATCGATTTTTCCAGGCTTCTAAAAATTAAGGGGCTATTTTTCATAGCTCATATTAATGTCAAAGAACATATAAAAAATATGGTTGCACCCCAGAAAATCAATATAACACGATTTGCAATTTAAATGTGTTTTAAGCCTTTTAATTTCATACGACTTTTCTACAGTGCATGATTCGAGTTTATCATTTTTCTTAGGTCATATTTAACATGTAGAACACTAGAAAAATACTGGAAAAATTTTAGAACGTAAGGATTAAGAAATAAAAATAATTACCTCTTTTGTGATTAACCGGATGAAAACAATTACCAAGCACAAACGAAGGCCTCTAAATTCTTGTTCTTATTTTTCTTAACTCCTCAATGACTCAAAGATCACCAGGAAATTTTTAGATTTGCTCCAGAAGTCGAATGGGAGGTTTTTGGGATTTTAGTTTGTCGCTAGATTAAGGTTCGGCAAAAAGGGTTTTTAAAAAAAATAAAAGATTTGTTTACTTAATATAAAAACCGACTTGGAGGGGGATTAGGATCAGATTTTCGTTCATAGAGTTATAAAAATATTAGGATTGTGATTTGGTATCTTTTCCTAATTAAATTTGTATTTATCTTATTTATAATTAATTTACAAAACTTAATTAAATTAACTAATTATATTTCGGACCATATAAAATGTGTACAAGTGAAATTATAATTTTGGACATTCAGAAATAATATTATGTTGTCCCAGAAATTAATTCGTTTCATATATGATTCGTTTTCAGAAGTTTGGAAAACGTTTCAGAATTTTATAAATGTTTTATTTAGGTTTTATGATATAAGGGGCAATTTGGTAATTTTATGTGCTTTTTAAATTTCAGGTATTACAACTTCTTCCCCACTAACAAAAAAATTTCGTCCTCGAAATTTGCAAAAAGTAGAAAGAAAAGAGAGCAGAAAACAAAACAAAGACATAACAGACTAAGACGAGAATTTAGGTGAAACGAAACAGAAACACAACTGACGGTGAACAGACATATGAAAGATTTGTTTCTCATGACTCGAACTTGTAGATTCCAAAATTGTTTAAGATCCTCAGAACAGACATAACATACTGAATCCAGATCAAAAGAATAACATACCAAACGTAATAGATGAAAATCAGATTCTCTCGGGAAAGACAAAGAAATACATAGGATTTTGATGGATATGCCGTTCACAGAAATTGATTAGACAAATCAGATTAGAACGTACAGGAAATAGATCATTGATAACATCAATTGGCAGAAAGTTCTACAATGGAACCTAAGATAGTCATTAGAAGTACAGAGGTCAGCAAAACGCGTGACGAGAATCCAGACGTATCAATTTGCATAACGGTGAAAGCAGATTACGCGTATAGGTAGATTGAACTTAAAGTCTCACTAACGCAGATGATCTCAAATAGTTATCAGAATTTCTAAAGATTTAAGGCACTTCTCGAAACATCCTATGCCCACAACAAGTGCACGTTATATGATGTAAGTATTATCACGTTGGCCAGACGTCATAATACTGGCATCATATAAATATGCCCTCATGATGGTCATATTTTATCTCAAGTTGTGAACAGAATAACTTATCTTAATCCACCTAGTCTTCCTACGATCTCAGAGTTCATCAAAATCGAATACTCTACTAAGAGGAGAACGGATCACTCGAAAGAGTTAACGGAAGTCCCAGAATGCCTATCAGAATTTGGTACTTCGCTAAAAGCATCAGGTCATCCTTCATTCGTCCAAATTCACATAACAAAACCATCGCCTAACATGCGCAGACTGAACACAGAGCGGAATTACTAATAGGGAACCTAAATCATTCAAAGAGTTTTATCATCAGGCAACCGAAATTTAAAATAGGTCAAGAGGAAATGAATTACGTCATCCACAGCTTCATCCATCACATAATTAATTCTTCCAAACACAAACGTTCACTTCAGAATTTTCTTCCATTCAAAATCATGATCTAAATTTCCATTCTCAAGTCTGCTTCTGCTCTCAATTCATCTTAGTACAACTAAAATGGATAAAGAAGCAAGACTGCGAGTCTTGGACAGGTCTACTTGCACAGTTCGGAATTCGCCAACTCAGACTGCTGTCGTCACCGGATGCCTGGTAGTGGTGTCTGTTACAATCTATGAATGCCAATCAAATCTACTCGTCCAGAACAAAGGTCATTCCATTTAATACGAAGATGGTCTACATGTTCCTCGTTCGTCTCAGAGCAAAAACATGCCGTCATACTATGACAATTGTCCAAATACTCGTGAAAAACATGATTCATATTAGCCAATACAATTGACATTATTTAAAACTCATGATGGTCACAATGAGTACGGAAACAGTTTTCATGAAATGTTTCGGGGAAAACTTCACATCTAATTCACATAGCCAATCTTTACGAATAAAACTGAAATACTTTACGGAAGTTGCTCTCAGTTAGCCATCTCCTATCTTAGGAGTTCTTGTGGTTGCTTCATCAGTCCTTCAAACATTAAATGAGGTCGTCTGATACAGAATTTACAAAGATAGAATAATTTAATCATTGATACGCGCCAATGAAAAGGGATTACTGTTAGAATTACGGTTAGGTTTACGATAGTTGGTATGCTGACGCAAAATTTTCTCTTTCTTCCTCATTAATTAATAGGGGTATTCAAGGGAAACACTGAGGGGGAACAAAAACATATCTCATCAGCTTCTTCAATCTTTCAACTTCTATAGCATCATGGTTCGTCAACTGAGATCGGTTCAGAGTCAATTCTACTTCTCAAACAGGAAGGAAAACCCAAGAGTTTCATCAGAAAGCACCGGAAAATTTGTACCACAAAACTTTCAATGCCAACGCTTTCTCGGGGTAGATACTGTTAGGTATCAGGGAAAATGAAGATCAAATAAGAACGGGGTAAGTGTTTCCATAGCAACATTAATCTTATCAGATTTGAGCGGTTAAAGGTTTTCATAACAAAAGTAGGGGGGATAAATAGGCAAACAATTCAAGGTGTTGGGACCTTATTTAACTATCTAGCACAAGTGACAGGTAGGTTGCGAATTATCGGCAATACGAACATCGTATACTGTCAAAATGAGGCGTATGAAATATCAGTTATCAGCATCATCATGCTCAGTTAACAATTTCATACAGAGATGGTGTTTGCATCAAATCCTTCCAAAGGAAAACTGATTGGCAAAATAAGATTCATCGTTCAAGGGAGGGAATAAACTTCTATATCTGAGGTTAATAATCACCAGAGTTCTAATGGGAGTAGTAATAGATTTGCAAGACAGAATAGTATCAGGTGCTACTTTTACATCAAGTATGGGTAATGGATTTAGGGAATGGGTGAAACACATTAGGGTTAAATGACCTTCGAAATGATCGGAGAAAATATCAAACTGTTTATCAAACAGATCGGAAGTGAAGGTCAAAATCAGGTAGTGGCAGCAAAAGTTTAACAATCGGTAATCATGGCAAGGGTTCAAAAAAATTGATTCAAACGCCAAAGGTGAGACATAGGAGGATAGTCGTCAGTACTAAATGATCATTCCATCAATCCTTATAAGAATAAAATCAAGGTTACTATCAAAGAAAGACGGATCAACAAGGAATAATCTTATCGTTCAGAATGAGAAGGAAAATATTTTACACTCGTGGTTAAACACCACAAAACTTCTCATGGGAACAGGGATGGTTAAGACGAAATCAAATAGTGTCAAAAGATTTATAGAATAGCATGTACCAAGTATATCGTCGCCATAAGGGTTCTCAGAATGCCCGAAGGGGCATTAGAATGATTAACAGAAGGTTCTGAGGTCGGAGTGGAAATCGGAAAGCAAGGATCAAATAATGTCAGATAATTACTACGCAATTTCCAATGCTTCAGATTCTATTTAGGTTTCAATTCTTAGGTGGTGTAAGGCATAAGCTCTAAATTTCCAAGTGTGATTTCAATAGGCTTTAACCAAAAGCAAGGCACGAATCAGAGTGATGCGGAAGCAATGCTACTTAAACATATGACTTATAGTCTACCCATTCCTCACTGGTCAGAATTTAAGTTCCTATAGGGAAATCCTAAAGCAAATTCTCAAAGGTTGTCCTACGAGCACCTACAGTGGAAACTTAGTGGTCCAGGATTTACAGGTCAAGGGTAAATGTATTACGAGTCGCAGCCTGTTCTCTCTGATACCATAAATTGTAACACCCCGACCCGACAAGGGTAAAGATATCACAATAATGGATTCACATCAGATCACAACAAAGCATACATTTTCAGTAATACAAAAATCTCAAGGATTACAACTGAAATACTGAATCTACAAGGTTACAATTGAGAACTTCCAAAAACAACTACTTCTAAATTATGATATCTTCTAGTCAACTCTAATCCAGAATAGCTATCCAATCTTCTAAGTACAAAGGTATACTCTCCACTCATTCCCAGCTTCCTACTAAAACCTGCCGCACTAAAAGAAATGCGGCTGAGCTACGAGAGCTCAGTGAACAGATATAACGATAACAAAACAGTAATAGAGAGTAGTACAAATAAAATCAAGAATACAGATCATACCGATATAAATCAAAGCGAAAGGAGTAAGGAACGGAATAAGGACAAAAGAAAAGAAATAAGGAAAAGGAGC
Source organism: Artemisia tridentata subsp. tridentata (assembly GCA_021014915.2). NCBI lineage: Eukaryota > Viridiplantae > Streptophyta > Magnoliopsida > Asterales > Asteraceae > Artemisia > Artemisia tridentata. Next base: position 451,931,803 of record CP139508.1, read on the forward strand.
AATAAAGTTATAGAATAAGGGAAAAACAGAAATCTGTCACGAGCCCAGATAACAGATTATACTATAGCATAACAATATAATAAAACAAACCTGTGTAGAGTGATCAGCTCTCAGACATTGTGAAAGACGTGTATCGCACACACCATCAGTCACCAGATATAATAACAGTAAACATATAACATAAACAGAGACAGATCAAATCTAGAGTGCACCCATACGCCCCACAGATAATTCAATAATCATAATATAATGGCCATAGCAGATAATAAATAAGGGACGGGACAGGTCATCACTCTCCTGCCCTAGAGTCATGTCAGAGGTGCGTCAATGACATGGACATGAAACCCTCATGCCTAGTGATTGGCTCGGACATCAGACTGTAGGTCAAAGGTCAGATGTACTATCAAAATAATCAGAGGTCATATCTTAAGGGTACATGGCAAAAGGTTCATGTCAAACAGTTTAGAAATAAATGTCAAAGGTTCAAATCAAAGTTTATCAGATTAAGTTTTATATCAAAGCTTAAGTTCTGATTAAAAGGATTTTATCAAATGGTTCAGAAGATTATATCAAAGGTTCATAATTAAGAGTTCATTGCAAAAGTTCATTTTAGAATTTCCTGTCAAAAGTTCATTGAAAGCATTCCTTTAATAACGGTTTTCACTAAAATGATCTTTCAGAATAGTTTACATAAAATAACCTTTCAAAACGGTTTTTCATAAAAACATTCTTTAAAAACTAGTTTTCACAAAAGTTAACAACTGTCATATAAAATAGTACCATATCACCATTCATAATCATTCTTTTTAAATAACTTATTTTTCTCAAAACATTTCCAAGTCATAATTAAAAGAATTTTCGCATAACAGATTTTCATATCAGGGTCGTAACAACAGGGAATCATGAAAAAGGTTCAGAGTAAAGAGGATTATAATAAGGACATCAATTCAGAAGTATAACAAGTCAGAACATGAAAGAGATCATAAAAGGCTCACAAAACAAAGGAATCACACGGAAGGTTCACAAACAGAAGGGAACATAGCAATGGTACAGGGAATCCTAATAAGGAAAATGAAAAACTGAATAAAAGGGAATGAAACGCCCTTACTGAAAAAGGACAGAATATCTGTACCTTATTAGCAGTGCAGAAAAATAAACAAGCACATGAATACTGAACAGATCAAGGCTTCTCCTTCTTCGCACCTAAAGGAGTAGAAGACGGAATTACAAAGGATTCCAATTCAGATTATTTCTATTTCAGATTAAGTTAAACCCTTATTCGAAGATTATTATGGAATAATGATATATTTTATCAAGTTACAGAAGTTTAGGGTTTATTATGACAATTATACAAAGTTTAGGGTTTTAAATGCAACTTCATTAATTTACAAGGTCATTAGTGAAAAATACTTTAAATTACAGAATTAAATGCTCACTTTATTCAGAATTACCTTTATTCCCTTAAGTTTCATAATTTACAGGTTACACCCCTTTAATTTCATAATTTACAAAATAAAGCTTATAATTTCATATTTTACAATTTAATCCCTACAATATCCATAATTACCAACCAAGCATATTATATTTCAAATTTACAGAATATATCATAAAAATTCAGTACTTTACATATTTGACCCCTCAGAATTCAGAATTTACATATTTAGCCCTTTAAGTTTACAAAACATATATATTAAGTCATAATTTCATAACAATTACATAATTAGCCCAAAAATCCTCAAAATTACACAACAACCTTTTTATATCAGTATTAACACAAAACAACTTCAGAATTCCAGATTTACACTTTTGGTCCCTCATTTTTAATTACTTCCAATTCGTAACCCTAAATTCCCATTAATTCATTATTATGCAAAATTTACACTTAGGACCCAAAAGTTATATTTTTACCACATTCTTACAGATGTATATGATCTTACAAAAATATCCCAGAAGTTTCAAAGTTGGCAAAACATACCCTTATACTTTTAAAATCCAAATCGTATACTTTAAAATAGCAAAACCAAACCCTAACTTAACTAATCATTAAACCAACATGACACAATCATTAAATGCATTAATTATACCAGATTCATCACACAAAACCCTAACCCTAATTCGATTTAGGGTTTTTCAAAGTTTTCTCTATTTTTTTTCATAAAATCCGATTTATTCTATAATTAAAATCGATTTTTCCAGGCTTCTAAAAATTAAGGGGCTATTTTTCCTAGCTCATATTAATGTCAAAGAACATATAAAAAATATGGTTGCACCCCAGAAAATCAATATAACACGATTTGCAATTTAAATGTGTTTTAAGCCTTTTAATTTCATACGACTTTTCTACAGTGCATGATTCGAGTTTATCATTTTTCTTAGGTCATATTTAACATGTAGAACACTAGAAAAATACTGGAAAAATTTTAGAACGTAAGGATTAAGAAATAAAAATAATTACCTCTTTTGTGATTAACCGGATGAAAACAATTACCAAGCACAAACGAAGGCCTCTAAATTCTTGTTCTTATTTTTCTTAACTCCTCAATAACTCAAAGATCACCAGGAAATTTTTAGATTTGCTCCAGAAGTCGAATGGGAGGTTTTTGGGATTTTAGTTTGTCGCTAGATTAAGGTTCGGCAAAAAGGGTTTTTAAAAAAAATAAAAGATTTGTTTACTTAATATAAAAACCGACTTGGAGGGGGATTAGGATCAGATTTTCGTTCATAGAGTTATAAAAATATTAGGATTGTGATTTGGTATCTTTTCCTAATTAAATTTGTATTTATCTTATTTATAATTAATTTACAAAACTTAATTAAATTAACTAATTATATTTCGGACCATATAAAATGTGTACAAGTGAAATTATAATTTTGGACATTCAGAAATAATATTATGTTGTCCCAGAAATTAATTCGTTTCATATATGATTCGTTTTCAGAAGTTTGGAAAACGTTTCAGAATTTTATAAATGTTTTATTTAGGTTTTATGATATAAGGGGCAATTTGGTAATTTTATGTGCTTTTTAAATTTCAGGTATTACAGATTGAGCTACGACTCCCATACCCAATAGCTTCCAGCCCCTTTGGGCAGCTTCAGCATCACCCAGATTCTCCAGGAACGACTCTTCGTTCGGAGTCGGCAGATTCAACATCAAATCCCGACAAACTTCCCAACCATCCAAGCGATCGTCCTTGCGAACTTTCCACCCCGGAACGTGCAAAGCAGCAGGGTCATCCTCATCAGTTACTTTCTCCTTCCCATGGCCAGAGCCAGCGCCGGAAGAACCCCCTATGTAAAAAGAAAAAAGACAAGAGAAAGTAAGAATGAGCAACGGTTATTATCAAAATGAATGCCAAGGAAAAATGCAGAGAGTGACATTTTCGAAAGGCTTACCAGCACCAGCGGCCTCGGACATGAAGCCCACGCCAATACTTCCTGGGCCCTCCGGCTGTTTTCTTCCGGCCGAAGAATCTTGGTCCTCCGGCTGTTTTCTTGCGGCCGAAGCATCTAGCTCCACCACATCAGCATCTTCGTTCGGCCTACTTCGCTTGACCGACCGGAACTCACCACCTACTTCCACATTGCGTTGAAGGCGGAATCTAGTCCCATGTTGCTGGGACTGGGACATTTGCCGAGCAGCGTTTTGCTCCTGTTTCTTCCTCCTGGCCTCCAATACTTTATCATCAGGTACCTCGACCCCTGTCAATTCGGCCGTCTTCTTCGGGATGTCGGCATTAGAAGTGGCAGGAATAGTCACATGCGTCTCGTAAGACTGACCTTCCGGATATTTATCCCCTCGCGCCACAGACGCATCCTTTCGGACTTTTGGCTTCTTCAAATATTGAGACATTGTGATAGCTGCAAAAGACATAAGAACGTTAAACAGTTAAGAAGTAAGCACATGAAATATACCAGTCAGGGAAATACGAAACAAAGGCCGCAAGGCTATACCCTCTCCCTTGGCATCCCTTATGGCGACCCGATAGCCGGGATGTTCCCAATGAGATGTAAGCCCAACGGCATAGAGAAAAGCCCGAGGAACCTGGATAAGATCTATCACACCCTGAGCCAGTCGGTCAGCATCCGCAACATCGAACTCTCCTCTCGGATACGGATCCGATATATCCGAATAATGATGCCTCCAAGGCATGGCGAATGGAATGGCTCGTCTATCTATCAGAAAGAAGTCGCATTTCCAACCCTTCAAACCAGTCAAAATTTCCCGAAAGCATACCCTCTTCTCACGACCGACCCTTTTTTCAAAAGAAAACCAATGGCCTTGCTTACTCAGTTTGTAGAAGGCCCGGAACAGAGGAGTAGTAGGATTGATATGTAAGCTTTGGCAATACACTTCGAACAAAGTCGCACGATGCATTCCCAGCGGAACTAATTGAGAAATATGAACTTTATAATATTTAATAACACCCAACAGGAAGGTAGAGAAAGGTACACTAAGGTCACCCTCAATGAAATATTCCAAGTACAAGCCGATAGCATCGTCTGGTAGTTCGTCCATTGTCATACCTTTCGGGGGTAGCCGCGAATGCAGGTCTGTCGGTATACCGTAATCCATAGTTATCCTGTACACAGCCTCTTCGTCCAATCGAGAGGTGTACTTTTGAATGTCAAACTTGGGAGGAAATGCCTCAACCCCTTAAGTATCCTCGTCATGAGTCGAAGCAAGAGAATCCGACATGGTTTAACCGGGGGAAAGCGGGATATAGCCGAACAGCAAAATAAATACAAGATATGGGTGGTTCGGAACGTACCTTTGCAGACGAAGGACTAATATGAAAGCCGCTTGGATTGACTCACAATTACTGTTTGGAAAATAGTACCGCAAGGCGTCTCGAAGTAACGTATAAAATTACGGTAATAATGAGTGACACAAATGAGACTATTTATAGGTAAAAAGGAAGACGTGAAATGTCGCGCCTAGTCAGGCGCTGACGTGTCAGCACCTCCACCCACGCGCTAGACACATGCGCACGTGTCAACATTCTGTGGTTGCGATTCTTTTTCAATTATAATAAAATATATGTAACATGCCTCTCGGCAAGTCTAAAATAATGCAAGACATGCTCAAATCTAACGGTCCGGGTCGACCGGAAAATGTCAAAGTATCACACCATCGGCACAGCCGATATGGCTAGATGAAACCCTCCTGGTAAAACAAAAAAAAAAGTACAATGACTCACCAGGCAAACATGACAGTTATTCTTTGAAAAAGCAATAATAATTGTGGACAGCCTAGACCCCTCGGAAATGGTAAGAATGGGGTGTACGTGTCTGAGCAATGGTCATTAAGTCAATATAAGTAGCAAGGCGTATGTTGTAAATCGCAAAGGATTTAGAAAGTATTGCAATGATAATTTCTGTACATCGAAGTCATCATATCATGGGTAATGTCAGAATTTTCAAAGTATCGCAACATCGGTAAAACCGACACTGTGATACTGGGGGGACATGCTGGTGTATGTGTCCGAATAATGTTTGCCGAAAGGCACAAAGGTATTATTTAAGTATTACAGGTATATGCATCCGAACGACGTATGCGGAAGAGACAAAGACATTCTTTAAAGTATTACATCATCGGTCTTCAACCAATAATGCAATACTGGGGGGACATGTTGACGTATATGTCCGGACGGCCTGTCTTGACCGGCCGTCCGAACGACATGGAGCCGTCCGGAAATACCGAAGGGCACTTGACTCATCCGGCCAGTATCACTGTAAGTAATGGGACAGGTGGCGTTTACCTTTTGGACAGATGGCAGCTGCAGACGCCGCCGCCGCCGCCCCGGGATTTACGGGATTATGTCAGCGACATATTTCCTGAAAACCCGGCGCCGCCATTTCAGGTATCGAGGCTGGGCACTATAAATACCCAGCTCATTTACTACTCTCAACTAACTAATTTATTAGCATTTACTTCATACTACTGTTCATAACCTTTCGGAATACCAAATACTTACTCTCACGCCGGAGGTGGGTCCTGGGATAACACCCGGGGCGAGCCTAACGCGTGTTGTTGTGTGCAGATACCCAAAGGATCCTTAGTAGCCGAAGGGATCGACACACAAGCCTCTCGGAAGAACCATTAGCTAGTTCAACCGAAAGGTCTCTTTTATTTGTCCGAAGTGATTGCAAGAAATTACTTCAACACTTAGCGAACCAATAAGCCAGCCGTTGAGAACGATCTCATATCGTTCCCTTAACTCAATGTTCTCTTTGACCGGCAATTCCTTGCCTTTTATAACGAGACCACACATTTTATGACTTTTCGTGAGTCATTCCATCTGAGCCTTCCACATATCGTAGTTGCTTTTGCCAGAAAGCTTCACTGAGACAAAGTTGGAGACGGTAACATTTGATGCACGAGTGTAATTTACTTCGTCTAGTTGTGCAGAAATTCCGAGATTATCCTTCTTCTTTGATGATGTTTCCTCGTTGGGAATTATTATATGCTCGAGTTTAGGTAAAGGAGGTTCTGGTGAAGCCAAATCTACATTTCATTACAAAACTTTGATTCAATCATTGGTTTCTACTATTGGAAATCAAATAGGTAGTGGAAACGTACCTGCTGCTGGATTTAAGTTATTTTCATTTTCAAAGTCGTCCATTCTGTGATCGTTAAAGGATGGAGGTTTTGCATTATTAGAGGAACCTGTATTTCATGTCAATATGTAAATTCAGTGGTTGGCTTCTACTATTAGAAATCATATAGTTGGCGGAGTAGCGGTAGAGACGTACCTAGTCCGACATCTGACCCGACCAGTGAGTTGATTCCACTACCAACATCTGTATTTTATTTCAACATTTAAATTCAATAGTTGGTTTCTGCAAAAGGAAATCAAATTGGTGATGTTTAATGGAGATGTACACCGACCTGAATATGAAGGAGCTTGGAAACGGCATCTTAGTGGGGGGGGAAACCGAACGGGGTCGACCTTCATTTCATTTCAAAATTAAAATCAATGGTTTATACAATTTGAAATCATATAGATGGTCTTTAATAGAGACTTACAATCGCCCACTGAGATAGGCCGGCGCCAGATCCCTGTATTTCATTTCAATAATTAAAATCATTAGTTAGTATCTTCTGTTGAATATAAACAGGTGGTCGAATTTCATGGAGATGTACGTGTTCGACAGTGTAATTGTGAGGGCGAAGGAGGGTCCATCTCCGCTGACTAGTTATTAGATCTCCCGGAGGGTTTGGTAAAACCATACAACTCGAGATGCACATCGTATAAGTCAGCGATGTATTCAATGATTGGATACCCTATCCTCCCAAGTGTGGATAAACTCACCCTAAAAAGTTATTCGATTTACACACTCGTGTCTACATAATTTTAAAAAGTGTGTAGAATTATATAAAATGTTTACACTTATACATGTGTTTGAAATTAACACATTTACAATGTAAAAAAAAATCTCAATCTTAACAAATAAAAGTGTGGTGAAACTAAAATATTTTAATTTGTAAAATTCAATTTCTACACACTATATATTATGTGGAGAAATTGAGTGTGAAAATATTTTTCACACTTTTAAGTGTGGACAAATTAAAAATTCTCCACACTTACAAGTGCAAACCTTTATTTAACACAAATTTAAGTGTGAACAATCTTGTGTTTTTTAAAGTTTGTCCACGTTTATTGGTTGTTTGGGGCTGCGTTTTGACATATATTATCTTATTATCACAGTTTGAAAACGTGAATAATCTATTTTTAGTGTTTGGCAAAACACTCTTGAAAATCTATCATTGGCGTTTTTGCACCTCCAAAACCTGGAAATGAATAAGCAGCTCGCCCCTTGCTGTTGGAAAACGCAGTTTGTCAACATTTTTGTTTTGTGTTCAAAATGTAGAACATTTATAACCAACAAAGGAAAAAAATATAAATAAAATAAAAATAATTGATACATTGACGACTTTGTTGTTGCAGGTTCTGTTGGAGGCAACACAAAGTTGAGAAGGAAACCCTATCCCAAAAATGTTTTTATGTAGTAAATTACAACTGTATGTAACTAGAGAGCAAAACATCATATTGATTCATAATGTGTTTGTGACATACCTCACGCCATTGTAGATCTCGTTGTAGTTGCAGTGCTGCACCTGAAGTACAACTAAGTACAGCTAAAGGTGCCAATCTTCCGGCCAAGTGCAAGAGATTGTTACCGAAAACATCCATCACTCTTCTGTAAGATCTCTTACCCTTTATTATGGGAGTTAAAAGGTTGTATACTTTTGCTGAGCGGTTTATTACTGCCAACAGAATTATGTTATGCCCATCCTTATTTTTAACTTTCATCACATTAGATGAAAGTTTTAGAATCTGATCGAGAACTTCATAAACATCATGACATGCAGCCTCCATAAGTGATTCTTTGTAGAACTTATCGAATGGTGAGTCTTTAGAATTTTTGGCCTTCAATCTGTTTAGATAACATATCAATTTCAAGAACTTTTTGGCAGTCCAGTCAGCAACAGGGCTCCAAAGAAATAGGTGTGTAATGGTGGGTGGGGCTTTATGCGACACGTGACAGTCTTTTTTTTTTTTTTTTCCTTTTTTTTAAGTCAACCAAACAATACATTTTTATTTAAAACAATTTAATTTAAAACTAAAACACAATTTCATTCAAATAAAATAGAAACATTACATAATTTTTTTTAAAAAAAAAACGAAACATGACATAAAAAAAAAAAAACGAAAGATTACATAACTTTATTTTTAAAGCCCGAAACCATCACATAAATCCATATTTCTTTGCAATGTCTTGTTTGAGCGATTCGGCAAGTTGGCGTTCCACCCCCGAGAGGTGCGAAATGTCCCGCCCAAATTCCTCCAAGTCTTTTTTCTTTGTGATCGTTGCAAGATTTTCATAGTGTTTTTCTTTTTGCAAACGACGTCGCGCCGCCTCCGCCGCAATTTCCTTCTCCAGCTCGTATAAAAAAAACAAAACAAAACAAAACAATTAAATACTATATAAAAAAAATACGCTTGTATAAAAAAAATACGATTACAAAAAAAAAAACAAAACAATTAAATATTATATAAAAAAATACGCTTGTATAAAAAAAAATACGATTACAAAAAGAAAAAAAATAATAAAAAATAAAAATACCGATGACGGGATCCTCCGCAATTTCTAGCCATGCACGACCTAAAGCCATCGTCTCATCATCGGTCCATAGTCGGGTTTCTCTTGGTTTTCTCGGCTCGGTAGTGGCTTTTTTTTTGTTTAGTGGGTTCGGCCACCGGTTGGTTATCCGGAGGCGTCTCCGGTACCGTCTCGTCTTCTTCGACATTGATAGTTGTCCCCGAGCCTTGAGACGCGTTGGGTTGGTTGAAATTGGCAAACCCGTAATTTTGACCATAACCGTAGTTTTGAAAGGTTGACATGGTTTGCATCGGCGGCATCGATTGTGAAAGTAAATTCCAAAATTGCGCATTTGAGAGTTGGTCTTCGCCTAAATCGTTATTGCGACGAGGTGGTACGAAACCGGGGTTGTAGTTGTGTGGAAAGTTTGGACGGTTAGGAAACATAATTGATTTTTTTTTGTTAAAAGATGTAGAGTTTGTGTGTGAAAAATGGTAAAAATGGTGTTGTTTATATAGTGGTTTTGGGTGAAAAATGGTTAAAAAAAAAGAAAGGAGTGTTTTTTTTTTGGGAGTCACAAATATAGCCGTTGCTATATACATTCAACGTTCGATTTTTTTGAAAATACAAAGGGGCAAGGCGCTAGCATACTCACGCCCTTCGGATTTTTTTGGGCTTTAGCGCCCTTGTGTAGTTGTTTGGGGTGCGAGAGGGGCGCGAACGGGGCAAAAATGGGGTGCCTAGCGCCCCATTACACATAGCCTTATATCAAGTTACTATATAATCTCGGACAAATGATTTGGAAATGTATGTAACTTGGCAATTTTTGTTGTTTTGTGTAGCCATCTTTTTTTTTTTTTTTTTTTTTTTTTTTTTTTTTTGCTATTAAAACACAAAGCTTTCAAATTTTGACATTTGTGTGTATTTTGTAACCATTATAGCCTTACTTTTTTCAAATTTTGAAGGGTAAAATGATTATTTTACATGCACAAAATACACACAAATATCAAAATTTGAAAGCTCGTTTTAATAGCTTTAAAAAAAAAAAAAATTGATTACACGGAATAACAAAAATTGACAAGTTAGATGTATTTTCAAGTCATTAGCCCTATAATCTCTTACCTAGAAATGCTAAAACATTCCACAATATGAAATACAACATAGAGAAGGGGAGATGAAGCAACAAAATGAGAAGACAAAGCAGCCGATAAATTAGATAAGGTACTGCTACTAGGACTGCATAAGAAACTGCAAGTCAATCGATACTATCCACATTATCTTTTATGTCGATATATAGACTAGTTGCTTACCAAGTAATGAGATGACAAGTACTCGAAAGAAAGAGTAGTAATATTTGTTTTTGAACCTTCTCATTTTCCATAACGTTCCTCCAGCTCTTGCATACAAATATTCCAAGGAATGTAATAGCAAAAAACTTCTTTTGACCAATTTATGACAGACATCATTCAAAGCTGCATGATATATACATAATAGTATCACTATTAATAAGGGAATACACGTTTCTTAAATCTTAATGTATGGCTGGCAAACTCTATGAGTAAATTAGGCGGATAAAAGGTACTTTGGTCAACACTACAATAAATATATAAATTGCTATTCACTTGTAGGAAATAAAAACATAAAAAACCTGGTCTAAATCGAAAAAAGAAAATTGTTAAATAAACTGGGGTAATTTCTAAAACTTTAGAATTTGAATTTACAATATCGTTATATTCTGATTGGCTAATAAAAAATTAGCATTTAAACCCAAAACTTTCTAAGATAGTCAAATCTCAAATTTAATTTTGTGGACTGAAGTTTAAATTTTTTAGTTTTCATAGCTTTTATTAAATTTATAAATTTAACAAATACCCCTATAATTTATATTTGTTTTTTAAAACACAACATATATTATTATTGCTGCTCTTATTTAAAAATACTATTAAATGTAGTACCCAATATCTGTATATGCACGAGATCATAAATATCAAAATGAAATATAAGCACGGCCGCACGGGTTACTATAATATACAAATGGATACACGAGATTGTACATATAACAACTCATGCAATTAAAGTGCAAGTAGTTAAGGACATTTCATTTTATTTATTTATTTATTTTTTATTTTTATTATTATTATTTACTTTTTTTTACAACCTGTGTATTAGGCAGCCTAATTTAGGCTAGTCACAGTGGTTCGGTCCTCAAGCTCGGTCGTGCTCGGTCGTCGTTAGGTCCCCCATTTTGGGGTTTTGGTCGTGGTCGGTCGTGGGTGCCATTTTGGACGAACTAGGTCGTTTCAACGACCAAGTTCAAACACACTAAAAACCAAAAAAAAAAAAAAAAAAATCACTAAAAAAAAAAAATAATAATAACTTGGTCGCCACTGTGGCAACTTTGTCGTCGTCAGGTCGTCGGAAAGAGAAAGCTGATGTGGCACGGTCGTGTCTGGTCACCACTGTGTTCAGCCTTATAACTCATGTGTACACGGGATAAAAGACGATATTTGACTAAAACTATTATTAGTCGTATATATTGAACAAATTTTTTTTAACTTAATTTGATTTAGGTTTAAAACTGTGTACGTGTTTTCTTTTGCGTCTTCAAACTAATCTAGCCTTAATATTTGTTCGAGATCAACTCGAGCTCATGAGTGTTAACCTCGAGCTCGAGTTAAACGAGCTCGATTCGTTTATAAATATATACTCCGTAATTATCACTTAAAGAATGTTAAATTGCAAACTCGTCTTTGTAGTTTAACATAATCATAGACGCGGTTTAATCTTTATAAAAGTGCAAGACCAGTTCATGTAAAAAAAACATTTGGTTCAGATTTTGGCCCGCCCCGACCTTGTTCTCACCATTTTCTAATTTCCGTAAAGTAACAAACCCAATACAATTTATCATATTCATCCAATCCATTTCCCAACATTCAACACGGCACACACAAAAACCTCTTTTTACCCAACTCTACGATCTTTCCGCAACGACGGCGCTCGCACTTTTGAAAAAATTGGATAGCAACTATAAGTTCGTCAAAACAATAGTGACGATTTTTGCATTATACTCTTTAAAAGAACTAAATATGACACACCCAAAAAATTGAAAATAAGAGGGACGATTTATGCAGCAAGTTTTCCATCAAATAAACCAAACCCATATTTTTTCCCGTAGTTTTATGTAACACTGGGACGAATTAAAAAAGAAAAAGAAATTAGAGACATACATGGATACGTCAATGTTTCCGTGAAGCTAATCTGACTTGGGAAGTTTCTGGTAAGAAGCAGAAGTGTAGAAGGTTGCTTAGCCAAATGACGCTTTATGTCGACCAAATCCATTGCCAAATCTGCAAAAGTACGTATAGTTATACGTGCCATAAAGCGTGTTAATTAGCCATTTGAATTAGTACATTATTGCTTTTTAAGTCTATTCAAAGAAATAAATTAAGTGATTTTGGTTTATTTGCGAGACACGGGCCAACTGGTGCTCACCGTATTGTTTGCTCACCGTATTGTTTGTTGTAAATAACAGTGTATCATGGTTAACATTGATCTCCCATGTGGCTGCACCCTTGTGGCCATTCAATATAGATTTTGCTTTCCACCAATGCCCTTCAAGAGTGGCATTGTGTAACTTCTTTATGAGTTTGCGCTCAATGCCCATTCCTTGTTTTTCTTTCTTGTCGCGAGGTTCAAGTAAAGTCGAAGCTGCATATCATTGCTGGTTAATTTATGCAATTGATAGGTGGTATTTAATGGAGATGTACCTGTTGGAGATATTGCGTACGGATCATATGATTGTTCAAGTGTATCCCAAATACCTTTTGCACCTTTATTATAAATACGCTTATCCTTGATGATTTCTTCGCTTAGTGTTGACATATATGTCCGGACGGCCTGTCTTGACCGGCCGTCCGAATGACATGGAGCCGTCCGGAAATACCGAAGGGCACTCGACTCATCCGGCCAGTATCACTGTAAGTAATGGGACAGGTGGCGTTTACCTTTTGGACAGATGGCAGCTGCAGACGCCGCCGCCGCCGCCCCGGGATTTACGGGATTATGTCAGCGACATGTTTCCTGAAAACCCGGCGCCGCCATTTCAGGTATCGAGGCTGGGCACTATAAATACCCAGCTCATTTAATACTCTCAACTAACTAATTTATTAGCATTTACTTTATACTACTGTTCATAACCTTTTGGAATACCAAATACTTACTCTCACGCCGGAGGTGGGTCCTGGGATAACACCCGGGGCGAGCCTAACGCGTGTTGTTGTGTGCAGATACCCGAAGGATCCTTAGTAGCCGAAGGGATCGACACACAAGCCTCTAGGAAGAACCATTAGCTAGTTCAACCGAAAGGTCTCTTTTATTTGTCCGAAGTGATTGCAAGAAATTACTTCAACAAATTGGCGCCATCCGTGGGACCTTCCACTCGATCTACCTGATGTTCGGAATGACGGGTCCTACACCAACGTTCGGAATGACGGGTCCTACACCTCTTTTTACCCCTGTCCGGAATGCGGGGGAAGCCGGGGGATCCGGAGGAGACCAAGACTCTCCGGATGTCCGAGCCCTAATCGAAGGTCATCTTTCAGCCTTGAAAGAGTTGTTCAAGCAACCGAGCAATCGCAACCTGATAAGCCCCAAAATGCTTAGGCTCGGCGACGAGTATGAAAATTCAGAGGAAGAGGACATTGAAGGGTCACCATACGACAAAGGGAAAAAGGTGGACGATGACTTGAGCAAACCGTTTAAGGAAGTAATTAAGTGCCCGTTCACGAAAAGGATCATAGAGTTCTCATCTCCCAAGCACAAAATACCGACGAACCTAAAACTATACCAAGGAACCACTGATCCAGACGACCACATCAATCGTTTTACCGGAGCAGGAAATCACGAAGAATGGCCCATGCCCGTATGGTGTCGAATGTTCCAACAAACCTTGGACGGGAAAGCCAGAGGATGGTTTGATAAGCTCCCGACAGGAAGCATTGATAGTTGGGATGAGCTTCAGAGGAGGTTTTTGAATAGGTTTAGTATGTTAAGGGTAAGCACTAAGGACCTCACGGAGATCAACAAGATTCACCGGAAGGCTAACGAGAGCCTTCCGGACTTCAAGGAGAGATGGGTGAGCGAGGTCAATTATTTCCCAGACGTTCCCGAAATTATGCAAATCGGTTCGTTTCTGAACGGTCACCACTGCCCGGAATTGGCAAAAAAGTTCTCTGACAAGATCCCTAAGACTGTCGATGAGATGTTGGAAAGAATTGATGATTTCATCCGTGCCGAAGAGGCTTTCCGGACAACAGAACTGCCGAAGGGAGAGAAAGTGGAATCTCGGCTTAACCCATACAACAACAGAAGTGACCAACAACCAAGGCCCCTTCTCGGAGGAGATCGCCGCCGGAATAACCTCAAGATTGATTTCAAAGGACGCAGGGGTGACTACTATGCTCCTTATGTTGACATAAATAAATGCCTAAAAACATTATCAATATTTATTTATATCTCTATGTTTTGATGATCACAAAATGTAAACTCATTAAAACATAAACTTATAAATTAAACAAGTACTTAGTTGTAAATATTCACTTCTACAACTAAAATCACTTAAGGTATGAATGAACTAATGCTTAATGCATCATATGATCAAAGGAACATTTTCTTTATTTCTAAACTTTTTATAAAATGTCAAAAACATTTTATATATTTTTGAAAAACAATTTTGGTATTAAATAAAAATGTTTAATCTTTTATAAAAACATGAATTCAAATTTTTAACCAAAATCAGTAAAAATGTTCCAGAAAAACCTTCCCCACAAAAGGACAAATCTGGCCAACGTTCAGTAGGGGCGGCCCCCTTAATTTTGCTAGGCGGCCCCCTTAATAATTAAGGGGACCGCCCCCGCTCCAGTAGACCTCCAGCTGTCCAATTTTTCTCCTATAAATACCAGCCTTCTCCTGGACTTTTACTTACCTTTTGCACACTAAAACTTTCTGTTTTAAATCACATTTCATATCTTCAAAATCCTTTGATCATATAATCTTAAGCTTTGGTTTCTAAGTGATCCAAGCTTCCTCCATTCAAGTGCAAAAGAAGAATACTCCTTCAACAACTAGAGAAGAAGTATTGCAACTTAGATACCTAAGTTGTTTGTGTCATCACATATATTTGTATATAAGTTGTGTATTGTTGTTAGATAGTTGTGTGTATAAATTGTTTGGGATAGGTTAGTGTGTAAGTAGAGAAGTTGTGTTGTTAAGGTGTGTAAGTAGTGAAGGTGTGAAGTAGTAGAAGTGTACATAGGTTGTGCTTAGTTGTGAAGAAGTCGTGAAGAAGTCGTGAAGTAGTCGTGAAGAAGTCGTGAAGAAGTCGTGAAGAAGTCGTGAAGTAGTCGTGAAGAAGAAGGTGTGATTAATTCGTGTTTAAGTTGTGAGATTGGTTCTAGCTACGATTAGAACTCGACATCTAGCTTTGTGTCGTTAAGCCGGTGTAAGCTAAAGTTGTGTAAGGTTTTCTCCGCCATAAGGGAGCTTGTTGACATAGTGAAGAAAACTCTCGAGTTAGGTGCTCGGGGAGTGGAGTAGGGCAAGGAAGGTGTCCTTGTAGCCGAACCACTATAAATCTCTTGTCTCTCGGTTAGATCTTTCCATCTCTAGCTTTTATTTCATTTTATTACCTTACTTGCATTACTTATTTATATTTACTTATACTCATTGTTCATATTGCTCAAGGAGTTGAGATCACATAAATTCGAATCTAAGTTTTAAAAAGTAAATAAAGTTTTCACAATAAATTTTAAAAGGACATAAAACTATTCAACCCCCCTTCTAGTTTTCCACAATTGGTATCAGAGCCAGGTTAAACAAGATTTTTAAAATTAACTGTATTTTAAAACTTGAAACGATCTATGGAATCTTTAAAATATTTAGAAGGGAAATCTATGCAAAGACCACCACTATTTGAAAGTGATGGTTTTCTTTATTGGAAAAATAGATTCGAAACTTATGTGAAATCAAAGGATCTTGATCTTTGGCATGTTATTACCTATGGTGATTTTCCCCCTATTCAATATAATATCCTAACTAAAATAGATGAAATTGTACCTTTTGAAAAACAAAATGATGATTTAAAAAGGAAACTAGCAAAAAATAATGAAGCTAAAATGGTCATTTATAATGCGTTACCACGCAAAGAATATGAAAGAATTTTTATGTGTCAAACCGCAAAAGAAATTTGGGATTCTTTACTAATCACTCACCAAGGTAATAGTCAAGTCAAAGATAATAAAATAGATCTTCTTGTGCAACAATATAAACAATTTACAATTCCTGAAGAGGAATCTATTGATAATGCATTTGCTAAATTTAACACAATCATCACAAGTTTAAAAGCACTTGATGAGACTTTTTCTAGCAAAAATTGTGTAAGGAAATTTCTTAGGGCATTACATCCAAAATGGCGCGCGAAGGTCACGGCGATTGAAGAATCAAAGAACTTGATGACGTTATCACTTGATGAGCTTATTGGCAACTTAAAGGTTCATGAAGAAATTATAAAAAGGGACTCGGAAACGGTCAAGAGCAAGAAAGATCAAATCAAGTCTCTCGCGCTAAAAGCCAAAAAGCAACTTAGTGATGACGATGATTCAAGTGACGAAAGTGAAGACGAAGAATATGCAATGGCCGTTAGAGAATTCAAGAAATTCTTCAAGAGACGAGGAAGATTCACGAGACAACCGCGAGATGAAAGAAGATCGCTACAAAGAAATAAAAATGATAACTACGGGAAAAGAAAGTGCTTTAGATGTGGAAGTCAAAACCATCTCATTGGCGAATGTCCAAAGCCACCGGGTTATGATTACGAAAGCGCATTTGTTAGTGGAACATGGAGCGATAGCGACAAAGATGAAGCGGACAAAGCAAAAGACGAAAAGTGCCTTGTAGCTCAAGCCACCGATGAAATATGTCTAGGAATAAATTTGGAGCCCGACGAATGGATTAAGGATAGTGGATGCTCGAAGCACATGACGGGAAACCGGAAGCTATTCTCCTCCTACAAGGCATACAACGGAGGTAACGTTATTTTCGGTAGTGATTTTCGTGGAAAAATCATTGGCAAAGGTACGATCTCTCAAGACTCCCTAACTATTGAAAATGTTGAGCATGTAGATAACTTAACATATAGCTTGCTTAGTATAGGACAAATATGCGATAATAAGTGTAGGGTTACTTTTACAAGTAAAGATAGCGAAATAGTTAAGGACGGAAAGGTCATAGGTAGAGGAGTTAGGAAAGGTGGCGTATATGTTATGAAATTAGGAAATAAACCGGAAGATAAAATATGTCTAGCAACCTTAGATGAAAACTCTACATTGTGGCATAGAAGATTAGGTCACGCAAATATGCAACAAATACAATCCCTAGCCTCTAAAGAATTAGTTAGAAACTTGCCTAACCTAAGATAGGACCAACACTTTTGCGATGCATGTAAAATAGGAAAGCAAGCACATGCTAGTCACAAAGCTAAGAATATAGTCTCCACTACTAGATGCCTAGAATTATTACACATGGACCTTTTTGGTCCAACCGCTGTGCGAAGTTACGGAGGTAATCGTTATACCTTAGTAATTGTAGATGACTATTCACGATACACGTGGACTAGTTTTTTAAGTGATAAAACCGAAGCCTTTAATAAATTTGAAATATTTAGTAAAATGATTCAAAATAAATTAGGATGTTCTATAGTATCAATTAGGACGGACCATGGTCGGGAATTTGATAATGAAGTGCAATTCAGAAAATATTGTGATTTAAATGGGGTATCTCACAATTTCTCCGCTCCTCGCACTCCACAATCAAATGGGGTAGTAGAAAGAAAGAATCGAACCTTACAAGAAATGAGTAGAACAATGCTAAATGAACAATCTATCCCACAAAAATTTTGGTGCCATGCCGTAGATACATCAACATATATAATAAATAGAGTCTCAATTAGGAGAATATTAGGAAAAACCCCATATGAGTTATTAAGAGGTAGAAAACCTAATCTAAATTACTTTAGGGTATTCGGGAGCAAATGTTTTGTTCTCAATACAAAAGATTACCTTACTAAGTTTGATCCTAAGTCGTACAAAGGAATCTTTCTAGGGTATTCACAAAATAGTAAAGCATACATAATACTTAATAAACACACTATGAAAGTAGAAGAGTCCTTAAATGTAACATTTGATGAAACTCCACCACCACCTAAGACATTTCCCCTAGAAGATGATGACCTAGTTGAAGAAGAAGCTATTGAGGTTAGTAAAATTAAACCCTTAGGTGATGATAATGAAGATATAATATTAGGTGAAGACGAAATAGTAAATGTTAAGGAATCTAAATCACACCCGTTAGATAATATAATAGGAAACTTAAATCAAAGAACCCTTAGATCACAAGCTCAAGATAAAAATAACTTCTTTTGTTTCCTATCAACTATAGAACCTAAAAATATAAATGAGGCATTAAAAGATGAAAGTTGGGTTATGGCTATGTAAGAAGAACTAAATCAATTTAAGACTAATGACGTTTGGGAACTAGTCCCAAATCCCATGAACATGACCATCATAGGAACTAAGTGGGTTTATAGAAATAAGTTAGATGAAAATGGAATAGTTACTAGGAAGAAGGTTAGGTTAGTTGCCCAAGGATATAATCAACAAGAAGGAATAGATTATGACGAAACTTATGCCCCCGTAGCTAGATTAGAATCTATAAGAATACTACTTGCCTATGCATGCGCCCTAGATTTTAAGTTATTTCAAATGGACGTGAAAAGTGCATTCCTTAACGGTTTTATCAATGAGGAGGTATACGTGGCACAACCTCCAGGATTCATTGACTTCGCAAAACCTGATTATGTTTATAAACTCAAGAAAGCTTTATATGGACTCAAACAAGCTCCTAAGGCTTGGTATGATCGATTAAAGGCATTTCTTATTAAACATGATTATTCCATGGGAATGGTAGATAACACTCTTTTCACGAAAAAGAAAAGCCCAAATCTCATCATTGTCCAAATATATGTCGACGACATTATATTCGGATCAACTTGTCAGGATATGTGTGATGAATTCGCCAAAATCATGCATGATGAGTTTGAGATGAGTATGATGGGTGAACTTAATTTCTTCCTAGGATTACAAATAAAACAATTAGAAGATGGAATATTTTTTAATTAATCTAAGTACATTAAGGAAATGCTTAAGAAATTTGGATTAGAAGACGCCAAGCCCATGAAGACACCGATGTCTACGGAAGTAAAACTCACAAGAGATGAAGACGGTGAGTCCGTAGAAAACACTAAGTATAGAGGAATGATAGGTAGTTTACTATACTTAACGGCAAGTAGACCGGATATCATGTTTAGTGTCTGCCTTTGTGCTCGCTTTCAAAAGGATCCCAAAACCTCTCACCTAGAAGCGGTTAAGCGTATCTTCCAATACATTAAAGGCACTATACACTTAGGATTATGGTATCCTAAGGGATCGGGCATAGAAACCATCGTCTATGCGGATTCGGATCATGCGGGAGACTACGTGGATAGAAAAAGCACTAGCGGAATTTGCACGTTAATGGGATGCTGTCTAACATCTTGGTTCTCGAAGAAGCAAACCACTCTTGCTATTTCTACCACAGAAGCCGAATATGTAAGCGCCGGAAAGGCATGTCAACAAGCACTATGGATGAAACAAGCTCTCGTAGATTATGGCATTAGGTTAGATGACGTCCCAATTATGTGTGATAATAAAGGTGCTATAGATTTAAGTAAGAATCCCGTTCAACACTCTAGGACTAAACACATAGAAATATGCCACCACTTCCTCCGTGATAACGTTCAAAAGGGAAACATATCTATAGAAAAGGTTGCATCGGAAGATAACTTAGCAGACATATTCACTAAGCCCCTTAAGCGTGAACTCTTTAACCACTTACGTTTAGGCCTAGGAATGATGGAACAAATTGACTGAATTTTCTGCATTTTTGGTAATTTTTTTTCCAGATGGGCGGACCCCTTAATGTTATAAAGGCGGTCCCCTTAACTATTAAGGGGACCGGCTTGTCATTAAGGGGACCGGCCATCTGACTGTAACATTTTTTTTCTGTTTCCTCCCATCTGAGTCTAGGAATCTGTTTTGCACAAAATAAAAGATTGGGATATTTCTTTGCATAAACATATTTATAAACAAAACCCAATCTATTTTCTATAAATCATTCTCACATCTAGGAAAACACATTTTTCTTACATTGTTGAATAATGCTAAAAACATTATTTTTTTTCTTTCATGCATAAAGATCTCACATGAATTGTCAAAGTATATAATCTAATATATACATCTTTGATATTCATATATTGAGCTAAATCAAATCAAGGAGACCTTGAATTGTTTCTTAGGAAATTTTTGCATTTAGGAGTCGAAACAATCACATCTCCACATTTGTTGCATATAGGCACACACTAGAACAAGATTATTAATCACATCCCCACAATTGTTCCATCACCTATTTCCTATTAGTTTCTAGTGCCTTTGTTTCATTACCCTTGCCTTAGATGATTAAGTTCCTTAATTCTTTTAATTGTTAGATATTAATTATTGCTTGCTTATTTATTTGTCTTATATGCCATGCATACTTAATATGTTTCTCTATTGCCTCAAAGAGTGGGACTTGCCTAAAACCAAAAGCTCAAAACATAGCCATCCTCACCTATTTATGCAGAAAAACCCATTTCTGGAACCCAGAAAGGTACCAGATGGGCGGCCCCCTTAATTTATAAGGCGGCCCCCTTAATTATTAAGGGGACCGCCCATAATTAAGGGGACCGGCCATCTGCTGGACGGGTTCAGAGAATCTTTTTCTGCTTTTTAGCCCATTTGATCCTATACTTCCCTAAATTCACAAACACATTTTGTCCTAATCACCCAACAAGCCTATTCATTCCTAAACAACACAAATCATCCACTATAAATAACCCCATATCTCACCACATCCAGTCATCCCACCATGTCTTCTTCAATCAACCCAAAACCAAAAACCTCTAAGCTAGCAAGGATGACCTTAAAACCCGGGTGGAAAAGAAAACCTAACCCTCACCACAAGCCTATCACAACTAGACAACCAACACCTCCATCATCATTCATCCCCAACTACTCTCCAAGATCACAACCTCACTCCATTGAACCATTTCACAAACCCTACCATTTTGGCCAAACATCCACATTCATTCCAAACTACTCCCCTAAACCTCAAACCAACTTCAATGGAATACTTGAAAACCCTCATCACCTTGGTCAAACATCAAACCTTTCACCCCAATACCATCCATTTCCACCAAATAACCAAATCCCCATTCATGAAAGGCAAAAGCTTCATGAAGAAATTAAACAAATCCATGATCTTAATGATCTCCTTGCTATGCACCTCACACAACGCAACAAGGGACAACCTCCATCCTCACCTTACTCAAATTGCCTACCCCACTCTCTTAACTTGGATCAAGTTACAAATCACACACACTATTGCCCTTGTTGCATCTTCCTTCAAAAACAAATCCTCCACCTAAGTGAAGATATTTCTTGGATCGAATATCTACTCACTCGTCCCTATCCCATTCCTCCACTACAACGATATAACATCAATGGATCCGCTCCATTTCCCTCACCATCACATAACTAAAACCCATCCACATGCTTTCCGCCTCAAAATAAAATCCCTCACCCTTTTGTGTTGCAAGCAAGTCCAATCGCTCTCTTTGGCAATATGAGAAGCATTAGTATTTCTAGTTTTGTTGTAATCATTATGTTTCAAGTATTTTATGTAATGTAATGATGATTCATATTTTATATGATCATCTTGAATGTATTAGTTGGTTGTTCTAAATATTTTTGCTATGTATATGTATCTTGTGTCTCCTAACTTGTTTTTGCAGCCAAGATTTCCATAGCTCGTCTCCTTGGTGCCCTCGAACGAGGGGGAGTAACCATCAAGGGGGAGTTCTCGACCCGACAAATTTAGATTCTAAAACTTGTCGGCATAACCTTTTTGATGCTACAAAAAGGGGGAGAAGTGAATATAAACTCACTAAATACTTGTCCAAAAATAACTTTTTGATTTAATGAGTTTAGCTTTTGTAATCATCAAAAAGGGGGAGATTGTTGACATAAATAAATGCCTAAAAACATTATCAATATTTATTCATATCTCTATGTTTTGATGATCACAAAATGTAAACTCATTAAAACATAAACTTATAAATTAAACAAGTACTTAGTTGTAAATATTCACTTCTACAACTAAAATCACTTAAGGTATGAATGAACTAATGCTTAATGCATCATATGATCAAAGGAACATTTTCTTTATTTCTAAACTTTTTATAAAATGTCAAAAACATTTTATATATTTTTGAAAAACAATTTTGGTATTAAATAAAAATGTTTAATCTTTTATAAAAACATGAATTCAAATTTTTAACCAAAATCAGTAAAAATGTTCCAGAAAAACCTTCCCCACAAAAGGACAAATCTGGCCAACGTTCAGTAGGGGCGGCCCCCTTAATTTTGCTAGGCGGCCCCCTTAATAATTAAGGGGACCGCCCCCGCTCCAGTAGACCTCCAGCTGTCCAATTTTTCTCCTATAAATACCAGCCTTCTCCTGGACTTTTACTTACCTTTTGCACACTAAAACTTTCTGTTTTAAATCACATTTCATATCTTCAAAATCCTTTGATCATATAATCTTAAGCTTTGGTTTCTAAGTGATCCAAGCTTCCTCCATTCAAGTGCAAAAGAAGAATACTCCTTCAACAACTAGAGAAGAAGTATTGCAACGTAGATACCTAAGTTGTTTGTGTCATCACATATATTTGTATATAAGTTGTGTATTGTTGTTAGATAGTTGTGTGTATAAATTGTTTGGGATAGTTTAGTGTGTAAGTAGAGAAGTTGTGTTGTTAAGGTGTGTAAGTAGTGAAGGTGTGAAGTAGTAGAAGTGTACATAGGTTGTGCTTAGTTGTGAAGAAGTCGTGAAGAAGTCGTGAAGTAGTTGTGAAGAAGTTGTGAAGAAGTCGTGAAGAAGTCGTGAAGAAGTCGTGAAGAAGTCGTGAAGTAGTTGTGAAGAAGTTGTGAAGAAGTCGTGAAGAAGTCGTGAAGAAGAAGGTGTGATTAAGTCGTGTTTAAGTTGTGAGATTGGTTCTAGCTACGATTAGAACTCGACATCTAGCTTTGTGTCGTTAAGCCGGTGTAAGCTAAAGTTGTGTAAGGTTTTCTCCGCCATAAGGGAGCTTGTTGACATAGTGAAGAAAACTCTCGAGTTAGGTGCTCGGGGAGTGGAGTAGGGCAAGGAAGGTGTCCTTGTAGCCGAACCACTATAAATCTTTTGTCTCTCGGTTAGATCTTTCCATCTCTAGCTTTTATTTCATTTTATTACCTTACTTGCATTACTTATTTATATATTACTTATACTCATTGTTCATATTGCTCAAGGAGTTGAGATCACATAAATTCGAATCTAAGTTTTAAAAAGTAAATAAAGTTTTCACAATAAATTTTAAAAGGACATAAAACTATTCAACCCCCCTTCTAGTTTTCCACACCTTATGTTCCCCCGAAGCATGACAGCTCTAGCCGGATCGATCCTCGCCGCACTGATAACCGCCAAAATGAGACAAGGCCGATAGATCTGAACGCCCTGACGAAGACACCAAAAGAGATATTGGCAACCGAGCACCAACTGAAGTTACCACAGCCTCCTCCCACGAAGGGGAAGATACAAAAGGATTGTGCGGACCGTATTGCGACTATCATGGTGAGAAGGGACATTATACCGATGATTGTTGGCAGCTCAAAGAGGAAATAAGAGCCGCACTAAATACAGGGAAGTTAGACCATTTATTGAAAGGTCTCAGAGGAAAAGGAAAAGCCACCCAAGGGGATAATCACCAGGGGAACAAGGGAAAAATTATTAACATGATCCAAAGCTCAGCAGCCTCTCAAGGAGGAGAAAAGACAGACTCAGAAGAGTGGATGAACCTTCCGATAAGTTTCCCGTCCATCTTTACGAATGAGATGCCGGACGAGCCACTTGTGATTGAAGCCGAGGTGGAAGGGATGACAATACAGGGAGTCTACGTGGACCCTGGCGCTTCGATAGAGATAATGTATGAACACCAATTTGAACGGTTAAACCCTTCGGCTAAGGCCCGATTGAAAGAATCCAGCACTACTCTGGTAGGATTCGCAGGGAAGCCCGTTAGGCCGCGGGGATCGATAGACTTAGAAATCTGCTTCGAAAGTCAAGGCCGATCCCGGATAGTCTGGATGGAATTCGCTGTGATTGATTCGCCCTCCTCCTACAACATCATATTGGGATGCACCGGGTTAAGAAAATTACGGGCCATCCCCTCGACTATTCACTCGATGGTCAAGTTCCCTACTCCAAGCGGTATAGCAACACTGACCGCACGTCCAATAATTCAAGAGCACCACGGGTCAATGGAGGAACGGATGAAGGAAAAGGAGGTAAAGGGATAAGCTTGGAGCGCTGAAATAACAAAGGGGTATACCGGAAGGAATGCCTGTCATCCAGAAGATTCACCGCAGGAACATGGGAAGGAATCCGTTGTCGGAGAGACAATCCGATGCTACAACCGAAGGAATCCTTACAAGTTGACCAAGGTATGAATAACGGTTCAGGTAACTGTTAACACAAAATAACCATTTCACTATTGCTATTTCATTCTCGCCAATGTTTGTTTTCATTATAAACTAACGGAAGGAACAAAAATACCTTCGTAACTAAAGGCAGGTAGTCTCACATGCCGATGGAACGAAACTAATAGGAGAACAAGCCAAGAAAAGCATGAACCCACCGAAGGAAGGGAAACTTGCCAAGCGGAACCACACGAGCCATGCAAGGATGGAAAGGAAAGCACCGTTGATATGACGGACAACCGATTGTTGAAAATGTTTCCATGAATACTTGGTTTATATATCTTATGTAACGCCCGAAAGGGCTTGGTATTAACTATTTAAATGACAAATGCAGCTATCCCACCGTTGAAGGGAGGCAATTTTCCTACAATACGTTCTTGCAATACTTGTTACATTCTGAACATAAGTTGAAAGTGACCCCTCCGAGAGGTTCGCGCCCTCCGGAGAGTTTTGTGGTCAATGTTCAAAGATGGTATGCCCAAAAAGGGGCCTGCCATATAATTTCTGAACATAAGTTGAAAGTGATCCCTCCGCGAGGCTGGCCCCCTCCAGAGATTTTTGTGGTCAATGTTCAAAGATGGGATACCCAAAAAGGGGTTACCATAACGGCACCCAAAAAGGGGTGACCGAGTAATCATTTATTATACTTTAAACATAAGCCGAATGTGACCCCTCCGAGAGGTTCGCGTCCTCCGGATATTTTCGTGGTCAGTGTTCAAAGAACGGCGTGTGTCGCCCAAAAACGTATAAGCTTGTACCTCCGGAACTATGCAAATAGTGAAGGTAATAAAAAACAAGTATTATACGTTCGTAACAAAAATCTAGCTCCAACGTAAGCTTGTACCTCCGGAACTATGCAAATATTGAAGGTAATAAAAAACAAGTGGTACGTTCATAACCCGAATGTAGGCCGAACGTCAGCTTGTACCTCCGGAACTGCGCAAGCAGGAACGGTAATAACAAACAAGTGTTCGGCACACGTTCGGGGGTCGAAAACGTAGGAGGAACGAAAGGATAATAAGTGGTCCACAGAAGCTAAAGTTGACCAAGCAATCCGAAACTATCATCTTTGGGAAACTAAGTTGTTACATTTTTTGCTCCACACATGTGATATAAAAAATAAAAAAAAAAGAGAAAAGAGGAGGGAGAAAGACCAGATAATCATTGATAATGGCAAGTTTATAAAATCCGATAGTCCAATCCGAGTATTCAAGGGAATACACCATCGCACGAACCAAAATGAAAGCTCCGTAAGATCAAAGCAACACTAAACATCCCGGTTTACCGAAGGGGTAAATTACTCCGGAAATAAATAAAAGCGATGCATAAAATAAGAAACATGATACAGGCCGAATTATGTAAAGCAACCACATGGCTAGATACACAAATAAACAGATATCATACAAATTGTAAGCTACAAATTATTACAATCATCCGAATCAAATAAATTGTTTTTGGCTCGAAGGCCTTACATCCACAAATGTTTTTTCAAAGTAACAGTTTAAAACAGCTTTACAAGAAATCCGGAATGATCAGGAGGCCGACTCATCCACTCCAGCAGAAGAGCCCTGGACGTTAGCAACTTCGGTCTCAGGAACACCGGAAGTTGATCCAGCGGCAGCACCGGCAGGTTGGTCTTCGGCGGAAGTCGATGGAGGCGGGTCAGGAAAGATCTTCAGGATTTCATCAAGAGATTTAAGGTAGGAGCTGCTAATCTTCTTGATGTAGGGATACTCGGCGGTGAATAGCCCGTCGTAAAACGGGTCGAACTTCTTGCCAGCCTCCACATCCAGGTCGTCCGTCTCGGCCACAATTTTAGCCACCTCCTCCGGCTTACGACCTACAACCACACCCTCCATAAAACTGGATTGCGAAGACAAACTGAAAGGGCCCGCCAGATGCTCCTTATATTCATGACTACTCAAGAGACGGCGAACCACCTCCGGGATGACATCTTTCACAACCTTAAACCGATCCGCCTCCGTTCGGCCCAGTCGGGCGATAAGATCGTTCTTTACCTGGTGGAGGGCCAGATTGTCTTTTACCTCTTCGCTCAGTTTGGACTTGGCTTTTTCCAAATCAGCCTCCAAGGCGCTGATCCGTTCCGCCGCGGCCAGCCTCTCGTCCTCCACCAACTTCTCCAACTCCTTAACCTGACCCATCAACTCTGATTCTTTCACTATACAGGTGGAATGCTCGTCCTCAGCTGTTTGAGCTCTCCCCCGTTCTTTCCGAGGTTTCCGCACTGTTGATGGGCACGATACAGCTCATGATGCTCATGAAGAAGATTTTCAAACCGGAGTAACAGGTCCGATTGAGCTACGACTCCCATACCCAATAGCTTCCAGCCCCTTTGGGCAGCTTCAGCATCACCCAGATTCTTCAGGAACGACTCTTCGTTCGGAGTCGGCAGATTCAACATCAAATCCCGACAAACTTCCCAACCATCCAAGCGATCGTCCTTGCGAACTTTCCACCCCGGAACGTGCAAAGCAGCAGGGTCATCCTCATCAGTTACTTTCTCCTTCCCATGGCCAGAGCCAGCGCCGGAAGAACCCCCTATGTAAAAAGAAAAAAGACAAGAGAAAGTAAGAATGAGCAACGGTTATTATCAAAATGAATGCCAAGGCAAAATGCAGAGAGTGACATTTTCGAAAGGCTTACCAGCACCAGCGGCCTCGGACGTGAAGCCCACGCCAATACTTCCTGGGCCCTCCGGCTGTTTTCTTCCGGCCGAAGAATCTTGGTCCTCCGGCTGTTTTCTTGCGGCCGAAGCATCTAGCTCCACCACATCAGCATCTTCGTTCGGCCTACTTCGCTTGACCGACCGGAACTCACCACCTCCTTCCACATTGCGTTGAAGGCGGAATCTAGTCCCATGTTGTTGGGACTGGGACATTTGCCGAGCAGCGTTTTGCTCCTGTTTCTTCCTCCTGGCCTCCAATACTTTATCATCAAGTACCTCGACCCCTGTTAATCCGGCCGTCTTCTTCGGGATGTCGGCATTAGAAGTGGCAGGAATAGTCACATGCGTCTCGTAAGACTGACCTTCCGGATATTTATCCCCTCGCGCCACAGACGCATCCTTTCGGACTTTTGGCTTCTTCAAATATTGAGACATTGTGATAGCTGCAAAAGACATAAGAACGTTAAACAGTTAAGAAGTAAGCACATGAAATATACCAGTCAGGGAAATACGAAACAAAGGCTGCAAGGCTATACCCTCTCCCTCGGCATCCCTTATGGCGACCCGATAGCCGGGATGTTCCCAATGAGATGTAAGCCCAACGGCATAGAGAAAAGCCCGAGGAACCTGGATAAGATCTATCACACCCTGAGCCAGTCGGTCAGCATCCGCAACATCGAACTCTCCTCTCGGATACGGATCCGATATATCCGAATAATGATGCCTCCAAGGCATGGCGAATGGAATGGCTCGTCTATCTATCAGAAAGAAGTCGCATTTCCAACCCTTCAAACCAGTCAAAATTTCCCGAAAGCATACCCTCTTCTCACGACCGACCCTTTTTTCAAAAGAAAACCAATGGCCTTGCTTACTCAGTTTGTAGAAGGCCCGGAACAGAGGAGTAGTAGGATTGATATGTAAGCTTCGGCAATACACTTCGAACAAAGTCGCACGATGCATTCCCAGCGGAACCAATTGAGAAATATGAACTTTATAATATTTAATAACACCCAACAGGAAGGTAGAGAAAGGTACACTAAGGTCACCCTCAATGAAATATTCCAAGTACAAGCCGATAGCATCGTCTGGTAGTTCGTCCATTGTCATACCTTTCGGGGGTAGCCGCGGATGCAGGTCTGTCGGTATACCGTAATCCATAGTTATCCTGTACACAGCCTCTTCGTCCAATCGAGAGGTGTACTTTTGAATGTCAAACTTGGGAGGAAATGCCTCAACCCCTTAAGTATCCTCGTCATGAGTCGAAGCAAGAGAATCCGACATGGTTTAACCGGGGGAAAGCGGGATATAGCCGAACAGCAAAATAAATACAAGATATGGGTGGTTCGGAACGTACCTTTGCAGACGAAGGACTAATATGAAAGCCGCTTGGATTGACTCACAATTACTGTTTGGAAAATAGTACCGCAAGGCGTCTCGAAGTAACGTATAAAATTACGGTAATAATGAGTGACACAAATGAGACTATTTATAGGTAAAAAGGAAGACGTGAAATGTCGCGCCCAGTCAGGCGCTGACGTGTCAGCACCTCCACCCACGCGCTAGACACATGCGCACGTGTCAACATTCTGTGGTTGCGATAATTTTTAAATTATAATAAAATATATGTAACATGCCTCTCGGCAAGTCTAAAATAATGCAAGACATGCTCAAATCTAACGGTCCGGGTCGACTGGAAAATGTCAAAGTATCACACCATCGGCACAGCCGATATGGCTAGATGAAACCCTCCTGGTAAAACAAAAAAAAAGTACAATGACTCACCAGGCAAACATGACAGTTATTCTTTGAAAAAGCAATAATAATTGTGGACAACCTAGACCCCTCGAAAATGGTAAGAATGGGGCGTACGTGTCTGAGCAATGGTCATTAAGTCAATATAAGTAGCAAGGCGTATGTTGTAAATCGCAAAGGATTTAGAAAGTATTGCAATGATAATTTCTGTACATCGAAGTCATCATATCATGGGTAATGTCAGAATTTTCAAAGTATCGCAACATCGGTAAAACCGACACTGTGATACTGGGGGGACATGCTGGTGTATGTGTCCGAATAATGTTTGCCGAAAGGCACAAAGGTATTATTTAAGTATTACAGGTATATGCATCCGAACGACGTATGCGGAAGAGACAAAGACATTCTTTAAAGTATTACATCATCGGTCTTCAACCAATAATGCAATACTGGGGGGACATGTTGACGTATGTGTCCGGACGGCCTGTCTTGACCGGCCGTCCGAACGACATGGAGCCGTCCGGAAATACCGAAGGGCACTCGATTCATCCGGCCAGTATCACTGTAAGTAATGGGACAGGTGGCGTTTACCTTTTGGACAGATGGCAGCTGCAGACGCCGCTGCCGCCGCCCCGGGATTTACGGGATTATGTCAGCGACATATTTCCTGAAAACCTGGCGCCGCCATTTCAGGTATCGAGGCTGGGCACTATAAATACCCAGCTCATTTACTACTCTCAACTAACTAATTTATTAGCATTTACTTCATACTACTGTTCATAACCTTTCGGAATACCAAATACTTACTCTCACGCCGGAGGTGGGTCCTGGGATAACACCCGGGGCGAGCCTAACACGTGTTGTTGTGTGCAGATACCCGAAGGATCCTTAGTAGCCGAAGGGATCGACACACAAGCCTCTCGGAAGAACCATTAGCTAGTTCAACCGAAAGGTCTCTTTTATTTGTCCGAAGTGATTGCAAGAAATTACTTCAACACTTAGCGAACCAATAAGCCAGCCGTTGAGAACGATCTCATATCGTTCCCTTAACTCAATGTTCTCTTTGACCGGCAATTCCTTGCCTTTTATAACGAGACCACACATTTTATGACTTTTCGTGAGGCATTCCATCTGAGCCTTCCACATATCGTAGTTGCTTTTGCCAGAAAGCTTCACTGAGACAAAGTTGGAGACGGTAACATTTGATGCACGAGTGTAATTTACTTCGTCTAGTTGTGCAGAAATTCCGAGATTATCCTTCTTCTTTGATGATGTTTCCTCGTTGGGAATTATTATATGCTCGAGTTTAGGTAACGGAGGTTCTGGTGAAGCCAAATCTACATTTCATTACAAAACTTTGATTCAATCATTGGTTTCTACTATTGGAAATCAAATAGGTAGTGGAAACGTACCTGCTGCTGGATTTAAGTTATTTTCATTTTCAAAGTCGTCCATTCTGTGATCTTTAAAGGATGGAGGTTTTGCATTATTAGAGGAACCTGTATTTCATGTCAATATGTAAATTCAGTGGTTGGCTTCTACTATTAGAAATCATATAGTTGGCGGAGTAGCGGTAGAGACGTACCTAGTCCGACATCTGACCCGACCAGTGAGTTGATTCCACTACCAACATCTGTATTTTATTTCAACATTTAAATTCAATAGTTGGTTTCTGCAAAAGGAAATCAAATTGGTGATGTTTAATGGAGATGTACACCGACCTGAATATGAAGGAGCTTGGAAACGGCATCTTAGTGGGGGGGAAACCGAACGGGGTCGACCTGCATTTCATTTCAAAATTAAAATCAATGGTTTATACAATTTGAAATCGCCCACTGATATAGGCCGGCGCCAGATCCCTGTATTTCATTTCAATAATTAAAATCATTAGTTAGTATCTTCTGTTGAATATAAACAGGTGGTCGAATTTCATGGAGATGTACGTGTTCGACAGTGTAATTGTGAGGGCGAAGGAGGGTCCATCTCCGCTGACTAGTTATTAGATCTCCCGGAGGGTTTGGTCAAACCATACAACTCGAGATGCACATCGTACAAGTCAGCGATGTATTCAATGATTGGATACCCTATCCTCCCAAGTGTGGATAAACTCACCCTAAAAAGTTATTCGATTTACACACTCGTGTCTACATAATTTTAAAAAGTGTGTAGAATTATATAAAATGTTTACACTTATACATGTGTTTGAAATTAACACATTTACAATGTAAAAAAAAATCTCAATCTTAACAAATAAAAGTGTGGTGAAACTAAAATATTTTAATTTGTAAAATTCAATTTCTACACACTATATATTATGTGGAGAAATTGAGTGTGAAAATATTTTTCACACTTTTAAGTGTGGACAAATTAAAAATTCTCCACACTTACAAGTGCAAACCTTTATTTAACACAAATTTAAGTGTGAACAATCTTGTGTTTTTTAAAGTTTGTCCACGTTTATGGGTTGTTTGGGGCTGCGTTTTGACATATATTATCTGATTATCACAGTTTGAAAACGTGAATAATCTGTTTTTAGTGTTTGGCAAAACACTCTTGAAAATCTATCATTGGCGTTTTTGCACCTCCAAAACCTGGAAATGAATAAGCAGCTCGCCCCTTGCTGTTGGAAAACGCAGTTTGTCAACATTTTTGTTTTGTGTTCAAAATGTAGAACATTTATAACCAACAAAGGAAAAAAATATAAATAAAATAAAAATAATTGATACATTGACGACTTTGTTGTTGCAGGTTCTGTTGGAGGCGACACAAAGTGGAGAAGGAAACCCTATCCCAAAAATGTTTTTATGTAGTAAATTACATATTGTATTTGAGACCCAACTCACGAAAACTATAATTTTCTATTAACCCCAAGAACAAGTAAGTAAATTTAGGGGTGCTCAGAATTCGAGATTTACCCGTAGAAACAAAAACCGAAACGAATCGAAAAGACACGAACCGAATTTGTATCCAAACCGAATTTGACAAAACCGCACTGAACTGAGTAAATATTTGGTTTTCGGTTCGGATATGATTATGGTACAATGAACCAAAAATCGAATTCACATAAATATATACTCCCTATGTCCCTAAATAAATGTCCACTTTGACTTTTTGTAGTCTTTAATGTTCAACTTTAACCTTAAATAATTTTGTTTGTATTATATAATACTTGATGAAAATTATACCAGTGAAAATATATTTAAAACACAATTCATTCATATATTTTGCATCAAGTATTATATAACACAAAGAAAAATATTTAAAGTCAAAGTTGAATAAGAAAGATTGTAAAAAGTCACAGTGGACATTTATATATAAAAAGACAATAAAAATTTTCCATTGTATAAATATAACATTTTTTAAGCTTGAAACTTTTTTTTATTAAAAAAAAATATATAATTATATAAATGAAACTTTTTGTTTTGTGTTCAAAATGTAGAACATTTATAACCAACACAGAAAAAAAAAAAAAAAAAAAAAAAAAAAAAAAAAAAAAAAAAAAAAAAAAAAAAAAAAACTGATACGTTGACGACTTTGTTGTTGTTGTTGGTGCAGGTTCTGTTGGAGACGACACAGAAGGAAACCCTATCACAAAAATATTTTTATGTTGTAAATTATATATTGTAATTTTGGCCCTACTCACGAAAACTAAAATTTTCTATTAAGCCCAAGAACAGGTGAGTAAATTTGTAGATTTTTAATGCATCTATCTAGGGGTGTTCACGGATCAGGTAATATCCACCGAAACCGAACCGAATTCATAACCGAACTGAATTCGTCAAAACCCAACCGAACTAAATATTCGGTTATCGGTTTGGATATGGGTTTCGCAATGAAAACCGAAAAAACCGAATATATATAAATATATATATAATATTTTTACGTATTTATATTAAAAAAAAAATACTAAAACATTATGTAAGTTTAAAAAAAAATTGTGCTAAAAGTATATATAATTAAATAATAAAAATTATGTAATTCGGGTTATACTGAAACTATAACATTTTCTTATAAACCATGTAGATTACTGGTTACAAAGAATATCTCTAACTTAAATTCCAAAATACGTACTCCCTTAACTTCACTAAAATACGTACTCCCTTAACTTCGAACTAAAATATCACATTTGCTTATAAACCCTGTAGATTACGGTATGTAATGTAAAATGATATGCAGACTAAAACCATATGCCTAATGGTTGGCCTAATTGGTTGGATTGGATTTATGATCCAATCACATCATGTAAAAGTATTGTGTAACCATGTAAATTTTTACCTAGCTTCTTACCAATGTTTTTATGTATTTAATTGCCATTCTGATAGGCCTAACATAAAATGTTGTCACATGTCAAAGTGAACGGTGAATATGGAGTTAGAAACTCTCTATGTTTGGTGTTCAAAAATAAATAAAATAAGTACATCTTTATCTATCTAGTAGTCTCAAAATATAAATTGAATTTCATTAGCTAAGAGTGCTAGGTATCATTAATGTTTTAGGAAAGTTATACGTCCCGTCACGTCAGCTTTGATCCTATAACATTTTTATAATACACAATCCTCCATCATAACATTTCTATAACACACAATCAAAAAATCACTCACTTCACTTTTACATTAAAAAACAAAAAACGCCTTTTATTGGCATGGTGCAACGTCTTTAACCCGCCTATAACGCGAGTTAGGGTATGGATGGTGCCACCATAGGCACCCAAATTTGACAACAAAATAACTCCCCATACCCAACTCTCCAATAAGGTTAGGTGAAAGAGATTTTCTCAAACCCAAACCAAAATTCATTTGAGATTTAAATTTAATGGTTAGTTTCTACTATCGGGGATCACATAAATTGTCTCTAATGAAGACATACCTGATGAAGACTCCGACTCTGACTCTGGACGATGTGGAGGATCTAGAAGATCAAAATTCGGTGGAAGATCCGCTGCAGGGCCCTGTATGTCTGATATGTTCTCCCCTATTGGATGATCGGATGTAGGGACCTTTGTTTCTTGAAATCTATCTGATAAACAATGAAATTCATTTCATTTATGAGTCATCAACTATGAATAGTGAAAAGTAGATAATTTAATAATTCCTATAATCCCTAATAAATCTTGATCCATCTACATAGTTCAGCATAACCCTCTAATATTTGCATACTATGTTGTTTTATACTCTCTTGCAGTACGGTCGGTCAAATAATGATAACTCGAAACTGGAAATGGTTGGCAAGCCAATAGAATAGTTCTATTTCATTTATATTTTTACATAATTTTCCCCCTATGTTATAAATTTGATTAGACAAATACTTAAACTATTATTAGGCTAGTTAATATGCCTAAATTAGTAAATAATATAAATAGATTATATTTATTATATTATATTCACCGGGTATAAACCATTTACCCAAAAAAGATTATAATTGTTATATTATAAATCTATTTTCATTGTTTATAAACCTATAAATATCATAGACCATAATGAAATACTTTCAAAATAGTATATATCTCTTATAAAATGAAAGAAGAAAAAATTTATAAATATGGCATTTGACACAACCAAATTTAACCAATAGAAAAGCTCCATTTTAAAATCGAGCATTCTTATTGGCCAATAGAAAGTCAAAATATTTTTTGTTTGCTCAAACAGTCAAACTATTAGTAAATTTGATTTTGTAATTTGATGGAAAAAACTGGGTTAGAGAGATTTTTAGCGAACTTTGTGTTAACCTATTCTTAGAGAACTTTCTGTAAGTTGATATGAAGTGTTAGAGAGATTTAAGCATTCGATTAAACACTATATTCATGTTAATACAACTTATGTCAATACACATACTTCAGCTTGATATGAAAGGAAAGGTAAAATAAGTAAGAGACACAAAAACAAAATTCAATTTTTTTTTTATCTTCTCACTAAAAATGAAGAGTGAAGTTTTCGTTAAACTATATTATTATAGTGAAATAAATTTTACAGAAGAAGTAAAGTAAGAATTACTGAAAAAAGATTTAAAAAAGAAAATTATAATCACAGTTGAAATGAACTGTGAATTTTTTGTAAAAAATAAATGTTTCTGGTTTATTCAAAAAAAGTTTTGACAATAAACTAGATGATATTTGAAGCAAAATCGCTGAAAATATTTTTGGAAAAACGATTGTTTAATAGGAAAAAGGAACTGTGAATTTTCTTTTTACCGTGATTTTAATAAGAGGAATTGACATGAAACTAGAGGTAAAGTAAGTAATAATTGTTGGAAAGAAATTCCAACAAAAATTATCTTCCCAGTAATAATAAACTGTGATTTTTAGTTTCAATTGTTATTTTAGTCAAAATAATTTTAAAATTTTGACAACAAACTAAAGGTAAAAAAGAGGGAATTGCCAAAATAAATAATTTTTTGTCTTCATTGTGACAAATGATTTTTTGTACGTCCTCGCCTAAAATTTTATATGTATCAAATCCCAACTATACGTGTGTGTTTCGTCTATATCAAATTTGGACAACATTTTGCAAGAAAATTACTATGACAATAACAAATATAACATTAAGGGCACTAGGAGTGGGTAGCGGTATGGCTGAATTTATGGGGCATACCGGCGGTAACACCGTCGCCGGTATGAAATTTATGCTCAAAATTTATGGTGGACGGCAATAATAGCCGGTGGTGATAAATTTCCATATGAAAATTGCATAGAACCTTTTTTTTCAAAATATTCAAAATCTAGCCGTTGGCTAGCTTAAAAAAAAATAAAAAATAAAAAATAAATATATATATATATATATATATATATATATATATATATATATATATATATATATATATATATTATTACCAGATCGACTAGATTCATCATAGCCATCAGTACTAGTACCAGCGCCGCCACTCCAACATAACGGCGTTGTGGGGCTTCCACTTTGTTGGTGTTGTTGTTGTTTAATGGCGGCTGTGTTGTTGTTGGTAACAATGGAAGGTGGTTTTGAGCGTGACTTACGATGGCCCCACCTTATCGTAGATAATCATGTTGTTGTTTTTGATGTTGATGATTGTGAAGATTTTTTGATACGTACGAGGAAGTCGGCTACTATGTTGTCGTTTGTTAAAGCTGAGGTGACCCAGTATTCTTCTTTGTTCTTCATGGTAGCTGATGGTGGTTGTTGGTGATGGTGATGAATGGGGAAAGGGTTAACAGTGAATCGAATGAATGAATGAAAGGATTTTATGTATGTGTGTGTATATCTATGTGTTGTTATGTATAATGCCACAATCTATATTTTTATGTTTAGTCCATTGTTTTTTGTTTCTTGCATTTATCATCTCTTACTTGTACTTCTCTTTTTAAAAGAAAAAAGGAAAGAAAAAAAAATTGGGATGGATGAGAATTTATCGGGCGCTAGTGAATTAGGTTGGGAGGGATGAGAATTTATGAAATGAGTTGGCTGAAGTTTATTGGCTGAATTTGGGAGGTAGGATAAATTCATACCTCCCCACTCCTAGTGCCCTAATGTATGAAACCTATAGTAACACGGATTTGAATGTTATATATTATTACTTGTACCTTTTTCAATCGCTTTTTGTAAAATAGGGGTCCACTTAAATGAAGGGTTTAAACTAGTGTTTACATTTCAACAATTATTGATATTGTAGAATATTTTATGATAAAAGATCATTTGAGGACAAAACATTACTTACATACAAAGGGACCAATCCCTACCTTCCATTTATTTTGATCTAAAGGCTGAAATTAAACTTATTATTTACACTACAGGGGTATTTTTGTCCATATATAAGCTATATTTTTCTCATTCAAAACACACAAAAACGGTGTGTTTTTTACCTCCCCTCTTTCCTCTCCATTATAGTTATTTCCTTCATCAAGTATCATCACATAACCCTAATTTCTACATGATTTTCAATACTGAATTGATCATTAGATTCAGTTTTTCATTTCGCACACAATGATAGACTTGAATTTCATTATCGTTCGGTTTTGAGATTTCCCCCAATTCACTCGATTTTGACTTTTGTCATTTTTTGATCTAATCGTTTGGTTTCTCTATTATGCTAGGTTCTACTAAATCATAATTGAATAAAAACACGAATTGATTAGGTTTTTGCGTGTTGATTGGTAATCATGTTAAAACGCAAATCACATGTGAATCAGGGAAGGGAGGAAATTAGGGCACAACCTGATGCAATGGGAAGTTTGGGGAAAGAGGATGAGTTGGAAGGAAAATGTATGAATCAGGGAAGGGAGAATGAATAAATCACAAGTGATTCAATAGAATTGCCTACTGAATGCAATGTAAGTGTTTCTAAAAGCATTTATTTAAGGTGTTAATATAAGCTGAATTAAGTTAGATGTAACTTATCATTGGTAAGAAGAAGTATTAAGTTGATTTGAAAATTATCACATGTGATATTTAACTTTGATTAATTTGTTTTAATTGAGCTTATTTGTTAAATATATCACATGCGATATTGCATTTTTTTTCAAGCAATGTATTTATTTTTGTTCATTTTATTTTTCAGACTTGAATGCATTGCGAGTTGCTTATTTTTTTTTTATATAGTTGTTGCTTATTTATTTTTGTTCAATGGTGAGAGTTCAAAGCTTTGCTGATGCCATTCTAGTTTTTTGGATTTATTATGTCTGTAAGGATGTATACTGCAGATATGATATGGTCTGGATTATAGAATGGAAATGTAGCCATTGTTTGGTGAACTAGCTCTAAGTGATCATGGTCTGCTCTGCTGATGATGCCTTTTATTCCAAACAGCATGTTAGCTTGTGTGAGGTAGTAGCTGCCGCACATTGTTAGCTTGTGTGAGGTAGTAGTCACAGTCCAGGATATCCTTAAATGCTATTGGTGAAATAGGTGTTTTAGTATTCTATGTCAGAAATACTAGGAATGTCTAATAGGTTGTTAGTTGATTGTTGGTTTGAATGTATTTTCTTTTTATGCTGTCTTTTGGTAGTGTTTGGGATTGTCAATATCCATCAAAAGTTAACAGATTGTACATACCTATATTGTTTTTGGAGTAATATATTTCACCTTTTCAACAAAAAAAACTAAAAAAATAAAATTCATTTGCCAAACACCTTATGAGTTCAACCACTGACAGATACACGATTCTCGTCACTTAACCGTCAAAAGGCTGAAAACTCTGGCAGACAAGACAATTCAGGAGCAGCATTATACAACTAGAGATTTTGCAGAAGCCGTAAGCCCTTTTTATTACAGTAGTTCCAACTTTCTAGTAGACAATCTTCATTTTGGATTCTCATAAGACAGATGAAGAAACTGTGCAGGAGGTGATTTTCATGCAGGTAAATTTGCATAGCATGCTATCTAAAAACTACATTTTGTAGTAGAACTTTTGATGACATCATTATTTTCGATATATTTAAGGTGTTGAATTTCGAGATTGGTACATCAGATATTGTCTACAGATTCCTTGAGGACCTACTTATTCAGTTGAAGTGAGTTTCAATATATCCGTTTTATGTTTACTGCTAATTACTTATATTTATTATTCATTGGATCACAATATATCGTGCTTCTGTAAATATAGGGAAGTTGCAACAGTCGGAGATCATTTGAATATTGAAGTATGTATGGACATTATGGATCTTCTTTATGAAAAGGAGGTAACGTCAACTCTTTATAGTTCTCCGCATTCTCTTGCTGCATCAATCCTGGTATGTTTCTCACTATTTTTTATACAGATTAGCATGATTTATTTCTACTTGATTCGTCTTAGTAGCTGTTTTTGCTCATGCAGGTTGCTTCTTATGTCATTTCGGTTCCTAAACAAAGATGGGAGTTCCCTCTGCTTCCTTGGGGTAATATTAAAAACATCGGTATGCCTTTTATTTCGGGGCTGTGGAACATAATCCTCTGATTTAAGAGACTTGGCCTGACGATTTTCTTTTTGTTTTTCTCACTTTACAGCCGGTCTCCTGTACGCAGATCAAGATCTGTACGAAGATCAAGAACTTGAGAGACTGTAGCTAGTGGTTGCATACTAGTATGGGCGTGCAGCTGGCGTTAACATATTTTGGTAATACAAAACCGTTGTGTTCAAAGAACTTAGTACTCAAAACCTGTTTTGAGCCGTTACACAACCCACTTGACCTGCACATTCTTGCCACTTCTAGTGCCTAATAGTTGGTGACTGTTTAACTTCTGTACAGAGGGACGAAGGCATAAACTTGGTGACCAAGGCTATCTGCTCGGGAATTTTTAATGACTTGGGAAGTGGAAGCAATGTAGATGTCTGCGTGATAGAGAAGGTTTGTTTCATTCTTCTATTTAAGATCATATATTATGACATGTAATCATTTTATTATTTTTTCAAATGATATTTATACCTAATTAATATTATGTAAAATACCCTTTGTGTAGGGTAAGAAGGAATACTTGAGGAATCACCTGACTCCAAACCCCCGAACCTACATCAGTTCAAGAGGCTATACATTTTCCAAGAAGGCTGGTTAGTAACTCTATGTTCTCTTGTAACCGCACCTACTTGACCTGACCTATTTTGACCTATTAAAAATGTTTGTTTTAACCTGTTCGTCTGATCTTATGCAGAGGTCCTGCTAACAAATATCACACCATTGAAAGAGCTCGTTGACGTCATTGAAGTTGGTGGCCGAGATGCTATGGAAGAATGAGTTGCGACACAAAAGAACCTTTTTCCAGCAAACCATGTACTCTTTCTAAGATCAGTTGCTTCTAAGGTGAAACTATAATCAAAATAGACGAATTGCAGCTCGTTATAC
This sequence comes from Artemisia tridentata subsp. tridentata, assembly GCA_021014915.2. NCBI lineage: Eukaryota > Viridiplantae > Streptophyta > Magnoliopsida > Asterales > Asteraceae > Artemisia > Artemisia tridentata. The sequence goes on from CP139508.1 coordinate 451,971,889, forward strand.
TGTTGAATCATGTTTATAATATTTTGAAGTTTCTTACTTTTGTGGGAAACTCAACCTCTTGCAAGTAGTTTGTAAGTTGCATATTTGGTGCGAAGTTATATGCGCAAAGTTGGTTTAGTACAATCAGTTTCGTTATACGAGTACTTTTTAGTGATCCCGAGTCAAAAGAATGTGAGCTGATTTGCATGTTCTTAATTACCAGAAGAGTTATGATTTAGTGGATGCCATGTTTCAGCAAGAGCTACAAATGGTGATTTTAATATTGTGATATTTGACTGGAATAGAAAGCGTATAATTCTTGGTCTGCTTAATATTTTTATATTCTGAATTCTTAAGAGCTGCATGTGGGTTGTCCAAGTCCAAACTTGATAGTTGATTGATGTGTCGTTGTATAGGTGATTATTCCTTATCAAGTTTTAAATTTATATTTTGCCAACTTAACCTATAACAATACTAACAGGCAGTGTACCCGATCAATGTAGCCTAGCTGGTAAGTAGGGTGTCGATCACTAAGAGTGAGATTTCTAATATACTAATTCTAAAGGTATTCGACTCTACTAAATTAATCCTAAACTAAAGCAAAGGGGGGTTCAGCCTGAGAGACTGGCACGAGTTTAGTTTTATACTAAACTAATCAAACTAAACTAAACAAACGCTAGAAGCTTGAAGGTATCGAAAATAATAAGAACGTGTTAACCAAGTTCAGTCATATATGATTAAGTTTTGATAAGTTTCTAAGACATGTAGTGATGGTGCTCACGACTAGGCGCGGCCTATCCTACCTCTAATTTCTTTTAGAGTCTAGATTCCATTTTAAGTCTTTTTGACTGACTAATCCTGTCACAATTAATCAGAACCCGCATAAAGCTGCTTAATGATTACCATGTTTATATATTATTTAACCCTTAAGGGGCTTACATTAATCATGCAAACGATATTAATGAAGTAATTGTGCGAGCCTAAGGTCGACAAGGCACGATAAACTAATAAAGTAATCAAAACAAAGACTAAGCAACCAATCGAATTAGAAACTAATTAAACCATCTAATAATCATAAACTTGGCTAACACCTAAGGGTATTAGCCCATAATCTCTGTAACAAAATACAAAAATATAATCAAGACGAATAGAGTATTAAACATAAAGAATATGATACGCTAACCGAATGATTAAGTAGTATAACAATGATAAGAGATGTTCTTCAAGTATAATTGGGTCTTCAAGGGTGATCTTCTGCTGTTTTGAGAGGCTTTGATCGTCTGGGAATGGCCCTAAGGGTTCCCAAAGATGCCCTAATTCGTTAATGAGTTCGGTATTTATAGATTCTGAAATCTGGGTCGATACGGCGCATCTAGAGAGTTAGATGCGCCGCATCTATAAGTAAACGTAGCCTCCAAGTCTGAAACTGACCCGATATGGCGCATCTATAAATCTGATATGGAGCATCTCCCAATACGGCGCATCTAAATACCTGATGCGCCGCATCTCCTTCAGATACAGGTAGATCTCCTTTTTCTCTTTCCGTGGCCGCTTGAATCAACTAAAACGGAGTCCGGATGAAGGTTTTATGGCCAAAATACGAAAGCATCTTCAAGTGTCGACTTGTAATCTTGACTTCTTCATTAAGCTTCTAATCTCCACTTGATTTCTTGGTAAGGATTGTGTATGGCCGATACGGCGCATTGGATTGGTCCGATGCGGCGTATCAAGGTAACTTCGCGTGGGGTCCAAGATTATTATATTCCAGAATATTCGTACACCGTCTTAAGATGCGGTGTATCTTCAATCTCTTATGCGGCGCATGTTCTCTTGTATCTTGGATCATCTTTTGGTGAAGTCTTGAGAGTGATACGTTGTAGGTATGAAATGTAATGCGGCGTATCTGGAGTAGAACAAGTTGGTTCTTCTTCGTTGACCAAAGTTTCATATGCGACGCATGATAAAATCAGATGCGGCGCATGCTTCAAAGTCAGGCAATGGTCTTTAATCTCTTCAATTCAGCAGACTTTTCCAATCTTGATCATTTTGCTCCATTTTATGTCCATAATAGCTAACTTTCACCAAATGCTTGTTTATAACTAAGAATTACAAAAGTAGGCGATTAAGTATCAATTCCCATATAAAATAATACAAAAACAAGCAATATACATAGGATACATGATGCTAATAAAATGTACTTATTTGATGTCATCAAATATCCCCCCACTTGAACTTTACTTGTCCTCAAGTAAACATTAGATTAAACTTATGAAAATGTATCCTAAATAGGATGTATTTTTATAATTAAGCACTTATTCGTTTTATCATAATTGCACAACCAAACACTTAACGAATTAGAAATAAAATAAAATATTTCGATAAAAGCAAATCTAATCGTTTAACTGTCCAGTCGTGACGAATATTCTATCATAAGCTTGGCAAGTATACGCATCTCCCTCACTAAAGCCAAGGAGTAGCAAGTCTAAAGCGGTAAAAAAAGGGTTTTGAGGCTTATGGGTTGATCATCCTTTTTAATCTCTATCGATCTCATATTCCAGATAAGGCGACAAAATTACAAATACATGATCGAATCCACGACCACGATACTTGCAATTGCTCAATTCCTTAACTCGAATAGGCTAAAGATAGGACCAAGTAATCTTCACCAATAATATTATATCAAAAAGGGCGACAAAATCATAAATACATAGCCGAATCCACGACTACGATACCTAAGATTGCTCAAATCCCTAATCTCAATAAATCAAAGGTTTGGATGAAGAATGATATAGGGTATGGATAATATTTAGGATATAAATTGGTGTAAAAATAAAATCAACAAACAAATAGATTAAGTCCTAGTGTGGTTAATCACTTTCCCAATCATCCCATGAATAAGACACATATCATTGACTAACTCACGCTTTGACGCTTGAAACTCACGCTTTGGGTAGACACGAATTAGACTCAATAATATCTCAAACAAAGAATAAACCTTAGTTGGCGTTCCCATAACGGCCAACTCCCTTGCAATCCATGTATATAGTACATAACTTTACATCGTTGGTTTAACAAACTTCCAACCTTTTTTTTTTTTTTTTTTTTTTTTCATAACATAAAACAAATAAATAACTAATGGTGTAAAATTTCACCACTTCACCATCACAAAAAATCTTCATAACTTCAGATATAAAAATAATAGTGAAAGTAGTAAACACACGAAAAATGACAAGACTCGAAAAATATACAATATCTACTTTCACTTCCCATTGCATTGTGCAATTTCCGACCTAACCATAGATAATAATTACGCACACGAACACAGGAAACGCGGGGAATACACACTTTACCAAAAGCAACTAACCACGGACTTAAATCTACAGGGTAGGCTAAGGTGTAAGGGTGTAACGAAACGTTTAACATTGGTGTAAGAAACGAAAGGAATGGCTCTGAGGGTTTTTCTAGGGGTATCATACTCTAAAAATGAGAGTAAACAAAAGGGTTTATACGGGGGTTAACTAACCAATGTAGTTAGTTAATAACACAACATATATTAGGCTTTTTGGGTGTAATCCTAGAAATTTACCAAGTTAGACAAGTCACTCCAATTATATTAATAATACTCATTATGGTGGTCTCGAATAGTATACAAGCCAAGTTCTAAAGTTTACAAGTCACCGGCACACTCATAGATTTGTGAATTTTGATAAGTTCACAATTTTTGAAAATAATGTTATGTGTGCAGCTATGCAACTTAGATTAAACAAAAACATGATGAAAATTTTTAAATTTAAGCATATTAAGTACATATTAAGCATATTTTTGAAAAATAAGGACAAGTAAACGTTCTAATTCTCCATCCCCCCACTTAAGATAAACAACGTCCTTGGTGTTTAATTTGAAATTAAAAACAGGAAATAGAAAGAATTAGAATGGAAAACTCCTCTGAGATTTGCTCGGTATGATCCTCCATGTAAGAATGCGAGCATATAAAATGTGGGAGTTCATCAACATCTTCAATCGTCCAGACCTGTAAAAATATAGAGACCACAGAAAAATAGACTCGAGAACATCTCGTTAATCATTGGTTAGAAAAATAAAACTACGAAAAATTACAGGTCAGAGTGTCGATGCGCTGCATCCATGGAATATTGGATACGCCGCATCAACAACCTGTAGGAAATATTAAACTGCATGCAATGGGATAATGATAGGAATATGAATATTCAACTGAAGACTCGGTCACCCCGAGTAATTATTAGTACATCATAGCTCATAGGATTATCAGTAATATTATTAGTAGCTTAGTTATTATTATTAGTATTGTGGAGTGGGTCGGGTCTTTACCCTCTGTCAGCTCACTCTACAGCCCGCTAGGGCATAATATATTGTAAGTATAAATACCCCTTCCCACACTTGGGAAGGGTTGGAACTTCACATTATCTTAATCTAATACACACATTGTTTCTCTCTCTAGAAGTTCCCATCTCTCTCTCTCTAGCTTCTTGTCCAATCGATCCATAACTAAGCCTCAAACTAGTGTTTCTTGCATTGTGAATACCCTACAATTGGTATCAAGAGCCATGGTTAGGTCCATGAGAGTTGGTATTCACGGATTTGTGTAGTTTTTGAGGTGTTTTGGTTCGATTTGAAAAGTTACTAATATTTCATTTTGTGCTTTGTTTAGTGATTAGAAGTTGTTATACCTTGTACTTTCTTGCTTAAGAATAGTATTAGAGTGGTATTTGGTGTTTGGATTCACAGATCTAAGTACGGTGTGGTGATTTTGGGGCAATTCGTAGGTGTTTAGTGTTGTGTTCTTCGCAGCGGTTTGTGTCCTAGGGACATGTTCTTGGACTCGGTTTGTGTCAATTAGAAGTAACGGTTTGTCTTATTACTTGTTTAGGCAAAAAGACAAAAGGCAGTGAAAGCGACGTGCCTGGGAGTTTGTGTCTACTCGGTTTGTCCCTGCAGCGTGCACTCGATTTGTCCCTCCAGTGTGTACTCGGTTTGTGTAGACTCGGTTTGTCTCTGAAAAGTCTACTCGGTTTGTGTCTACTCGGTTTGTCTCTCCAGCGTGTACTCGGTTTGTGTTGACTCGGTTTATCTCTGAGGAATTTACTCGGTTTGTGTAGACGCGGTTTGTCTCTAAAAAGTCTACTCGGTTTGTGTAGACTCGGTTTGACTCTAAGGAGTTTACTCGGTTTGTGCCTACTCGGTTTGTCCCTCCAGCGTGTACTCGGTTTGTGTAGACTCGGTTTGTTTCTGAGGAGTTTACTCGGTTTGTGTCTACTCGGTTTGTCTTTGCAGTGTGAACTCGGTTTGTATCCTCAAGAGTGCTATTTGTCTAGGCGGTTTGTGTCTTGGTGATTTTAGAAATTCCCGCGAAAGATTCGATTTCTCGGTTAAATCACAAGATCAGTAAAATCCCGTAGTTACTATGGCTACCACATCTAACACATCATCAGAAGATATTCAAGCAGCAGGATCTGACACTCGTCCACCTATGTTAGATAGGACGGATTATGAGTCTTGGGCACAACGGATAAGACTTTACTGCTTGGGAAAAGATAATGGAGTTAACATTCTTAAGTCAATTGACGAAGGACCTTATCAGATGGGTACCACCAGAGACGTTGTTACAACTGGTGAAGATGGGACTGTAACTTGGGGCATCGACAGACCTAGAAACTACAATGATCTTAATGAAGAAGAAAAGAAAAGGTATGATGCTGATATTAGAGCCTCAAACATAGTCATTCAAGGTCTTCCAAAGGATGTATACAAGCTCATCAATTTTAACACTGAAGCCAAAGCTGTGTGGGACAACGTTAAAATGTTGTTGGCAGGGTCAGAACTCACAAAGGAAGATCGTGAGTCACAGCTGTATGATGAGTTCGAGCATTTCAAAATGAACCCAGGAGAGAATGTAACAGACTACTATGTGAGATTTCATAAGTTGGTGAATGATATGAGGATGATCAGAATGACTATGCCCAATATCCAACTAAACTCAAAGTTTGTGAACAATATGACTCCTGAATGGGACAGATTTGTGACTGCAGTCAAACTCAACAAAGGTTTAAGGGATACCAACTATGAACAGCTGTATGCCTACCTGCAACAACATGAGAAGCATGCTGTCTATGATCGGGTGCTGAGAGAAAAGTTAAGTCCTTCAACTACAAATGATCCACTGGCGTTCATGACAAATGTTCAACCGACAATCCAATCATCATCCAACCCAAGCTATCATCAACTTCACTCTCAAGTACCTGCTATGAGCTCTCAACTTGACTCAGGGTACTCTCAGACCAACAAAATGATTGACAATCTCACCAATCAAGTTTCATTACTGGTTCAACAGTTTCAAGCATCACTCCCTCAGACCAACAATCAGTTAAGAAATTCATTGATGCGTGGTTTTGTAACCTTACAACAGGTTTTACCTCTCGAGGGATCTCAAGAGGCTTACAACCCCACCAGGCAGTGTACCTGACCGATGTAGTATAGTGTAGTGGTAAGTACGGGGGATTGATCGTTCTCCACAGGGAATAGTGTTCGTTAGGTGTGAAAGACTACTCTAATTAGGTCTAAGGGTTGAGGAAGATTCTTTTTATGTTTTTATAATTTTTATGAAAGCAAGTAAAATCTCGGTTTTGAAGGAGTGGGCGGAATTAGTTGCTAGTCAACTAACCCAAATTACTACAAATGCAAATAAAATAAAATAACAAAAATGAAAAGTGGTGAGAAACTTATGTGTAGAGAAATGTGTTTACTTAGATTTCCTTACTCCCTAGCTATCTTTTACCGGTTAATTAGTGTGTATTAGTCGCGTGGATGACGGGTGTATTCCTTAATACCATTCGTGGGGTGGCGTACTTACTTCCCCAAACTCTACAAGCTCCTACTTCACTCCTATGTCGAGCCGGCTAGGAAGCTCCTAACATGGGATCACTAGAATTCGCTTGTGCATTAAATACAACCATAAAAACCTTTAGTACGCGTTTGGTTCATGTTTCTTAAGACGTTCAAGCAAGTTACCGAATAGGAAGTTAGCCAGTTTTCTTAAGCCTAACATAGATAAACAATCATCCAATACAACTAACAACACACTAACAACCAATAATCAATAGCTAGGTTTCATTAGATCTAAGCAAACACAAGATAAAATTAGCCTAACATGTTAAACAAAAGACAAGCATAAGATAGAATCAAACAACACATAGACATATTGAATGATTAATTGATAACTTATCTTTCAATGAAACATGGAAGATCTCAAGGCAAAAAGCCCTGAGAAAGTAGCTAAAATCGTCTTAGGGTTTTATCCCAAAATTCCACACACTAAGCTCTCTCCTAATGACAAAAAATTAGAAAACTATATATAGACTTTTGCATCTGACGGCGTCACCTTATGGATTGTGACGCCGTCACCTCGCCGCTTTTAGGGTTCTCGGATGACCATCTTGACGCCGTCCCTCTTTAATTCTCCAAAATCCGTTCTGGCCTATCAAGGCTTGACGCCCTCACCTCTTGAACGTGACGCCGTCCCCTTATGAATTAAGCCGTGACGCCCTTGATTTAGTTAAAGCGTGACGCCGTCAGAATTCTCATGCTAACTCACTGGCCCGTCATGAGTAAATTTCACATCCCACTTTTCTTGCCAAGGCATGACGCCGTCCAGAGTTAAGTCTGACGCCGTCAAGAGTAACTTTTAGCCGATTCTTGAGACTTTGCCGTTTTCTTCACTTTGATGCTCCAAAAACGTCCAAAATGCCTCCTTTTCCAGATTTCTCCTCAAAAGTACCTAAAATGACAAAAGGAACGATTTAGGGCGATATTTGATCAAATAAATACGATTTCGGGCTTAAATGACCCCTTAAAAGCGGTACACTTTTCGCCTCATCAAATACCCTTACACTTGAGATTTGCTTGTCCTCAAGCAAATGCGCTTTTATTCTAATCAAAATACAAGTTAGGGGTCATTTAATGCTAACATAAAAGTAATTACAACAAATAATCGTTCCACTTTAATCATAATAAGCACGGAGATTATAAACTAGCACCTCACAAGTAGTGTTTAGATACTCACATCTCTCAAGTGTCATCAAAATAAATCTCATAAATGAAAACGGAAAATATCTCTCACTACCTGTCATAGCAAATAGATTACCATAGGCTTGGGAAAGGATCGAAAACCTCCTCCACTAGGCGTAAGCACCTAAGATAAACTATCAAAGAGGGCTTTTAAATGGGTTATAACGTTAGGTGTAGGGAAAAGGAAAACACGGTTTTGTTGGATAAAGGATATTTTACTGGTGGCGAGTTAAAAATCTTGATCAATTACATGTACTATACAATGTTGCTAAGCCAAGACTAGACTCGATCTTAAGCTAGAAACGAAATAACAAAATAACAAAAACATAAAACAAACATAAAATAAAACGGGATGGTAGTCCGTATGTTTTTTCTATTTTTCATTTTCTCATTTTTTTGTATTTTTCTTGATTTTTCGATTTTTTTTTTTTTTTTTTTTTTTTTTTTGCATACACTTTTGCCCTACCATCCAAAATAATACATCATAGGGGCATTGCATTCCCCTTACACTTGAATTTTTACATAACTTTACAATTACTAATCTAATGACTCGAATTAAGATAATTGAAAAACTTGGAGTACTTTTAAAATATTTAGCACATATGGGGGTAATAAATGATGTTCTTCCCCATTACTCCATTACACTAGTACTTTACCCATGAGTCCCAATCGTCCCAAAACAATATGTACAAGGATATGACTCGACTTAGCAACCATGTAATCAACTAGATAATTAACTTGGGTTTAAACAAATGTTGTCACAATAATGCACTAAAAATGAGTGCATACAAGGTAGGCTAAGGCGATTTGGGTGTACATTTTAGTGGGGTGTAACAAATTCTTCCTTTAAGTAAAATGCTTAAAGGTCGAAACGAAAAGATAGGCTCTGAGGGGTGTACTAGGGGTATCGTGTACTAAAAATGAGTACAACGCAAAGGGTGTGGGAGAATTACTTGACCAATGTAGTCAAAGTAATTATAACAAAAACACAGGTGTAAAACAATGGGTTAATCCTAATGCCTCTTATCATGTAGTAAATCTAACTACACGAATGTAGTCTCACTTGTGGCCTTGGAATGGTCCTAACGCAAGTTCTAGAATCTAAGTGCTATCGGTACACACATCATAGCATTAAATGCTTTTCCTACCAATTCTAGGGGCGAACCTCACATATTTGGGGGTGGAAAATTTTTTAGTGGTACGGTTTTTGTGCTAGTCATATAACTCCTATCCGTGAGACGCTCATTAAGATCAAAGTTTCACTCCTATATGTTGTAAAAAATTTTAAATTTGGCACTAAAATTACCCTAACAGGTATTTATCTCAGTTTTATTACACATCTACTTTTAAACAAACAAAAATCAAGCGTAATAGCATTCTCTAATCGTACTTTTACCCTCCCCTTACACTTAAGATGAACATTGTCCCCAATGTTCAAAATAAAAAAATGTAAAAGAAAAAAGTAAAAGAATGAAATCAAATACTCCCCTGATTCGCTCGGTGGATAGTGAAATTACACGGTTAAATCTTCTTCCAAGGTAATGTAGAAGCTCCATGACTAATGCATCGCCATAAGCTTGATTCCATAAACATCTCCTTGTCCAAAATAACCTGTTAAACCTGAGAAAGCAAACACGAAAACCTGCATAACATCGGCGGGATAAAATCTATATATAAGGATATAATGCTTGTGGAATGATAATTTTGCAGATTCCTGGAGATTATAAGTTGGAGATTTTAATAAAAACTTTTTATGAAAACAAAACCTTCAAAAATTTCTGGAAATTAAATCTGACGCCGTCAGGTTATAACCCCTGACGCCGTCAGAAATGACCTGACAAAAATTTTCATTTTAAGTTTCCGGAAAATTTCTGGAAAAACCTTTACCTTACTTCCTGGAAATCCTGCAAAACATCACTATGACTCGATACAAGCATTTGACTCAAACAAATACTAATATGTATGTTAATTTAATATTATTATGATTCATGTTCATTTGTTCTAATAAACCGATTTGACTTTCCCTTACACTTATCTTTTGCAAAATACCTTTATATGTAGTTAAGACGAAGTTAAAAACAAAATAAAGCATTTTCACAATTTAGTTTTGAACATGAATCAATAATAATAAAAATTAAACATACATACGGAAGCAAATAAAATCAAACAAACAAATAAATAAACACACAAAGCAAATAAAGCTTGGGTTGCCTCCCAAGAGCGCTTGTTTTTGTTCGAGTCACGAGCCTGACTCTACCCTTATTTAACGGAAATAGGGGAGGTTTTCCCTACACTTAGGATTAAGTGTGGGTGAAAGTAGCGATACACACCCTCTCGGTGGAAGTATGCCGCGTGAGGAAAGAGTGGTGGATGAATTATATGCTCAAAGATGTGGGATCCAATCATCATAACCTTACTTAGTTCAATTGGGTCAATGGGTGAATTGAAGTTTTCTCCTAGAAAGGGATCATCTTCTATCAACTTCGAGAGATTCCTAGTTGAGAATCCACTTTGACCTAATAAACCCGGTTTAAACCCATAATGTTTCTTGTGATCTATCATGAGTGGGTTATGTAAGCTTGTAAGATCATGGTTCACTCCTATGTTAGCTTCCTCTCTACAAGGCTTAAAGTCTACTACCTCCAACGTAAGACTATCCGGACTATATGGTTTGATGGGTTGATCGGGACCTTTTTCAATTCCTAAATTCACATCTAAGGATGGAAGATTAGGTAGCGGTTTTGGTTGAGGCTCCGGTTCATCAAAACTAGGAACTTCCATAGAACTAAAAGAAAGGTTATGACTACAAGTATTCAAACCTATTTCTTCTAGTTTTGTTTGGTCCAAGGGCTCTACCTCTATTGGGGTTCCTATAGTCTCTTCTACTTCTTCCGGGTAAGTCACGGGTGGTGTGTGTGCCTCAAATGATGGTAGGACTTGTGGGGTACTTGGTGGGCTTATGTTACTTACCTCATCATTCCTTATGTCAAGATCACCTATATCCTCATCATGTGTTTTAGTAGGATCTAACCCTAACATTTTCCCAAGTATCTCAAGTGCTTCTCTAGGCATCTCAACTTCTATGTCCGAATCATAAGGATCATCCTCAATATTCTGACTGCTATATTCAAACTGCCTAAAAGATTCATCATGTGTTTCTTGAGATTCGACGTCATCAATCACAAAACCTAGGTCTTTTTGATCAATGTGATCATGTTCGGCTAAATCCTCCATCACATCAAGGTCACCTATGTGTTTGTTTTGTACTATGGCATTACATGACAACCACTTAGGTATCTCAACACTAATGTATTCATCCCCAAACAAACTTGTTTCATGATCCAGGAAATTTATATTCAATTGACTTGTACTAACGTTTGTTGGGTTGTCTACCCTATAATAATATTGGGCACAATCTTCTATGGCATCCCATGCTTCTTCAGCACTTAATTCCCTAAAGTCCCCATTGGCAAAATCCTCAATGCGCATTTGGTCATCTTGGCCAACACGATAGTAAAAGGTTCGGGTTAGGGATGCTAAAGCGAAACTATGATGAGGGAATTTTCGGAGTAAATTTCTAAAACGAGTCCATGCATCATATATGGGTTCATCTCGATATTGTTTGAAATTCGAGATGTCAATAGGGTAGAATGGCCTTTGTGGTTGGTGGTATGGTGGATTCGCGTACTCCATAATGGTGAACGGAAGAGTCAATGGAAATTACGAACAAACACACAAAGAAAAAGATAGACTAAAGAAAACCTAGAAAAATAAAATAAAAATCTCACTAGAAAGGAATCTAGTGAGTAGACCTAATAGAAATAAAAATTCAACCTAAACAATAACTATTCCCCGGCAGCGGCGCCAAAAACTTGATGCGTGGTTTTGTAACCTTACAACAGGTTTTACCTCTCGAGGGATCTCAAGAGGCTTACAACCCCACCAGGCAGTGTACCTGACCGATGTAGTATAGTGTAGTGGTAAGTACGGGGGATTGATCGTTCTCCACAGGGAATAGTGTTCGTTAGGTGTGAAAGACTACTCTAATTAGGTCTAAGGGTTGAGGAAGATTCTTTTTATGTTTTTATAATTTTTATGAAAGCAAGTAAAATCTCGGTTTTGAAGGAGTGGGCGGAATTAGTTGCTAGTCAACTAACCCAAATTACTACAAATGCAAATAAAATAAAATAACAAAAATGAAAAGTGGTGAGAAACTTATGTGTAGAGAAATGTGTTTACTTAGATTTCCTTACTCCCTAGCTATCTTTTACCGGTTAATTAGTGTGTATTAGTCGCGTGGATGACGGGTGTATTCCTTAATACCATTCGTGGGGTGGCGTACTTACTTCCCCAAACTCTACAAGCTCCTACTTCACTCCTATGTCGAGCCGGCTAGGAAGCTCCTAACATGGGATCACTAGAATTCGCTTGTGCATTAAATACAACCATAAAAACCTTTAGTACGCGTTTGGTTCATGTTTCTTAAGACGTTCAAGCAAGTTACCGAATAGGAAGTTAGCCAGTTTTCTTAAGCCTAACATAGATAAACAATCATCCAATACAACTAACAACACACTAACAACCAATAATCAATAGCTAGGTTTCATTAGATCTAAGCAAACACAAGATAAAATTAGCCTAACATGTTAAACAAAAGACAAGCATAAGATAGAATCAAACAACACATAGACATATTGAATGATTAATTGATAACTTATCTTTCAATGAAACATGGAAGATCTCAAGGCAAAAAGCCCTGAGAAAGTAGCTAAAATCGTCTTAGGGTTTTATCCCAAAATTCCACACACTAAGCTCTCTCCTAATGACAAAAAATTAGAAAACTATATATAGACTTTTGCATCTGACGGCGTCACCTTATGGATTGTGACGCCGTCACCTCGCCGCTTTTAGGGTTCTCGGATGACCATCTTGACGCCGTCCCTCTTTAATTCTCCAAAATCCGTTCTGGCCTATCAAGGCTTGACGCCCTCACCTCTTGAACGTGACGCCGTCCCCTTATGAATTAAGCCGTGACGCCCTTGATTTAGTTAAAGCGTGACGCCGTCAGAATTCTCATGCTAACTCACTGGCCCGTCATGAGTAAATTTCACATCCCACTTTTCTTGCCAAGGCATGACGCCGTCCAGAGTTAAGTCTGACGCCGTCAAGAGTAACTTTTAGCCGATTCTTGAGACTTTGCCGTTTTCTTCACTTTGATGCTCCAAAAACGTCCAAAATGCCTCCTTTTCCAGATTTCTCCTCAAAAGTACCTAAAATGACAAAAGGAACGATTTAGGGCGATATTTGATCAAATAAATACGATTTCGGGCTTAAATGACCCCTTAAAAGCGGTACACTTTTCGCCTCATCATTCATCCAACCCACGCAATCTAGCAATGGTGGAGGATGGGAAAATTGTGGTTCAGAATGTGCAAGGGAGAGCTGGTAGAAACATGGGTCGAGGTTATGTGCAGAATAGAGCAGGGAATGCCAATCAGGGGCAAGGGAAATAGATCAAGTGTTATAATTGTGGGGGGCTTGGACACATTGCTAGAAACTGCAATCAACCTAAACGTCCTCAGAATTCAGATTACTTCAAAGATAAGATGCTGTTAATGCAAGCTCAAGAGAATGGAGCTGTATTGGATGAGGAAGAGTTATTGTTCTTGGCAGGAGATGGAGGAAATACTTTTGATGAAGATGTGGATGAGAAACCTGTTCAGGATCTAGCACTTAATGATCCTAACATCTTCAAGGCAGATGACTGTGATGCATATGACTCTGATGTAGATGATGAACCTACGGCTCAAACAATCTTCATGGCTAACTTGTCTTCCATGGTATCATCTCCCCGTCAAGCTGGTCCTTCTAATGCATCCGTGATATCTGAGGTACTAAAAATTTATGACACATATAATATTGTCGAGGGACAAAAGAATCCCAAAGAAGTACATCAGGCAAATGTTTCTGACTCAAGTAATGTTGACATGGAAAATAGCAATATTATTTCATATGAACAGTATTTGAATCACAACAACTCGCCTGATGTACCAAATGGTGAATCTTTTGTCAATAATGATGTCTGTGTTAGGAGGAATGTATGTGCCTTAGATAATGCGGATAATATAGATAATGCATGCGAGTGCCATGAGAACAAATTGCCTGTCCCTGATGATAACTTGATCACGAAACTAAACATCTATAAAGAACAAGTGGCTATGTATGAACAGCGTGCTAAGTTTGAGCTTAATGAACGAGAGCAGAAATTAGAAGGTCAAATGAGTACAGTTATTAAAGAGTCTAGAGTAAGAGAAGAAACATTAAAATTAGAGTTGAGTTCTTTGAAAAGTCAGCTAGAACAGTCTGTCAAACAGAAACAGGAAGCACAAAAGTGTGTTGATACACTTAAGCTAGAATTCATACAAAAAGAATCAACACTTTTAAATGATTTCTCTAGACTCAAGACGTTAAAAAATAAGCTTGAAGATAAGTTGTACACACAAGACCAAACCAGGCAGACTGCTCAAATGATGTATAAGCACAGAAAGTTAAGTGACAAGCATAGCGAAAACAATGTAGGTAGATCTAAATTAGCTATTCATGAGATTGCTAAGATAGCCCAACCTGCATTAAATGATTCCAATGTGATGTTTATGCCTAATCATGACCCGCCTGAGCTTCTCTACACTAAAGAGGAAGAGGAGATGAGTGAGAGAACAAAGGAAAGAATGAATGAGAAAATGAGGGATCCCGAGTGCATAGCCAGACGAATAATAATCAAACCCCATGATTATTATGAGGAGAATCGTTTGACTGTGTTTGCTCCTCAAAAGAAGTTAACACCTGAACAGATATTTTGGAAACAAGATAATGAAAAACTTAAGGTAGAAAAACTTAAGGCCAACACCCCCCTCATTAGAAAAGTTGCATCCATAACGGTGTATCCTCCCAATACACCTAGGAATTTGGTGCCGTTGTCTCTTCCCACTGAATGCAAAACCTTTATTAGCTTATATGTGCTTTGGCAACTGTTTGCTGATTTCGATAAAACATGTAAGAAGAGAATCACACCCACTGGCATTACTGAGGGGGAAAGGTGTTTTGAACATGCAAAAAGGTGTTACTTAACTGAGGTCATGCCATTCTTTAACCTACTTAAAGAACACTTTGAAGGGTTGCAAACTGCCCTTAAAGCCGAAATAAAAGAAATGGAAGTAGTGTTTAAAGATATGGAAAGTGAGGTGAATGAATATGCAATAGAACTTAAGAGTCGAGAGATTGAAAGAAAAAACATACTCATTACTAACGACAACTTGATTGCTAAATGTATTGCACAAGATGTATTTTACACTGTCACTGATTCTGCATTGTCTGCTTGTCAATTTAATGAGTATGCTATTGCGTTAAATGTCACCCAGAATCGTGTTGTTGAGCTTGAGGGGGAGAATTTAAAATTGCTTGAAAAAATTCAAAATGATGACCATGAGAATATGGTTAAACGTTTTTCTAAATTAGAAGTTGAATATCTTAATTTGCAATTGAAACATCAACATTTAAATGAAAAACATAAAATATCAAATGGCAAGGTATCCTTGGATGCTCCTGAATTTGATACGTATTTTGAATTAAGCAAACGAGATGAGACAATTCAAGCTCACACGAACACGATTCGACTGCCGAGGGCCCAAATTGCCCAATTGAAATCCAACAAGTGTGAAGTGTATGGCACCAATAAACCTTCGTCTTCAGATTCTCAGAATTTTCAATATCAAAACACCATAAATAAGTTACATTATGAAAATGAGTGTTATCGAGAAGAAAATTCAAAGGTTAAACAACATTTCAAAGAGTTATATGATTCTATTAAAGTTACAAGAAGCAATCACAATGATCAAATAACCTCTTTGACAAATGAAATTGAGAATCTGAAGGTTCGGGTGAAAGGTAAAATGCCATGCACCACTTGTAATTGTGATGCACCAAAGGCTACTGATAGTAAAAAGTATGATGTTGATGTTGGGCATATTCCGTTTAAGCTTAGAAATAACAACCTTGCCCATCAAACATATCTCGATCATCTTAGAGAGGGCCTTGACACACTTCGTGAGGTGGTTGAAGAGGATAGGACTGATAAGCCACTTGATAAGGCAGTTGTCTATGCCTGCAAACTCACGAAAAGGATTCAGGAAAACTTAGAATATGCCATAGGCTCAACTCCTAAGTTTAGCAGACATAGAGATAGATGTGTTGCATCATCATCTACTGTTGAGAACAAGCATGTAGTCTTTGATCTACCACCAAAAACATCAGAACCCAACACATCATTATCTGGAAGGCATGTGACAGAAAAACGAACTAATGTTTCATTCGATGCTTCTACAGGAGTAAAGAGTGACACCCAAGCTAGCAAGTCAAGGTCTAGAGAAAATGCAAGAAAAGATAGGACTGCGCCAGCTAAGAATGATCACTTGAAGAATGTAGAATCCCAACCTAGGAACAATAAGTTTGCAATGAGTAGGATGAATCGTGTTGATTCTAGTATCAAAAGTACTGTAATTAATTCGAATTCTAATGCTGTCTGTAAAACATGCGACAATTGTTTAATTTCTGCTAATCATGATGATTGTGTTGTGTCATTCTTGATGTCTTCTGCATCACCCCATGTTAAGAATGGTAGAATAACTGAAACATGCAAGAAAGCTTGGAAAGCTACAGGAAAAACATTTGCTAGCGTAGGCTATCAATGGAGACCCACTGGAAGGAAATTCAATTTAGGAAAACAGAACACGTTACCTAAAATGAATAAGCATAAAATTGTGAAAGTTAAGGAATGGAGACCCACTGGAAGGAAATTCAATTTAGGAAAACAGAGACCATTACCTAAAATGAATATGCATAAAATTGTAAAGAATAAGGAATGGAGACCAACTGGTAGAATCCTGTCTTTAGAGTTACAATGCCTTCCATCTAGGTCTTGTCCTACCTCTAGTTCTGTCTCCTTAGTAAAGACAATAGCATCTGTGAAATCTGTGGTTCCTGAATATGTGTGTGCTGACCAAATGGACCCCAATTGCACTTGGGGATCCACATTTTTCAGTTATCCATTGTTGTCTGGTTTCAAATGCAGGTCGTACAAATCGTCCTGTGGTATTTGGACTCAGGCTGCTCAAAACATATGACTGGGGATCGCTCGCGGCTCAAGAACTTCGTGAAAAAGTTTATCGGGACAGTTAGATTTGGGAACGACCACTTTGGTGCTATTATGGGTTATGGAGATTATGTGTTTGGTGACAGTGTAATCTCAAGGGTATATTATGTGGAAGGACTAGGGCACAATCTATTTTCTGTGGGTCAATTTTGTGATTCAGATCTGGAAGTGGCTTTCAGAAAGCATACATGTTTCGTCTGAGAATTGGATGGTATAGATCTCCTTAAGGGCAGTCGGGGCACCAATCTATACACCATATCGATTGAAGAAATGTTGAAGTCCTCTCCCATATGCTTGCTTTCTAAAGCCTCTAAAACAAAATCATGGCTGTGGCATCGTCGTTTGAACCACTTGAACTTCGGTACCATAAATAATATTTCCCGTAAAGATCTTGTTAGAGGAATGCCCAGACTGAAATATGAGAAAGATCATCTCTGCTCTGCATGTCAACTGGGTAAAAGCAAGAAACAAACCCACAAGCCTAAAACCATCAACACCAACTTGGAAGTTCTTCATACCCTCCACATGGATTTGTGTGGACCAATGAGAATACAAACCATAAATGGAAAGAAGTACGTTCTGGTGATAGTAGATGATTATTCTCGGTTCACATGGGTGAAGTTTTTGAGGACCAAGGACGAAACTCCAGAGGTTATCATTAAACTGATAAAACAGCTGCAAGTAAGGCTCGATAAAACTGTCAGAATCATCCGCACTGATAATGGTACGGAGTTTGTTAACCAACAACTCCGTAATTTCTATGAAAGTATTGGCATCACGCATCAGAAAAGTATCCCTCGCACTCCTCAACAGAACGGAGTGGTTGAACGAAGGAACCGTACTCTGGTGGAGGCTGCAAGAACTATGCTTATATTTTCAAAGACACCGATATTTCTCTGGGCAGAGGCTATTGCAACAGCATGTTACACTCAAAACCGATCCCTAATTCATCCGGTTCATGAGAAGACTCCCTTCGAGTTAATTCATAACAAGAAACCAGATCTTTCCTTTCTCCGTGTGTTTGGTGCACTTTGCTACCCAACTAACGATAGTCAAGACTTGGGAAAGTTAAGAGCTAAAGCAGATGTTGGTATTTTTGTTGGATACGCACCAGACAGTAAAGGGTATCGAATCTACAATAAGAGAACCCGAAAAATTATGGAAACCATTCATGTTACGTTCGATGAGCTGAGTGAGCAACCTGCTTCAGGACAAATTAGTTCTGGACCCGATCTTAACCTTTTGTCTCTTGGACCCATTAGTTCAGGACTTGTACAGAATTCCACGCCTGCAGATTCTTATGTGCCACCTACATGCGAGGAGTTAAAGAAGTTATTTGATCCTATGTTTGATGAATACTTTGAGCCAACTAATGGAACCATCCCAAGTGTACCTGCTGTACTTCCCATGGCTGAGGTTCAAGCCCCACAAGGTTCAGAAGGCCCCACAGCTTCAGTATCAGTCAGTCACAATGCTCCAGCTGCCAGTCTATCGCCTTCGTCATCAAACGCTCAAACTTCTCCAGTAATACAAGAATCTTCAGATAATAATTCATTGGAAGTTAATCCTTTTGCTCCTGTTGATGAGGCTCCTTTTGAAAACATATTTGCTCCTGAACATTCATCAGACACATCCTCACTTGAAGGACACAGCACTGCTACGTCTGTTCATAACCCACAACCTCACGACCATCTCAGGAAATGGACCAGTGATCATCCAATCGACAACATCATAGGCAATCCTTCACGTCCAGTATCCACACGTAATCAACTAGCCACTGATGCACTATGGTGTTTCTTCAATTCCGTACTGTCCAAAGTCGAACCAAAAGATGCCAAAGAAGCAATGACTAAAGATTGCTGGTTCCAGGCTATGCAGGATGAAATCCATGAATTTGATCGACTTGAAGTATGGGAATTAGTGCCTCCTCCAGAGCTTGCAATGATCATTGCTTTAAAGTGGATCTTCAAAGTGAAGCTTGATGAGTATGGTGATGTGTTAAAGAACAAGGCACGGCTAGTTGCTAAAGGGTTCAGACAAGAAGAGGGCATTGATTTTGAAGAATCGTTTGCTCCGGTTGCTAGAATTGAAGCTATAAGAATCTTCCTGGCAAATTCTGCTAGTCGAAATATGATAGTCTACCAAATGGATGTCAAAACGGCATTCTTGAATGGCGACTTAAAGGAAGAAGTTTATGTGAGTCAACCAGAAGGATTCATGGATACTGAACATCCTACTCATGTTTACCGCTTGAAGAAGGCTCTTTATGGGTTAAAACAGGCGCCAAGGGTATGGTACGATACATTGTCCAAGTTCCTCCTAGTGAACGGATTCTCCAAGGGTGTTGTTGATCCTACACTATTCACCAGGAAGTCAAGAAACCATCTACTACTAGTTCAGATATATGTAGATGATATCATCTTTGCTTCAACAGATCCTAGTGAATGTGATAGTTTTTCAAAAGAGATGAATTCCAAGTTCCAAATGTCTATGATGGGACAAATGTCATTCTTCTTAGGATTACAAGTTTCTCAAAGTCCCGGTGGCATATTCATTAATCAATCCAAATACGCCAATGAGATCTTGAAAAAGTTTGGATTTCATTCAAGTGAACCTGTTGACACTCCCATGGTTGATAGAACGAAGCTGGATGAAGATCCTTCAGGGATTCCATTGGATATAACGAAATATCGAAGCATGATTGGATCTTTGATGTACATCACGGCTAGCAGACCAGATCTTCTGTTTGCTGTGTGTATGTATGCTCGGTATCAATCCAGACCAACCAAGAAGCATGTTGAAGCAGTGAAAAGGATCTTCCGATATCTTCAAGGCACGGTTCATATGGGTCTCTGGTATCCTAAGGACACTGCAATGGAGTTAACGGCTTACGCGGATGCTGATCATGCGGGATGTCAAGACACTCGTCGAAGTACTTCAGGAGGAGCTCAGTTTTTAGGGGAAAAGTTGGTTAGTTGGTCTTCTAAGAAGCAGATGAGTACTTCCATATCATCTACTGAAGCTGAGTACATTGCTATGTCTGCTTGTTGTGCACAAATCCTTTGGATGCGATCACAGCTTTCGGACTATGGATTCTCATACAACAAAATTCCCCTATATTGTGACAACAAAAGCGCCATTGCTCTTTGTTGTAACAATGTTCAGCACTCCAGGTCAAAACACATCGACATCAGGCATCACTTCATCAGGGAACAGGTGGAAAAAGGAATTGTGGAACTATACTTCGTGAGGACAGAGTTTCAGTTAGCTGACATATTCACCAAGGCCCTCCCAAGAGAAAGGTTTCAGTTTATTCTCCCACGCCTTGGCATGAAAAGCATGACTCCTGAAACCCTCAAGTGTCTTCAGGAAGAAAAGGAGGAGTAAAGGATTGTCTTCTTATATCCTTGTACATAGTTGTATATATCTTAAATCAAAAAGAAAAATACAAAAATATAAAACCTATAAAAACCATAAAAAATTGAAAAATCAGAAAATTCCAAAAATAGTCCTACCTAGGCATGTCTTCTGTTTATCGATAACATTTACGGATCTAGAAATGTCATTCAACAATGGCACGGATTCTTAAATGAAGCTCGAGCAGAAGTTATACTAATCAGTTAAAACATGTCTTAATGGCTTGCAGTTACTTCATACTGCAACCCGCACTGTACAATGGGGAAAGCATGTCGCCAAAAAGACAGCTGTTCCTCCAACCGGGTGATGTTCACCTGGGCATGGATTACTTTATATCCATGTTCTCCCGTCTTGATGTACGTTTCAGTGCGTCATTTCGTGTATTAGAAGAGAAGTCTTCTTTACATCAGACTCTTTATCTTGTTTGATTCTTCAAGAGAGTCTCGATGTTACACAAGGTGGTAAATTGATTTAAATTTTCACAAATACCCGTCGCTCAATTGAATGTCTACAGCTCCTTTAATGGAAAACGGGTCATCAATTGAGGGGGAGCATATTTGTTCAAATTTCCGACACCTTGCCTAATTTGTGCAAACATCAGCAGTGACACTCTCTCGTTGTTTCAAGGGGAGCATAGTATGCTCCAAAATCAGAATACATTTAAACCTGACCACATTTTCTCCCAAATTTTTCTAAATGTATTTAAATCAATTGGGATCACAAATCTCAAATGGTTTGAAATTTTTGATCGGGGGAGAGAATGTGATTTAAATAGGAAATTCTGATAAAATGTGATGATTTGGATGTTAATGTAAGCTCCCCCGTATGTGCTAAACCATTTTGCATATCAAGGCACATATTGAGGGGGAGCAAAATGTTTTGGTCATAAACGCAAGCTCTTCCATATGTGCGAAAATCTTTCTCAACATCGATGCACATATTGAGGGGGAGCAAATGTTTTTAACAAAACAAAGGATTTGGCATCTTATGTGAGCAAGGCTCAGACTTCACCAATGAATTGATGAAACCTATACTGTCATTGATCGAAAGGACATATCCTGGCCGGGTAATAATTTCAAGCTGGTCTAACCAGTGATGTAAGCGTGTCTCGAAAAGGATGTGTCTGAGTAGAGTGTACCGTTTCGAGAAACTTTCTGTGAACTTAACCAGGACGGGTAATAATTTCAAGCTGGTCTAACTAGTGATGTAAGCGTGTCTCGAATCGGTCATGTTCACTGAAAGTTGATCAATTCAAAAAAATGCGAGCTCTACCTAACATGTGTAAATTTATAAAACAATCATTAGAGCACATGTTGAGGGGGAGCATTTGAAAAATATAAAACTCTCAAGTGTTTGCAAAAATGTGTTTCAAAAAACATGAACACTTTGAGAGATTTTTCAAGGATTTGGTTTGGCAATCATGGATGAATATCAAAGACTGACCATTTTAATTAACGCATGGAGTTATAAGGATGGTTAGGTTAGGTTCAAGTTCCCATGATCCCGCCAGAGCCGGAGGGATCTACCCAGGGATAATCCACTAGTTAGTGTAGAAGTCCTTAGGTATGATTAAAAAGGAGAAAAGTGAATGAGGGAAGAGTGCCGACTGAGATGGAGCTGACACTGGAACAAACCCAACAAGGTGTTAGTTATGAAATCTCGGTAAGCAATGAAGGGGTTGAAGAATGAAAAAGAATTGTAAAGAGAAAGGGTGAAAAGAAATAGCCCTCCTTACAACTTAGGCAGAAACCGGGTCAATACATATGCTGTCAGAATCACTTAGTTGATTGCTGGCATTGAAGACAAAGTATCATGGACCCAGTGATACGCTGCACAACCCTCCCTAGCCACTCAAGATCCCTCAAAGGATTCTTGTTTCATTTGTCACGGAGTTCAATACATTCCTATCGTCTTTCTCACTCCGAGTTAGATGATATTGAAAAGGTGGCAGTCCTCTCCAGCCTCCGATCACCAAATCAAAACGCACAATTGAGTCTAGAGCCACGAGATGCATAATAAGATCTCATAGGGACACGAATTATTTCTACACTGGTTGTTCAACATTAAGGACACCAGTTGTAATCTCATGAGTCCTACGCAGATCTTAGCAATCTGCCAGAACATTTATGAGAGAATTTACTTATGTAATTCTCAATGATTGAATGGAAATTCCTGCCAGGGTCAACATCAAGCAGCCCTGAAAGCAGGTCACTTCGGTAATTCCTCGTGGATTACGCTTAGTGGTCGCGGCGGTTTCAACCGGTCTACAGTCGTGGAGTGATCTCCAGCGACTCACCTAATCGTTGATTTACTACGGTAAAATCTTAAAAAGCCCTCTGTGGGTTTTCAATTAGGAACGGTCTTGGTAAGGATTAGAGAGAGTCTTCACACTATGCTGTTGACTATCTCGAAGTCCAAACTTGTTAGTACCGGTCGAATTATTGCTAACTGTCGTATGCAGGAATATCTGGCGGTTGTTGCTGTGGAACGCTGTAGCTGGTTGCTGTTGTAGCTGGTTGCAGAAAAGATGCCAATCCATCACCACATGCTCACACCACATCATCATCAAAGAAGTCATGATCAACGTAAAAGACCTTCAACACAGCTTCTGCTAACTCTGATGCTGAAGATCATGACACCATATCGTGTGAGCATGTCAGCTCGAAGTATATGTCATCACATGGAGTCGTACTACTGAAAGATGACTTGGAGACTCAAGAGGGATGATACTTTCAAAGATTACTCAAAGTTCATCCAAGACAAAAGAGAAGTCATCTTCTGATCACTGATGTTTGCACAACATTCTATGACATTGAAGATTCAATGATTACGAGCTATGATGTCAAGATCCAAGGAAGAAGTGCTGAGATTCGGAACATTGCTTCTGGGGTGACCTCCCTTAGGGGGAGATTGTTAGGAATATGAATATTCAACTGAAGACTCGGTCACCCCGAGTAATTATTAGTACATCATAGCTCATAGGATTATCAGTAATATTATTAGTAGCTTAGTTATTATTATTAATATTGTGGAGTGGGTCGGGTCTTTACCCTCTGTCAGCTCACTCTACAGCCCGCTAGGGGCATAATATATTGTAAGTATAAATACCCCTTCCCACACTTGGGAAGGGTTGGAACTTCACATTATCTTAATCTAATACACACATTGTTTCTCTCTCTAGAAGTTCCCATCTCTCTCTCTCTAGCTTCTTGTCCAATCGATCCATAACTAAGCCTCAAACTAGTGTTTCTTGCATTGTGAATACCCTACAGATAATACGCCGTATCGATAGAAATTGATGTGTCGCTTCTTATTTTATTAATTCGAAGACCGTTTTTAATAAATAATTAGATACGCCGTATCTGTACAACAGATGCGTCGTATGTCGGTTATGGTTTAAAATTTTTCTGATTAAAAACAGAATACGTCGTATCTAGGGGATAGATGCGCCGTACTCGAATTATTAAATGCGCTGTATATAAAATTAAAACGCCATACGCCGCATCTAGAATACAGATGCGCCATATCGTTTGTATCAGCAGAATACAGCGACAGCAGTCATGCAGAAAAAACAAATAAAAACAAACACAAGAAAATAAAATAAACTAAAAAGAAAATAAAAGACAAGCATGGGTTGCCTCCCACGAAGCGCTTGTTTTTGTTCGAGTCACGAGCCTGACTCCACCCTTATTTACTAGGTAATAGGGTGTACGTCCCCCCACTTGGAATCAAGTGCGGGTGAAAATAGCAATAAACACTATAAGAGTGTAAATTTGCTATAGTAGAAAGATATGTCAAGTAAAAATGGTACCTTAGTGGGTAGTGATCTCCACTCATTACCTTTCCGAATTTGGTTGATAAATTAGATGTCTTGAACATTCCACATGAGAGACTAATATATTGAGGGTGCAAGAATTGTTCTTCATTTATCTTGTCAGTAGTTAGGCGTCCCTCAACTTCTATACAAGATGTGAAAGAGTCTATGGCGAGTATCGTTTCGAGCTCCTCTTCTTTCCATGTA
Organism: Artemisia tridentata subsp. tridentata; assembly: GCA_021014915.2. Classification (NCBI taxonomy): domain Eukaryota; kingdom Viridiplantae; phylum Streptophyta; class Magnoliopsida; order Asterales; family Asteraceae; genus Artemisia; species Artemisia tridentata. Next base: position 451,996,614 of record CP139508.1, read on the forward strand.
GAGTCCAAAGTTTCTTGCTCTTCAACCATGGTGTTATCCAAGAGCTCATCATCTATTTCTTTTGTAGGTTCAACCAAAATTTGGTGGATAACATTAACAGGTGCTAGTTGTGTGTCATCGTGTGGTGTGATGTCTATGATAGGTTGTAAGGTAACAGATTCCACCACATCGTCATTCGGCTTTGCAACCTGTTTAGAAACACTAACAATGTCATTAGTAAAAATAAAAGGAGAATCAAGGGTTTTACCTATTTGTGTCATAGATTCCACATGAGCTTGTGTTTTTGATTCTTTTATCCGTTGATTCTTAGCTTTCATCTTCTTTATTTTCTTCTTGTATGGCTTCTTTTTGTTTTCCACCTTCGGTCGTCCAGTGAAAGGAATGGGTATGCATCCACTCTTTATTCGTCCAGGGAAAGGGACGGGTGGGATATACAGTTCACTTACCTCAAAGCATTCAGGGAAAGGGACGGATGGTGGAATATTGCTAAAGTAATGTCTTCCATTTTTTTCCCATTGATATTGTACCTCCGGTTTTGGCCTAGGAAAAGGGACAGGTTTATATTGGTTAGCCCGAAACCTGTTTAGCCTTTCTGAGTCCGTGAGATCTGAATTCCTATTTTCTTCCTGAGAATCCACAAGAAGGTTATCCATTGTTTCCTTGTCATCATGCTTAACTCTGGAATTACTTATCTCATCATGTTGTGGTTGTACATCATCACGTATAATAGCATCAATCTCATTACATCCTTCCACCATACTCTTTTCTTTTGTTTTGACACTAAGTATGCTTATAATATTACGGCAATGTTCTTCAATACGATGTACCGAATCCGTAGTATTTTTATTGTGCTTTTTAAGTGCTTCATGATAACTTGTGTCTACCAACTCTTTTCTTGATAGTTCACCATCTTTTATAAATTTAGAAACGGCTTCTTTGAAGTCATAGATCTCTTTTTGCGGTGGTGGAGTTGGTGGGTAAGGTGAGTGAGGTCCATTGCATCCCTTGTAGCGATTATCGATGGTATATATCCTTTCATTCATCTTATTTATTTCCCTGCCAAGGTTATTTATTTGAACAGTAATTGTAGCTAAAATTTCAGAATCATCATTACCTGTATGTCTTTTGAATGCCCCATCATACCACCTTAAACAGTGGTCAGCTCTTTCATGTATAGCGGTTAAGGCGTCTTTAGCATTCATTTTAGGTATAAAACTCTGAGAATCTAAAATCATCCGAGTAGCCACATCCAAACCCATATAGAAGGCAATCACAACCTGCATGTCAGTTAAATAATGTTGAGGACATTTAAAAAGTAATTCTTTAAACCTGTCCCACGCCAAATAAAGCGTTTCTTCCGGTCTTTGCTTAAAGTTGTTGATTTCTTGAACCTTCTTTGCAGTCATTAATGGAGGACAATACTTGTTCAAAAATTTAGCCTTCAGATCGGCCCATGTAGTGATGCTTCTAGCAGGAATAGTTTTAATCCATCGATATGCTTGTCCAGTGAGTGAAATCAGGAATACTCGTAACATTATATGGTCTTTCCCTACATAAGGTGTATGAAACAAATCAACGATCTCGACCACTTTTTCAACATGCTCATTAGCATCCTCATTTTCTGCACCACTGAAAGCATTATTGCGTAGCTCCTTTAGAGAGTGCCATTTTAATTCAAACCTAGTTTCTCTCATGAATCTTGTGTACCACTTTTCTTCATCGTATCTTGCATATTGGAAATATTCTTCCATGGTCAGTTCATTAATGTTTTTCTCGATCACCATGATTTCCTGAAAAACAAAACAACCAAGAAGAACAACAGTAGACCAAACAAAAAATAAATAAAAAAAATAAAAATAAAAACTAAACTAATAAAAATTAAACAAACGCAGAAAATAATAAAAAAAAATTTGCCCACAGAGCGTCAATATGCCGTATTCACAGACAAGAATACGCCGTATTGAAACAGAAAGATGCGCCGTATTCACAGACAAGAATACGCCGTATCTCCCTTCTGAGACAGACACACAGAATATAAACAAACTAACAGGTAAACAAAACAAACACAAACAGAAAAATACCAATAAAACTAGTAAAAAGATAAATTCACTCCCCGACAACGGCGCCAAAAACTTGACGTGTCGTTGTATAGGTGATTATTCCTTATCAAGTTTTAAATTTATATTTTGCCGACTTAACCAATAACAACACTAACGGGCAGTGTACCCGATCAATGTAGCCTAGCTGGTAAGTAGGGTGTCGATCACTAAGAGTGAGATTTCTAATATACTAATTCTAAAGGTATTCGACTCTACTAAATTAATCCTAAACTAAAGCAAAGGGGGGTTCAGCCTGAGAGACTGGCACGAGTTTGGTTTTATACTAAACTAATCAAACTAAACTAAACAAACGCTAGAAGCTTGAAGGTATCGAAAATAAGAAGAACGTGTTAACCAAGTTCAGTCATATATGATTAAGTTTTGATAAGTTTCTAAGACATGTAGTGATGGTGCTCACGACTAGGCGCGGTCTATCCTACCTCTAATTTCTTTTAGAGTCTAGATTCCATTTTAAGTCTTTTTGACTGACTAATCCTGTCACAATTAATCAGAACACGCATAAAGCTGCTTAATGATTACCATGTTTATATATTATTTAACCCTTAAGGGGCTTACATTAATCATGCAAACGATATTAATGAAGTAATTGTGCGAGCCTAAGGTCGAAAAGGCACGATAAACTAATAAAGTAATCAAAACGAAGACTAAGCAACCAATCGAATTAGAAACTAATTAAACCATCTAATAATCATAAACTTGGCTAACACCTAAGGGTATTAGCCCATAATCTCTGTAACAAAATACAAAAATATAATCAAGACGAATAGAGTATTAAACATAAAGAATATGATACGCTAACCGAATGATTAAGTAGTATAATGATAAGAGATGTTCTTCAAGTATAATTGGGTCTTCAAGGGTGATCTTCTGCTGTTTTGAGAGGCTTTGATCGTCTGGGAATGGCCCTAAGGGTTCCCAAAGATGTCCTAATTCGTTAAGGAGTTCGGTATTTATAGATTCTGAAATCTGGGTCGATACGGCGCATCTAGAGAGTTAGATGCGCCGCATCTATAAGTAAACGTAGCCTCCAAGTCTGAAACTGACCCGATATGGCGCATCTATAAATCTGATATGGAGCATCTCCCAATACGGCGCATCTAAAGACCTGATGCGCCGCATCTCCTTCAGATACAGGTAGATCTCCTTTTTCTCTTTCCGTGGCCGCTTGAATCAACTAAAACGGAGTCCGGATGAAGGTTTTATGGCCAAAATACGAAAGCATCTTCAAGTGTCGACTTGTAATCTTGAATTCTTCATTAAGCTTCTAATCTCCACTTGATTTCTTGGTAAGGATTGTGTATGGCCGATACGGCGCATCGGATTGGTCCGATGTGGCGTATCAAGGTAACTTCGCGTGGGGTCCAAGATTATTATATTCCAGAATATTCGTACACCGCCTTAAGATGCGGTGTATCTTCAATCTCTTATGCGGCGCATGTTCTCTTGTATCTTGGATCATCTTTTGGTGAAGTCTTGAGAGTGATACGTTGTAGGTATGAAATGTAATGCGGCGTATCTGGAGTAGAACAAGTTGGTTCTTCTTCGTTGACCAAAGTTTCATATGCGACGCATGATAAAATCAAATGCGGCGCATGCTTCAAAGTCAGGCAATGGTCTTTAATCTCTTCAATTCAGCAGACTTTTCCAATCTTGATCATTTTGCTCCATTTTATGTCCATAATGGCTAACTTTCACCAAATGCTTGTTTATAACTGAGAATTACAAAAGTAGGCGATTAAGTATCAATTCCCATATAAAATAATACAAAAACAAGCAATATACATAGGATACATGATGCTAATAAAATGTACTTATTTGATGTCATCATTGATATATTGAACCTTTCTAGGTTGATAATGATGAGATAAAGTGGATTATTTGTCCAACCAAGGTTGGTGCCACAGCAATGTTCATGACTGTATGGATCTGTTTTACAGTTTGCTATACTATAATTTTACAGTCTTTGGTAAATGCCGAATTCCATTTTTGGAGTTGCAGTACTTCTATAAACCAGTTTGGCTATATCCCAACCCAAACTTGTTATCTGTGATTTGAATATGGAATTATCAGATGTGCTTTGCCAAACGTAATAAACGCCCCCAAGTTTAATCTACTCTCTCTAAATTAGAAAATATTTAGTGTTCATACTTGTTTGTGGGAAAAGCTATCTTTTCAACTAGAATGCAGCGACTTGATCATTATTCATATCTTTCATGTTTGCAATAGTTATGTGTTTAGTACGTATGTTCATGTTTGAATAGGCATTGCAACGAAGTGAAAAGTCATGACGCTTAGTATTTAACATGATATTAAATACTAACCGTCATTTTATTATATTACCCATAAATTTGTTGGTAAATTCTCATATATTCGTTTCTTAGACGCTTCAACTTGTTCTGAAATCAATTAATTCACTTTATTAGAAAATCAATTAATTCACTCTATTATCAATTAATTCACTTTATTACTCGTATATTCGTTTCTTAGATGCTTCAACTTGTTCTGAAATCAATTAATTCACTCTATTACCCATAAATATAATCAATTAATTCTAATATGTTATTTTGTATCACAGGTGATACCTAATATCTTATTTTGTATCACAGGTGATACCTAATGTCTTATTTGTATCACAGGTGATACCTAATATCTTATTTTGTATCACAGGTGATACCTAATATCTTATTTTGTATCACAGGTGATACCTAATAAGTTATTCTGTATCACAGGTGATACCTAATATGCTAACTGTTTGTTTATTTTGCCTTTTCAACCTTAATTATCAAGTTATAAAAATTTTGTTTTCACAAAAGTTGTTCATTTTTAGCTTATTAATAAGTTTCATGAAATTTTTTTTTTGCAAAAACTAAAACTGGGAAGTTGGGAAGCCCAGAGTGAGCCTAGGCTCGAACCCCAGACCTCTACCATCCTCAACCAGTTTAACACACCACAACCATCTCTGCCCTTGGGTCTTTTTTGTTATAGCTTGCACCTTTAATTCACTTAACCAATTTTTTCCCTTTTAGCTTAACTTCCCTTTTTGCTTATTCACAGCTTATTCAAATAAGCTATCGATTCCTTTTTATTTTTCCTAAGTTCAATATAGCTTAAAGTAGTTTTCCAGAATTTTTCGTATTAATTTAGTATTTTTAATATTATTCTTAGTCCAAAACTGTTTTTAATTCATTGAAATAAAAATAAAAAGCAAATTTACACATCTAGGGGTAATTTTTGATTTTTAGGTTTTCTTAGGCTCGTTTAATTCCCGTAAGAACTCGTTTTTCAGTTTAATTTGTGTTTTTGCTTATTTGTGCTTTACTTACTTATTTTGTATCACAGGTGATACCTAATATGTTATTCTGTATCACCTATGATTTTGTATGTATCGCATGTGATACCTAATAAACATGACGATTGTATAAATGATGAATCAGGGAGCTTTTGAAAGGAGATGATGCTGGACTATTGAAACTTCCTACTGATAAAGCTTTAGTTGAGGACCCAAAATTTCGTTGCTATATTGAACTTTATGCAAAGGTAAAATTCTATTAACTTGCTTTTATGTTTTAGATAGTCACAATCATTAGGTGTTCTATATGCAAAGATAAACAATAATTTGGGCTTCTTATGTGGGCAGGATGAAGAGGCATTCTTCAAAGACTATGCGGAATCACACAAGAAGCTTTCAAAATTGGGATTCAACCCACCAACATCATGTCTCAAGTTATCGTCAAAGAATGCTGCATTATTGGCACAAAGTCCTGTTGGAGTTGTTGTTGCTGCGACTGTGGTCATTCTCAGTTACTTCTATGAAGTCAACAGGAATTTTTTTAGTTTTCATGGGATCTGAACTTTTTAAATTTCCCAGATTGTGTTGATGAAATTTTTTAGTATCTTAGTTAATTTTAAATTTCCCAGATTGTGTTGATGAAATTTGAATAACAGACTTATACATGATTGATTATTACTGAGTTTTTATTATTGAGTTTTCGTAGACTGTAGTTAACTACTTACATTATGAGGTATCACCTGTGATACAAAATAATTTATTAGCTATCACCTGTGATACAAAATAACTTATTAGGTATCACCTGTGATACAAAATAACTTATTAGGTATCACATGTGATACCTAATATGTAGCTCAAAACACATGTGATACAAAATACATAGCTGGTGTCACAAATGTAGCTCAAAACACATGGTAGGTCTATTTGCCTTATATCTTATTCTGTATCACAGGTGTTACCTAATATCTTATTTTGTATCACAAGTGATACCTAATATTTGGTATGTATCACAGGTGATACCTAATATCTTATTTTGTATCACAGGTGATGCTTAATAAGTTATTCTGTATCACAGGTGATACCTAATATGTTAACTGTTTGTTTATTTTGCCTTTTCCACCTTAATTCTCAAGTTATAAAAATTTTGTTTTCACAAAAGTTGTTCATTTTTAGCTTATTAATAAGTTTCATGAAAAAAAAATTTGCAAAAACAAAAATTGGGAAGCCCAGAGTGAGCCTAGGCTCGAACCCCAGACCTCTACCATCCTCAACCAGTTTAACATACTACAACCATCTCTGCCCTTGGGTCTTTTTCGTTATAGCTTGCTCCTTTAATTCACTTAACCAATTTTTTCCCTTTTATCTTAACTTCCCTTTTTGCTTATTGACAGCTTATTCAAATAAGCTGTCGATTCCTTTTTATTTTTTCTAAGTTCAATATAGCTTAAAGTAGTTTTCCAGAATTTTTCATAAGTTTTCGTATTAATTTAGTATTTTTAATATTATTCTTAGTCCAAAACTGTTTTTAATTCGTTAAAAATAAAATAAAAATCAAATTTACACATCTGGGGGTAATTTTTGATTTTTAGGTTTTCTTAAGCTCGTTTAGTTCCCGTAAGAACTCGTTTTTTCAGTTTAATTTGCGTTTTTGCTTATTTGTACTTTACTTACTTATTTTGTATCACAGGTGATACCTAATATGTTATTTTGTATCACCTGTGATTTTGTATGTATCATAGGTGATACCTCATATTTTGTATCTACAAAAACAAGTAGCTAACTACAGTCTAACTATCACAGGTGATACCTAATATGTTATTTTGTATCACAGGTGATACCCAATAAGTTATTTTGTATCACAGGTGATACCTAATAAGTTATTTTGTATCACTGGTGATACCTCATAATGTTAGTAGGTAACAATAAGTATTTAGCAAAAAAATAAGCTTAAAAGTTTACACAATAAGCAACATGAAAATAGCTTATCAAATTCTTAATATTTTGATAAAAACATTACATAACAAAAATATTATAACTAAAACATAAAATTCAATATTTCTTGTAGAAACATATAAACCATCTTCAACTTGGCCTAAGACTTTGAAACATAAAATTTACCATCTTCAATTTGTTATGTAATGTTTTTATATCAAAAGTATCAGTTTTTTCTGAAAATCACAGGTGATGCCTGAATTTATCACAGGTGATACCTCAAATGTTCGTTTCCTTGCATACAGAAAAACTAGTAATAAATCACATGTGATTTTTCTTAGGATTGGGAATCATGGGAGGATTCCCACCGACCAATCACAGACTGCCATGTGGCAGGCAAAAAAAAGAGGATTCAGAATCCTAAAGTGTTGGCAGTGGAGGATTATAGAGGATTCGGAATCATCCCTTTCCTAAGCGGCATACACGTGCTCTTCATTCTCAACATAATGTTCTTTATACATATTATACATGAAAATAAAGATTTGCTTGTACTCTTGTAAATAAAGGACCAAATGTTCTTGAAAAGTTTGCATTTTGCCTTTGAATATGATACCTACACTACATAATCTGTATTGATACATGTGACATGTGATTGTGCTTAAAACAACGCACAGGGCACTAATCACCATTATGAATTGCACCAACAATACAACCACATAATAAAAAAGGTTCGGTGCATAGCCCCTCTTTATGGCTACGCTTTATTGCAGATCCTACCAAGAACGATAAAACACAACATGATTGATGAGTAGACGACTATTTGCTTCTATGGCCACTAAAATATTAATAAGCAAAACCAATAATCTCAACTTGTTCACGACTCAGCTTGCATTGTTTCACACTCTTCCCGGATTGACTGGAAAAGAATAGTCGACAAGTATCGCTCACCAAAGCTCGGAAACACAACCTGCAACCATTTTAACAATCAATAAGCAAATTAATCATCAAGCATCATTATCTACTCTGGTTGGTTTTTTCAACACAACCTGCATATTATGTGGTTATATGTGTGCGCTCGACTTATGTATGCGTGTGCTGTAAGACAGTGAAACATACCGCAATAAGTTTTCCTGCATTCTCAGGTCTCTTTCCAACCTTGATAGCAGCAGCACCTGCCGCTCCAGAGGAAATGCCCACCTTTTCAAAATCAATATAAGCATGTCAGCACATCACATGCAGTAGGAACATAACATGTGTACAACATACTGTATGATACTGTGGAAAACTAGAAGGGGGGGGGGGTTGAATAGTTTTACCGATTAATATTAATTGGCTTTGTTACTCTATGTTAATTCAAAGGAACCAATCACATACAAGTATTCACACAATATATATGAAAAGTAAAGAGAGGAAAGTTCAAACCACACAACATGGATGTTTATAGTGGTTCGGCTACAAGGACTCTCTTCCTTGCCCTTCTCCACTCCTCGAGCCTCTAACTCGAGAGTTATCCTTCACTAAGAAACAAACTCTCTTCTAGGTGGAGAAAACCTTTACACGTTGCTTACTTCCTTTTCCGGTACTAAGCTAAACACCGAGTTCTACTTCAGGGCAGAACCAACCCAACGTCGCCTATACAATTACCGACACTAAGCTAGATGTCGAGTTCTTTCACAAGGGTACAACCACTCCCTACACTCTTTGTGTTCACCAGGAATGGTCATAAGCAATAAGTTTCTTGCCTTTTGATCATTCCTCTTCTGTATCTTTTCATCATTGTTAGCTGGTCCAGTATTCCTTCTCCTTTCAGTTTTGCCTTCAAGAATAATATCTGTATAACCTTGTGTAAATGAATCACCATACAGAATGATATCCCAAAGGGCATAATCTTGAACCATGAAATATTGCTTAATTCTCAACCTCCATAACTCAAACTCATTCTGTTAGATCATTGGCAACTTTGCAACAACATTTGTAGCAGTATCTTGTGCATCCATTTCTATTTCTTCTTCTTCTAAATCAATAATATCAGCCTGTCTCTAATACCACTTGTTAGGATTCGAACACACTATATGGTGGTTAAAACTTTGCAACTTTGTGTATATGATATGTTGAGTGAATATGATTAAGTATGCGGAATCTACTTAATCACACTTAGAAGGTTATTATGGTTATGGAAATGGAACAGTTATGTTTGTTATATGACAATGAATAATGAAAGCTTATCACCAAACGATTCAATATTATTAATATAATAATACGAGTGATCTTGAGTTATCACTAGGGTTACAACCTTGAATCTTATGTTTCTATGACTTGTGATATTGTTTGTGTTTGTTCTTTGTTCTTAACAGTTATTATAATTTTAAGTTACTTTTGTCACTCGATAACTAGAACTAAACTAAGATCTTCTTTTATTGTCCAAGAAGATCGATCTTTACAATGATGTTAAGTCTTGTCACACTTTATCGAGCTACTTGATAGCTAATGTATGTCAGTAACTAAGATACAACATGCATCTAAGTTTACAACTTGTTCTGAGAATATAAGATAAAGACTGAGCACATGGGGTAAAATATTATCTACCGTGTATAATTGACTTTCAGTCAACCAAACTTAATATCTTCAGCAAGTTAACTTAACTATGTTAGCCACCAGAATTAACACTTGACTTAACCACCAGACTTAACTTCAATGACCAGACTTAACTAGCAGACTTAACTTTGGAACTCACCAGGCTTAACTCTACTACTACCAGACTTAATCACTTGAGAAATTTTCCCGATACTTAAACTTCAGAATATTTAATTCCCAACATTAAGTTATGATGAGTATGTAAATACTCATCATTTTTTGTCCCATCTAAACAGTAAAAACATTTAAAAACACTCAGAAATGCTTCAAAATACAGAAAATATCCTTGAATTGTGTTTTTATCTGTTTCATGTGCAAAAGGATTGAAAACAGAACGAAAACGAGCATTTTTGGATCGACTCGGCAATAATTGTGCATTTGATCAAGTGAAGATGAAAGTCAAAGACAGAGTCAAAGTCAACCCCAAAAATACCAAAATGTCACAAATGGTCCCTGAGAATAATTTCTATTTTTGGCAGCAATGGTCCTTGGATTTTCAGGATATTACAACATTGGTCCCTAAGATTTAACCTAAAATCCAAATCTAATCCTAATTCACTAAACCGGACCAAACAAATAAACCCAACCTATCCTAAATCCAACCCAGCTAATAAACCCAGCCCATTCACTTACCCAAGCCCAATCCACCCAAATACCCAACCCGACCCTTAGTTAAACCGAAAGATTTGACTTCGGTCAAATCTTTCTTCTTCAATACCACCACCCCGCCAAAACCGAAACCACCCCTCACCCACAGTATTTTCCTGACACCACCCCCATCCTCCTCAACACTCTACCTAACAAGCCAAGGGCATTAAATGCTTCTTCCCCATTTCACTCCATCAGAGATAGTGGATTTGTCCACTATCTCAATTTTGGCGCCAAATTCAGTTTCAAAGGCTGAGATCATGTCAAGTCCATCCAAGGGTGCAGAATGGATCAGAGAAGAAGATTAGACCTATCCCACTTTAATTTAGTATATATAGAACCCTTTGTAAGACTTGAAAAGCAAGTAGTTAATTTATCTTAATCGTATTTTATTTTCAGTCATTGTAATTTTGTAATTTCAAGTTCCAGTTGTTAATTCAAGTTAATTTCAGTCATATTGTTCTAAGTTCAAGCAGTCTTGTATTAAATTTCAGTTATAATAGAAATCCAAGTTTTTGTTAATTCGAATTAAGTATTTTGGTGTTTGTAAAAGCTTGTTACCTGTTTATATAAGCTCATTTAAGCTCTTCATAGCTTATAATGAGCTTGTGATAAGTCTCTCAGTCTCAATTCAAGAAATTCAAGAAATGATGAAGAAAGTCAACAAAGTCAACATAAGCTCACAATAAGCTCTTCTGAAGGAATAAGCTATTCAGGAAGGCTTTAATAGGGTTTCTAGCTTGTGGTTGATAAGCTAGGAAAGTTCTGATCATTTAGTTCATTGTCCTTAAACCAAGTCAGTTGTAAGCAATTTCTCAATTTTTGCTTAATTTATCATTTCACTGTTACACAGCTTAATTTAGCTTATTTCTATAATTTTCCTCTTATTAGTAATATATAATTGTATTTCTTCAGTCTTTTCAGTATTAATTGTTTAATTTCTTCTTAAAAAGACCACACAAAGCAAAAAAATTAGCCATATATAGATTAGCTTATCAAACTGCTTAATTATAGTTCAAACTTACTAGTTAGTACTTAATATAGTCTGTTTTCATCATAGAATATATAAATTAGCTTAAAATTAGATTTTCACCTTGAAAATCCAATACAGACCCCTATAAAAGGCTGTTTGGTTTGGAAAGTCAAACTGGTCAACATAGCTTCTACTGTACATTTGCATTAAGCTCAGCTTTGATTCAGCTTAATTTAGTTCATATAATCTGATTTTAAGTCCTATTAAGCTATTTAGATGGATTTCATAGTTTTACACAGTCTGTGAGAATTATAGACCATAAGCAGACCAAATAAGCCATATTAAGCTACAAGCCCTTTTGGACTTCAACTCTGGCTTTTCTGAGTCCCTTTTGATCCATATACTCATATTCTTAAAGCCTAGTTTAGTCTCTGTGGTGTTGTGCCCTCTGCACAAAACCTGCATACACAGACATCACAGACCACTTATAGCAGTCTGCAACAATTTTCATGCAATCATTTAAGTGCTTATTTGTTACATTCAGTTCCTGATTTTTGGTTTAGAGATAGCTTATAGTATAGGCTTTATGATTCTGAGCTTTGATTTCAATTTAGAGCTTATTTCATAGCTTATTATCTGTCTGCAATTTCCCCTATTTCACTGCCCTGAACCTGCACAAACCTCAGTTGATGAACACCATCTGATCTAGCCTCAAATTAGGGTTCAATTGGTTTGTTAGAATTGGGCATTTTTGGTTTTTAGGGTAGCCTATAGTACTAGGAAGGTTTTGCCCCCATAAATTCCCACTTTTCAGCTTAATTGAGTGCTTAATATCTGTCTGCAAGTAAGGGGTTTTTACTGATTTTACTGAATAAATAGTGAAACTGCCCTAGTGCTTAATTGCTTATCCAGAGTGCTTATTTGAGCTTTTTCAGTTGAATTGTGCTTTAATAAGTGTATTACACTAGTTCTGAGCTTTTGGTAATTTTTAGAGCTTTTTAGCTTATTTTTGTGCTTATTGCCAAACTGCTTATTAGCCCATTTGCTTATTAGGGCTTAGATAACTTTTGAAAGTATTTTTCCTAGATTCAGAATAATATTTCAGATTTTCCTGCAAAGTTTCATATTTTTCTAAAGTTATTTACTATTTTTAAACCTTTTAATTAGTTTTAATAGTTTTTAATTCATAATAAAAAATATAAAAGTCAGAAAAATATAAATCTTTTTTTTAAAATTTTCTTTTATTATTTAGGATTTAAGAAAAATAATTTTGCACTTGTAGGATCAGTTTTCTAATATTTTGGTTTTAATCCCGTTTTTAGATTTCTCGTTACGCGTTTTTAATATAATTTGTGTTAATCTTAATTTTCTTTTGAGAATTTGTTTCTCATTTGTTAATTAGAATATAAAAAAAAAGCAAAATTCCATATCATCAGTCACTCTAATCCAAACCTTTAACGATTGCCCATTCACGCCTCGTTGGGAAACGACCCGGGTAATCACTTACCTGGTATCACACACACAACGTGAGTTTTTGCAAGTTAGCCTTTTTCCTAAAAGGTTGATTTGTCTTTATTCACGCGTATCCGTCTGCATATTATTTATATATACACTTTAGCACGGATCAAATTTTGGCGCCGCTGCCGGGGAGGTTGTGTTGCGACAATATCGTTGAGATTTTTAACGATTGGTGACTTGAGATCCTTCTTTCAGAAGTTTCCACTTTTATAAACCATATAAAATACAAAAATATTTTTCTTTTCTTTTATATATATAATATCATATAAAAAATAAAAACCCAAAAACATTTTCCGTTTTATTGTAAAATAAAAGATAAAAGCAAAATTAAAATAATATTCCTCAACTTGGGTATTATCATAATAAGTTCCCAAACCAAAGATTAAAACTTGCCTTTGTGTCGCTTGCGAATTCGGCTCACCTTTGATTGATAAACAAACTCTAACGGAGGTTTCAGGAGGTTTGACATTAAATTGTCGAACCGAAAGAAGCGGGTTTTTAAGGAGCATTTATTGCCCACCTTTGCTTCTCCGCCACTCTGTGCGTTTTTCAGTCAGAGAGCTACCGTACGCTGGTTGATTTAAGGTTTTAAGTTCCTTGTGTTTTGCTTCGATCTTGATTTAATTGAAATATTTTATTTAGTGCATGCGCACTCGTTCTTCCACGTCGACAAGTCCTTTACGTGAACTCGTAGATATTCCGAGAAGACGTAATCGTAGACGTGCTGCCCAAATAGTCGAACCCGAGATTCATGCTGTTCCCATTGATAATATGGCAGACGAACGAACAATGGCGGAGATGCTCCAAGCACCCACCGAGGGTTACGGAGATGCCATCGTGTTACCACCCATCGATTCTGATCATTTTGAATTGAAAACGCATTTGATTCAACTCGTGTCCACGAACCAATTCCACGGGTTTGAACGAGAAGATCCGTATGCACACATCCGTTGGTTCAACAAGTTGACATCTACAATCAATTACAAGGATGTGCCGCAGAAAGTTATCAAATTGATGCTATTTCCGTTTTCACTCGAAGGGGCAGCCCGAATTTGGCTGGATAAAGAACCCCCTCGATCCATTGAAACTTGGGAAGATCTCGTACAGAAATTTGTCAATTATTTCTTTCCCCCTTCAAAGACAACTAATCTGAAAAATGAAATTTCTGGATTTCGTCAAGGTTTCGATGAAAACTTCGGAGAGGCATGGGAACGATTTAAAGATCTCCTAAGAAAATGCCCGCATCATGATTTCACGGAGTTACAACAGATCAATACGTTTTATAATGGGTTGAATGGAAACGATCAAGATTCGCTTAACGCAGCCGCCGGTGGCAATATCTTGAATCGTAAACCTAAAGATGTGATTGAAATTTGTGAAAATAAATCAAAAGTTCCTATTTCTCGAAACAAAGTGAATGTTCCTATCACTCCTGCTTCTTCATCCGGTAACTCACCAGAGTTAGCCGCTCTAACGGATGTAATTCGTTGCATGATGAAGGAAATGAAAGAAAGTAAGAGTGAAATTCATAAACCGGAACAAGTCAAAGCGGTGGAAGAAACTTGTGTCACTTGTGGTGGTCCTCATGCATACTACAATTGTACTGCCACCGATGGTAGTCGATATGAAGTTAATGCGGTAGCCGGGGCTTACAACCAAGGAGGTAACCAATACCGTCCTCAAGTTGACCCGAACTATCGTGCTAGCAATCAAAATGGGCCACCCGGATTTCCTCAACCCAACAATCCAAATAGATTCAATCAAAATCAACCGAGAGGGCAAGATGTTCGAAACCAATTTCAAGCCCCGGTCAATCAATACCCAAACCAAGGTGGTAATTTCAATCAAGGTTTTCAAGCTTCGAATAACCAAACCCCAATTGCTTCCTCAAACGAACTTGCTAACTACATCAAGTCAAATGAGGCAAATATGAGGTCTATGCACAATCAAATCACCACCTTGAAAAATGATTTTCAAACTTCCAATTCCAAACAAGGTTATGAGCTTAAAAATGAGCTTAGGAATACAAATCAAAAGATTGATCAATCTCAAAGTAAAATTGAGAACATGTTTGCTAGTCTCATGAACCAATCTTCTTCATCTTCCGGACGACTTCCGAGCAATACCATTCCTAATCCCAATGCTGAGTTGAAAGCCGTCACCACTCGTAGTGGTAAGACGCATAATGGACCCGCGACTCCTATGCCCCCTCCTCCGAGGGAAGTGAGTCGAGAGACCGAGGTGACAAAGGACAAAGTGCAAATTGCTAGCCCACAAAGTACCGCACAGGTCCAACCTCCGGTCGTCAAATCTCCAATTCCGGAACCCGATGTTCCGAAGATAACTTCTAAGCCCTCGATTCCTTATCCGTCGAGGCTTAATAATCAAAAGCTCCGTGACAAAACTAATAGTCAAATGATGAAGTTCCTTGAAATCTTTCAAAAGTTACACTTCGATATTAGTTTTGCGGATGCTCTTCTCTACATGCCAAAGTTTGCCTCTACATTCAAGAGTCTCCTTAGCAATAAGGAAAAATTGTTGGAATTAGCAAAGACTCCATTGAATGAGAATTGTTCGGCGGTGATTCTTAAGAAGTTACCCGAAAAACTAGGTGACCCCGGCAAATTTCTCATCCCTTGTGATTTCCCGGGGATGGTTGAATGTTGCGCCTTGGCCGATCTTGGTGCAAGCATCAACCTGATGCCGCTTTCCGTGTGGAAAAAGCTTTCACTCCCGGAACTTACTCCCACAAGGATGACTCTTGAATTGGCAGACCGCACTGTTACTATTCCTAAAGGCGTTGCTGAAGACGTTTTTGTCAAAGTAGGAAAGTTTCATTTCCCCGCCGATTTTGTAGTTGTGGATTTTGAATGCGATCCCCGAGTACCTCTCATTCTCGGGAGATCCTTTTTAAGGACCGGCCGTGCTTTGATCGATGTTTATGGCGAAGAAATAACACTTCGGGTTGATAATGAAGCAGTCACGTTTAACATCAATGCGAATTCTAAATCTCTAACCACCAAATGCAACATTGCTATGGTTAATCAAAAATCTGATTGCGTAATTGCTTCCAAAAGAAGTGATTCGATGCCCTCAAGATTTACGGTTGAGAGTCTTTCACAAAAACGTGCTGAGCTCAAAGCAAGGGGAATTACCCCTGGTTCAAACAAATGGTTTGAAAGTTGTACCACAGAAGTTAAGAGTGTCTTTGACTACGATGAACAAGAATCGGAGTTCACATCAGAAGTGGTGAATACTGCTAGCTCTAAGAGCACACCACTTGTCCCACCTCCGGAAACGGTTTATCGTGTTGAAATGGTTAATTATGTGGATGATCCAACCATTGCTCTCTCTTCCTACCCTTCTCTCACACCGGTTGAGGGAAGTGATCCCTTTTGGGATGAGGTCGATGCTTTTCTTGCAAGTGATGATTCAATTCCGACAAGGATTGATGATACTTACTTTGATTCAGAAGGGGACATCCTTTTTCTTGAAAATTTATTGAACGAAGAACCGTCCCCAACCCTCCCTCCTGGAAATTTTGTTGAAAATTACCATCCAAGCTTCAAGGTTAAGCTACAAGTTCAAACAAACGGTGATTTTCCTTTTATGGATGAAGAATGGATTCTCAGTGTGATACACACCTTTTTACCATTCTTCACATATTGCGTGATTTCTCTTTCCCTTTTCTCCTATGGGAATGAGGACACTATCTTTGACCCCGGTATCCTCCCTTATAGTTTCTACTATTAAAATACCGTGGGTATCTCATCGGAGTGGAACTTTCAAAAAACTTTAATGTTTATCCAAGCATTTTGAATGAAAGTCCGATGGAGATTTTCTTTTCCACATGCTCCCCCAAGAACAAATGAATTCGGGGTCGAGTCAAGCTAAGTGACTCGGTGAACAAAAATATTAGCATACCATATGGGTTTTCACCCATATTTCTGTCTTCTTTCTCTTTTCTAACACCTAAGTGTGGGGGAGTTGCCCCTGCTGTTGTATATCATATCCAAAATATATATATATATATATATATATATATATATATATATATATATATATATATATATATATATATATATATATAAAATAATTGTTGTGTTTCCACTCTTGGCTAGTAGCATTCCCTTTTTACGTTCTAAGTAGCGGCATAATAGCCGGTACTTTGAATATTGAGGGCAATATTCAATTCTAAGTGTGGGGGGGGGGGGGGAATTCTCTCGAATTTTATCACATGAGTACCTTCTAGTGCCCTAATACCCCCGTTTTGGCAAAAATTAAAAAAAAAAATCATTTGGTGGAAGTGCTTTGCACTAACACAACAAATGGTTATCAGTCCACCATGTCTAACCCACATAAGGACTGGCTAATCCGAGAGCAAACGGCTCTAGGTAAAGATATCTCAAATCCGTTTATGGCTGACAATTTGCCAAAAATTGTATGGTATTCAACTCACCATATCTTTGATAGCGAAGAGTTGGCTTGCCCACAAGGTTATGGCTTGTGGTTAAGGCAGTAGAAAGCCATAATTGGTAATCAACTCACCAAGATGATAACTGTATTCTATCAAAGAGTTGGCTAGTCCAAAAGCAAACGGCTTTTGGTAAAGACAAATCAAATCCGTTGACAGCTGATGATTTGCTTAAAATCATTTGGTTATCAATGTACCATAGTATCATACTAAAACATTGGCTACTCCAGAAGTAATGGCTATCTGGTAAAGAGACATAAAATCCATTAAATTTTCAAAAAGGATTGCTAGGGACTAGCAATAGTTTAGTGTGGGGGTTTGATGAGTATGTAAATACTCATCATTTTTTGTCCCATCTGAACTGCAAAAACATTTAAAAACACTCAGAAATGCTTCAAAATACAGAAAATATGCTTGAATTGTGTTTTTATCTGTTTCATTGATTCCTCCCAAACTAGTTATCTTTTATTTCTCTATCACACAAGTCAACCACTTGTGAATGGTCAACCGTAATAAATGATAAAAGGAAAACAGTCTCAGAATGAATACTCGTGTGTAGTGTGAAACCAGGCAAGTGATCACCCGGATCGTTTCCCAACGAGGTGTGAATGGAAAACTGTGAAAAGCTAGGATTAGAGTGATTGATGATATGATATTTTTGATTTTTCTTTTCTTAACAATTCTAAATAAAAAATTAAAAACAGATATACAAAAGAAATTAAACGCGAATAAAATAAAACTAAAACGCGCAACGAAAAATCTAAAACGGGACAAAAACTGAAATTTATAAAATTTATGAAATTTTAAAACCTAAAAATGTAAAATGACTTAAAACTTATTTAAAAACTTAAATTATATTTTTTTATACTTTTTATTTAATTATTTATTAATTATTTATTTATTTAATTACTTATTAAACTATTTAAATTTATAAAAAATACTAAATGAACAAAGAAAATTCTAAAACTTTTTCTAAAAATATTATAAGATGAGAAAAAGCTAAGAAAATTTATAAAAATGAAAATTACTTAATTAAAATTTAAAAAGATAAATTCTATTAAATAGAAGCTATCACTATATTTCTATTTTTGGTTTTCTTAAGGTTTAAAAATATAATTATATTTTTCCTAGATTAAAAATGACAAAAGAAAATTATGAAAATTGGATTTTTATTTTTCTAATTATTTTTCTATTTATTATGATTTTATTACTATTAGAAACTAATTAAAATGATTAAAAATATTAAATGACTTAGGAAAATTATGAAAAATTCTGAGTAAATCTAAAATAATATTAGAAAGATAAGAAAAATAAAAGGAAAAGTTTAATAAGCCTGATAAGCAGATTTGGGCTAATAAGCAGTCTAGGAATAAGCCCAAAAATAAGCAAATAAGCACAAAACTCTACCAAAGGCTCAGATCAGGATTAAAATACTAAAATAAGCACAAAACAACTAAAAACTATAAATAAGCACAAGGATTAAACAAGATGAGCAGTTGGCTGTTGTGGATTTTAAGACAGAAACTCAGAAAAGTGGCCAAGTTGAAGGGCAATTTAAGCACTTAAATAAGCTACTGAGATTCCAACTAATGGGGGCAAAACTTAGCCTATACTATTGGCTATCTAAAAATATGAAAAGCCCTATCAATAACATCCCAATTGGTCCTCAATTGAAGCCTAGATCAGCAGTCTGAAACACTTAGTCTGCTGTGTATGCAGACTTTGTGCAGAAAGGCACAAACCTAAAGCAATCCAATTCAGCCCTTGTTTGCTTACACTAAATGGATCAAAAATGACTCAAAGAAGCCAAGTACAAGGGTCAGAATAAGCTTGAGCTTGTATATGGCTTATATTAGCTTTTTAGTTTCTAAAACTTCCACAATAGGCACAAAACTGCAAAATCAGCCTAATGGATTTAAAACAACTAGAAAACAGCTTAATTACTCATCATAAAGCTTAATCTAAACTGAGCAAGAAGCAAATGAACAGTACAAGCTTGTTTGGCCCTAAAACTGCTTTGTCCCAAACACTCCTTTCCAGGGATTGTTTGGTAGTTTGATCTAGCTCAGGCTAATTTAAGATAGATATAATGAATAGCTAAGCTTATATGACTTATTTAAGGACTAATAAGCAATAAAATATAGAAAAACAGCTTATTAATAAGCTATTGCTACTTTTGATTTTTTTACTGTTTTTTAGTAAAATAGGGAAAGACTATTTAGCTACTGATTCTACTTATCAAATATGATTAAAAACTGATAATAAGCATATAACACCAATAATAATCTAAAAATAAGCATTGTAACAGTAAAATGGATAAATATGCAAAAAATTAGAAAAAGCTTACAACTGTCAAAGGCTTTTAGAACAAGAACCAAGGATCAAAAACTACTCCTAGCTTGTTGTCAACAAGCTAGGAACCAGAAAAGCCATCCAGTTTAGCTTATAACCCCAAGAAAAAGCTTATTACCCCTTTAGTTGACTTTTGTTGACTTTCTCTCATTTCTTGAATTAGAACAGAATAAAAACTAAATAAGCTTACCACAAGCTATAATAAGCTTGCATAAACTCATATAAAGGGTATGTGGAGTTTTTGCTTGATTCAAACTACTATGGTATTTAATACGAATTAACAAGATAATTGAAAACTTGGAATTTTATTGCTACTTAATATGATTACAATACAGAAGTAAAATATTGCTTAAACTAAACCTAAATTACAACTAATAACATGAAATAGAACTGAAATAACATTACACTAATTTCTACACTAATTTTGTCCTAAACTACTTGACAAAGCTTCTCTTCTGCTTCATTCTCTATTTGTAGTGATCTTTTGAAGTCCTTGCAGTCTTGTGTGACTTTCCCAACACATCTGAGCCATTGGATTGGTCAATTGAATCCTAACCGTTCAAAACACCTTTTGGCGCCAAAAAAATATCTTGGGACACGTGGAGCTTGCGTACGAGGGTTTAAAGGGTTTAATGGGGTGTTGGAAGGTTGTGGTGAAGTGGTGGGATAGTGGGTGAGAGCTGGAGGTGAGGTGGAAGCCAAGTGGTGGTAAACCATGGCTGGTTTTAAGACTCAGAAAGTGGGAGGGAAGGAGACGGGTCAAACAAACGTTTGACCCTGATATTTAGCAAAAAATGTGGGCCGGGTTATTTATTTATGGGATTAGATTGGGCTTGGGTTAATAATAAGTGGGTTGGGTTTGGGTAATTTAAGTAGCAGCCGGATTTAGTATTTAGGATTGGAATTGGATTTAGGTTTTAAGTTTAGGGACCATTTGTGTAATAACCTGAAAATCCAAGGACTGTTGCTGCTAAAAATAGAAATTATTTCCAAGGGTCATTCTTGACAAGTTTCAATAGTACAAGGGTATAAAACATAATTTTCCATTTTAAAATACCTGGGGACTAATTTTGACAACTTTTGAAATTTGGGGGACCAAAGTTGTAATTTTATGAAACTTTGCACCAAAGGACTTATTATGTAATTTTATGATTCTTAAAGGACCTTTGATGACTTTTCCTGTTTTTAGAATAACCAGGGACTAGTTTTGACAACTTTTGAAAGTTGAGGGACTGAAACTGCCAATTATGCAAACTTTGTTCGTTTTTTATCTGTTTTTAAACATTTTGCATCTGAAACATATAAAACACAATTTTGGGATAATTTCAGTATTATAATGCATTTCTGAGTGTTTTTGGATGTTTTGGCAGCTCAGATTAGGTAAAAATGATGAGTATTTAGACACTCATCAATCCCCCACACTAAACTATTGCTAGTCCCTAGCAATCTTTTATGTAAAACTTAATGGATTTCAACTCTTTACCAAAAGCCATTACTTCTGGAGTAGCCAAATGTTTTAGTTCAAGTAAGAACTTTGGTACAATGATAACCAAATGATTTTGAGCAAACCATCAGCTGTCAACGGTTTTGATTTGTCTTTACCAAAAGCCGTTTGCTTCTGGACTAGCCAACTCTTAGATAAATTATCACTATTATCTTTGGTGAGCTGATTACGAATCATGGTTTTTCTACTGCCTTTACCACAAGCCATAATCTTGCGGGCTAGCCAACTCTTCACTTATAAAGATATGGTGAGTTGAATACCATACAATTTTGGGCAAATTGCAAGCCATAAACGGATTTGATATATCTTTACCTGCAGCCGTTTGCTCAGGATT
Source organism: Artemisia tridentata subsp. tridentata (assembly GCA_021014915.2). Classification (NCBI taxonomy): domain Eukaryota; kingdom Viridiplantae; phylum Streptophyta; class Magnoliopsida; order Asterales; family Asteraceae; genus Artemisia; species Artemisia tridentata. The sequence continues at coordinate 452,018,392 of CP139508.1, forward strand.
AGCCAGTCCTTATGTGGGTTAGACATGGCGGACTGATAACCATTTATTGCGTTCTAAGTGAGAAAAAATTTTAAAATTTTGGCTAAAATGGGGGTACTAGATGGTACATTTGATCAAATTCGCAAGAATTCCCCCCCCCCCACACTTAGAACTGAATATTGCCCTCAATATTCAAAGAACCGGTTGTTAAACCAACACTTAGAACGTGAAAGGGAAATATTAATAGCCTTTTATTTTATATACACACACACTTTTTTTTTTTTTTTTTTTTTGGAATTTACATATATACAACATGTGGGGCATCTCCCCCACACTAGGTGGTAGAACAGAGAAAGAAAACAGAGACACGGGTGAAAACCCATGTTTTGCTACTGTTTTTATTAACCGAGTCGCTAGCTTGACTCGACCCCGAATTCATTGGTTCATGGGGAAGTAAGTGGAAGAAATCATCTCCATCGGACTTTCATTAAAAATGTTTGGATAAACACTGAAGTACTTGAAAGTTCCACTTCGATGAGATATACACAGAGAGAGACCCGGCTTACAAATGATAAATGAAAATGCCGGGGTCAAAGATAGTGTCTTCATTCCCTAAAGAGTGAAGAACAGGAGAAGTCACCTTGTAGGTGAAGAAAAGAAAGAAAGTCATGATAAAAATCATGACTAACTCATCATCAGTAGAAAGAGAATTCATGATTTCAGGATCATGAATCTCATCATTTAAGCTCGGCTGATCAAGACAATTCATGGGTGGGAGGGATGGGATTGTGATATCAATCAAATTCTCAGTATTGAGAACATCTCCCTCCGGAACACAAAGATTTTCTTTGTCAAGATCAAAGTAAAAGTTATCATACTCCAGCGGAGATATGATATGAGTGAGTTCATTGGAGAACTCCTCAAAGGTGAATGAATCAATATCGGGGAGAGAATTATGAGAATGAGAAGTGGTATTGCCACTAATTTTCTCTCCCATCTGATCAAAACAGAAGGCTTCCATTTCCGGAATAGAATCATCGGAAAACAGGTCACTATCCTTTATGGGGATAGGAGATGAAATGGATTTTTCTTTGAAAGCCTCAATTTTAGAAATGAGAAGATTGACAGTCAATAATGTTGCTCGAAGAGCTTCATCTTTGATTTCAGTGTCAATTTCTTCATCATTCTCTTCTTCTAAGCTGACTGGCTCAGAAGGAAATTCTTCAACATAATCGATGTCCTCACAAAATAAAGAATCATCATTACTTGAAGTATAATCATCGTCAGAATTGGAAAACATCTCAACATGATCATGTGAAATGTCAAGAGGAGGCAAATCACACATATTATCAGAGATACCCTCGGACTTACTTGGGATTGGGACAAGGTTTTCAGCACTAGACTTTATGAATTCGTCCGATTCCTTTTCAGGAATAGTGCTAATATGCTCATCCCCTATAATAAGAGAGTCTTTGGGTTCCAAAGCTGGAAAGAACGATGGAATTGTAATAGACTGAGGGAGTTGAGAAATGATGCCACCCAAAGGAACAATACTCTCCTCGTCTTCCTCCTCATCAATATTGCTAGCATAAATGGCTTTCATTTGCTCGTCGGCTAGCAATTCTGCAATAGTCTTGTCTTCCTGCCTTTTCTGGACAGGTGTAATTGCAGCTGATGAATTCTCGCAACCTTCGCACACATAGAATCATCATCATCGTCATCGTAAATGAAAGTTTGACGATAATTGGAACTCATTCTAGCTGTTTGTTCTTCTTCAGCTAGAAGCTCTCCAATGGTTTTCTGATGATCTTCTTGGGTATTTTTAACAGCCAAATCATTAAGTGCATCCATCATATTTTGGAGTTTTTGGGATACATTTTCAAAAGATTTTTCAAAAGGAGATGGCTGAGGTTGAATCATTTGATACTGTGGAGGCTGGTCATGACAAGAATAGTCGTAATTGTTACAAGGGACCTGCTCATAGACAAGCGGGGACCTTGTTTGACAATCGGATTCATAATGTGGACCACCACAGTACTCACAACAATACATTTGCTGTGACTGATTCGGTGAATCATATGGATATTGGTCATACCCGAAGTTTTGATTACATGGATCTTGTTCATAGACAGACGTATTTCCTGCTTGACAATCAAAACTTGGGTGAGGACCTCCACAATATTCACAAGGATCATTTGGCATATTTTGAAATGATGTATCATCGAAGTTTTGATAACACGGCTCTTGCCAAAATGAATCCTGAGAAGGGGTACTGAAATCGTTGTGAAAATCTGGATAATCAAGTGTGAATGGCTGATAAGTGCAAAAACAATGCTTACATTGTGAATCATCCCCCAACGGATTTTCACACATACAACAATTAAGCTGAGTGGGTGAAGATGGCTGAGGTTGTGGAGGGTGTTCGGGAAAACTTTTGATGGAATTAATGATGGAATTAAGCTCTCTTTCACGGGCTACTTCACACCAATGACAAAATCCTTCTGGTGCATACTCTCCACACTTCTCACACTTACACTTGGAACAACGATTATTATCATCCAGCGGACCTTTACAATTACAACAGTGATAGTCTCGCGACGACATGAGAATTAAATATTAAAGAGGTTTTAAGAAGATAGAATCAAACGGATAGAGGGTAAAGGGATAAAGAATCAAAAAGGGTAAGAGGGTAAAGATGAATATTTTTGGGTTTTTGGTTTTTTAATTAAAACAAGATCAAAGCACAACACAAGGAACTTAAACCTTAAATCAACCAGCGTACGGTAGCTCTCTGACTGAAAAACGCACAGAGTGGCGGAGAAGCAAAGGTGGGCAATTAATGCTCCTTAAAAACCCGCTTCTTTCAGTCCGACAATTTAATGTCAGACTATCCTAGAACCTCCGTTAGAGTTTGTTTATCAATCAAAGGTGAGCCGAATTCGCAAGCGACACAAAGGCAAGTTTTAATCTTTGGTTTGGGAACTTATTATGGTCGTACCCCCAGTTAGGTAGTACTCTGTCTTGGTTCTCGATGGTTAATTTTATTGTTTATTATTAAAGAAAACGGAAAATGTTTTTGGGTTTTTAATTTTTATATGATAATAATAATAATAATGTATATAGAAAAGAAAAGAAAATATTTTTGTATTTTATATTGTTTTTGGGAAATAGGAACTTCTTGGAAGAAGGATCTCGAATCACTAATCGCTAAAACTTACACAACTGTCGCAGCACACCTCCCCGGCAGCGGCGCCAAAATTTGATTCCTCCCAAACTAGTTATCTTTTATTTCTCTATCACACAAGTCAACCACTTGTGAATGGTCAACCGTAATAAATGATAAAAGGCAAACAGTCTCAGAATGAATACTCGTGTGTAGTGTGAAACCAGGCAAGTGATCACCCGGATCGTTTCCCAACGAGGTGTGAATGGAAAACTGTGAAAAGCTAGGATTAGAGTGATTGATGATATGATATTTTTGATTTTGCTTTTCTTAACAATTCTAAATAACAAATTAAAAACAGATATACAAAAGAAATTAAACGCGAATAAAATAAAACTAAAACGCGTAACGAAAAATCTAAAATGGGACAAAAACTGAAATTTATAAAATTTATGAAATTTTAAAACCTAAAAATGTAAAATGACTTAAAACTTATTTAAAAACTTAAATTATATTTTTTTATACTTTTTATTTAATTATTTATTAATTATTTATTTATTTAATTACTTATTAAACTATTTAAATTTATAAAAAATACTAAATGAACAAAGAAAATTCTAAAACTTTTTCTAAAAATATTATAAGATGAGAAAAAGCTAAGAAAATTTATAAAAATGAAAATTACTTAATTAAAATTTAAAAAGATAAATTCTATTAAATAGAAGCTATCACTATATTTCTATTTTTGGTTTTCTTAAGGTTTAAAAATATACTTATATTTTTCCTAGATTAAAAATGACAAAAGAAAATTATGAAAATTGGATTTGTATTTTTCTGATTATTTTTCTATTTATTATGATTTTATTACTATTAGAAACTAATTAAAATGATTAAAAATATTAAATGACTTAGGAAAATTATGAAAAATTCTGAGTAAATCTAAAATAATATTAGAAAGATAAGAAAAATAAAAGGAAAAGTTTAATAAGCCTGATAAGCAGATTTGGGCTAATAAGCAGTCTAGGAATAAGCCCAAAAATAAGCAAATAAGCACAAAACTCTACCAAAGGCTCAGATCAGGATTAAAATACTAAAATAAGCACAAAACAACTAAAAACTATAAATAAGCACAAGGATTAAACAAGATGAGCAGTTGGCTGTTGTGGATTTTAAGACAGAAACTCAGAAAAGTGGCCAAGTTGAAGGGCAATTTAAGCACTTAAATAAGCTACTGAGATTCCAACTAATGGGGGCAAAACTTAGCCTATACTATTGGCTATCTAAAAATATGAAAAGCCCTATCAATAACATCCCAATTGGTCCTCAATTGAAGCCTAGATCAGCAGTCTGAAACACTTAGTCTGCTGTGTATGCAGACTTTGTGCAGAAAGGCACAAACCTAAAGCAATCCAATTCAGCCCTTGTTTTCTTACACTAAATGGATCAAAAATGACTCAAAGAAGCCAAGTACAAGGGTCAGAATAAGCTTGAGCTTGTATATGGCTTATATTAGCTTTTTAGTTTCTAAAACTTCCACAATAGGCACAAAACTTCAAAATCAGCCTAATGGATTTAAAACAACTAGAAAACAGCTTAATTACTCATCATAAAGCTTAATCTAAACTGAGCAAGAAGCAAATGAACAGTACAGGCTTGTTTGGCCCTAAAACTGCTTTGTCCCAAACACTCCTTTCCAGGGATTGTTTGGTAGTTTGATCTAGCTCAGGCTAATTTAAGATAGATATAATGAATAGCTAAGCTTATATGACTTATTTAAGGACTAATAAGCAATAAAATATAGAAAAACAGCTTATTAATAAGCTATTGCTACTTTTGATTTTTTTACTGTTTTTTAGTAAAATAGGGAAAGACTATTTAGCTACTGATTCTACTTATCAAATATGATTAAAAACTGATAATAAGCATATAACACCAATAATAATCTAAAAATAAGCATTGTAACAGTAAAATGGATAAATATGCAAAAAATTAGAAAAAGCTTACAACTGTCAAAGGCTTTTAGAACAAGAACCAATGATCAAAAACTACTCCTAGCTTGTTGTCAACAAGCTAGGAACCAGAAAAGCCATCCAGTTTAGCTTATAACCCCAAGAAAAAGCTTATTACCCCTTTAGTTGACTTTTGTTGACTTTCTCTCATTTCTTGAATTAGAACAGAATAAAAACTAAATAAGCTTACCACAAGCTATAATAAGCTTGCATAAACTCATATAAAGGGTATGTGGAGTTTTTGCTTGATTCAAACTACTATGGTATTTAATACGAATTAACAAGATAATTGAAAACTTGGAATTTTATTGCTACTTAATATGATTACAATACAGAAGTAAAATATTGCTTAAACTAAACCTAAATTACAACTAATAACATGAAATAGAACTGAAATAACATTACACTAATTTCTACACTAATTTTGTCCTAAACTACTTGACAAAGCTTCTCTTCTGCTTCATTCTCTATTTGTAGTGATCTTTTGAAGTCCTTGCAGTCTTGTGTGACTTTCCCAACACATCTGAGCCATTGGATTGGTCAATTGAATCCTAACCGTTCAAAACACCTTTTGGCGCCAAAAAAATATCTTGGGACACGTGGAGCTTGCGTACGAGGGTTTAAAGGGTTTAATGGGGTGTTGGAAGGTTGTGGTGAAGTGGTGGGATAGTGGGTGAGAGCTGGAGGTGAGGTGGAAGCCAAGTGGTGGTAAACCATGGCTGGTTTTAAGACTCAGAAAGTGGGAGGGAAGGAGACGGGTCAAACAAACGTTTGACCCTGATATTTAGCAAAAAATGTGGGCCGGGTTATTTATTTATGGGATTAGATTGGGCTTGGGTTAATAATAAGTGGGTTGGGTTTGGGTAATTTAAGTAGCAGCCGGATTTAGTATTTAGGATTGGAATTGGATTTAGGTTTTAAGTTTAGGGACCATTTGTGTAATAACCTGAAAATCCAAGGACTGTTGCTGCTAAAAATAGAAATTATTTCCAAGGGTCATTCTTGACAAGTTTCAATAGTACAAGGGTATAAAATATATTTTTCCATTTTAAAATACCCGGGGACTAATTTTGACAACTTTTGAAATTTGGGGGACCAAAGTTGTAATTTTATGAAACTTTGCACCAAAAGACTTATTATGTAATTTTATGATTCTTAAAGGACCTTTGATGACTTTTCCTGTTTTTAGAATAACCAGGGACTAGTTTTGACAACTTTTGAAAGTTGAGGGACTGAAACTGCCAATTATGCAAACTTTGTTCGTTTTTTATCTGTTTTTAAACATTTTGCATCTGAAACATATAAAACACAATTTTGGGATAATTTCAGTATTATAATGCATTTCTGAGTGTTTTTGGATGTTTTGGCAGCTCAGATTAGGTAAAAATAATGAGTATTTAGACACTCATCATTCATGTGCAAAAGAATTGAAAACAGAACGAAAACGAGCATTTTTGGATCGACTCGGCAATAATTGTGCATTTGATCAAGTGAAGATGAAAGTCAAAGACAGAGTCAAAGTCAACCCCAAAAATACCAAAATGTCACAAATGGTCCCTGGGAATAATTTCTATTTTTGGCAGCAATGGTCCTTGGATTTTCAGGATATTACAACATTGGTCCCTAAGATTTAACCTAAAATCCAAATCTAATCCTAATTCACTAAACCGGACCAAACAAATAAACCCAACCTATCCTAAATCCAACCCAGCTAATAAACCCAGCCCATTCACTTACCCAAGCCCAATCCACCCAAATACCCAACCCGACCCTTAGTTAAACCGAAAGATTTGACTTCGGTCAAATCTTTCTTCTTCAATACCACCACCCCGCCAAAACCGAAACCACCCCTCACCCACAGTATTTTCCTGACACCACCCCCCTCCTCCTCAACACTCTACCTAACAAGCCAAGGGCATTAAATGCTTCTTCCCCATTTCACTCCATCAGAGATAGTGGATTTGTCCACTATCTCAATTTTGGCGCCAAATTCAGTTTCAAAGGCTGAGATCATGTCATGTCCATCCAAGGGTGCAGAATGGATCAGAGAAGAAGATTAGACTTATCCCACTTTAGTTTAGTATATATAGAACCCTTTGTAAGCCTTGAAAAGCAAGTAGTTAATTTATCTTAATCGTATTTTATTTTCAGTCATTGTAATTTTGTAATTTCAAGTTCCAGTTGTTAATTCAAGTTAATTTCAGTCATATTGTTCTAAGTTCAAGCAGTTTTGTATTAAATTTCAGTTATAATAAAAATCCAAGTTTTTGTTAATTCGAATTAAGTATTTTGGTGTTTGTAAAAGCTTGTTACCTGTTTACATAAGCTCATTTAAGCTCTTCATAGCTTATAATGAGCTTGTGATAAGTCTCTCAGTCTCAATTCAAGAAATTCAAGAAATGACGAAGAAAGTCAACAAAGTCATCATAAGCTCACAATAAGCTCTTCTGAAGGATTAAGCTATTCAGGAAGGCTTTAATAGGGTTTCTAGCTTGTGGTTTATAAGCTAGGAAAGTTCTGATCATTTAGTTCATTGTCCTTAAACCAAGTCAGTTGTAAGCAATTTCTCAAAGAGTTGGCTAGTCCAAAAGCAACAAATGGTTATCACTCCACCATGTCTAACCCACATAAGGACTGGCTAATCCGAGAGCAAACGGCTCTAGGTAAAGATATCTCAAATCCGTTTATGGCTGACAATTTGCCAAAAATTGTATGGTATTCAACTCACCATATCTTTGATAGCGAAGAGTTGGCTTGCCCACAAGGTTATGGCTTGTGGTTAAGGCAGTAGAAAGCCGTAATTGGTAATCAACTCACCAAGATGATAACTGTATTCTATCAAAGAGTTGGCTAGTCCAAAAGCAAACGGCTTTTGGTAAAGACAAATCAAATCCGTTGACAGCTGATGATTTGCTTAAAATCATTTGGTTATCAATGTACCATAGTATCATACTAAAACATTGGCTACTCCAGAAGTAATGGCTATCTGGTAAAGAGACATAAAATCCATTAAATTTTCAAAAAGGATTGCTAGGGACTAGCAATAGTTTAGTGTGGGGGATTGATGAGTATGTAAATACTCATCATTTTTTGTCCCATCTGAACTGCAAAAACATTTAAAAACACTCAGAAATGCTTCAAAATACAGAAAATATGCTTGAATTGTGTTTTTATCTGTTTCATGTGCAAAAGGATTGAAAACAGAACGAAAACGAGCATTTTTGGATCGACTCGGCAATAATTGTGCATTTGATCAAGTGAAGATGAAAGTCAAAGACAGAGTCAAAGTCAACCCCAAAAATACCAAAATGTCACAAATGGTCCCTGGGAATAATTTCTATTTTTGGCAGCAATGGTCCTTGGATTTTCAGGATATTACAACATTGGTCCCTAAGATTTAACCTAAAATCCAAATCTAATCCTAATTCACTAAACCGGACCAAACAAATAAACCCAACCTATCCTAAATCCAACCCAGCTAATAAACCCAGCCCATTCACTTACCCAAGCCCAATCCACCCAAATACCCACCCGACCCTTAGTTAAACCGAAAGATTTGACTTCGGTCAAATCTTTCTTCTTCAATACCACCACCCCGCCAAAACCGAAACCACCCCTCACCCACAGTATTTTCCTGACACCACCCCCCTCCTCCTCAACACTCTACCTAACAAGCCAAGGGCATTAAATGCTTCTTCCCCATTTCACTCCATCAGAGATAGTGGATTTGTCCACTATCTCAATTTTGGCGCCAAATTCAGTTTCAAAGGCTGAGATCATGTCAAGTCCATCCAAGGGTGCAGAATGGATCAGAGAAGAAGATTAGACCTATCCCACTTTAGTTTAGTATATATAGAACCCTTTGTAAGCCTTGAAAAGCAAGTAGTTAATTTATCTTAATCGTATTTTATTTTCAGTCATTGTAATTTTGTAATTTCAAGTTCCAGTTGTTAATTCAAGTTAATTTCAGTCATATTGTTCTAAGTTCAAGCAGTCTTGTATTAAATTTCAGTTATAATAGAAATCCAAGTTTTTGTTAATTCGAATTAAGTATTTTGGTGTTTGTAAAAGCTTGTTACATGTTTACATAAGCTCACTTAAGCTCTTCATAGCTTATAATGAGCTTGTGATAAGTCTCTCAGTCTCAATTCAAGAAATTCAAGAAATGATGAAGAAAGTCAACAAAGTCAACATAAGCTCACAATAAGCTCTTCTGAAGGAATAAGCTATGCAGGAAGGCTTTAATAGGGTTTCTAGCTTGTGGTTGATAAGCTAGGTAAATTCTGATCATTTAGTTCATTGTCCTTAAACCAAGTCAGTTGTAAGCAATTTCTCAAAGAGTTGGCTAGTCCAAAAGCAACAAATGGTTATCAGTCCACCATGTCTAACCCACATAAGGACTGGCTAATCCGAGAGCAAACGGCTCTAGGTAAAGATATCTCAAATCCGTTTATGGCTGACAATTTGCCAAAAATTGTATGGTATTCAACTCACCATATCTTTGATAGCGAAGAGTTGGCTTGCCCACAAGGTTATGGCTTGTGGTTAAGGCAGTAGAAAGCCATAATTGGTAATCAACTCACCAAGATGATAACTGTATTCTATTAAAGAGTTGGCTAGTCCAAAAGCAAACGGCTTTTGGTAAAGACAAATCAAATCCGTTGACAGTTGATGATTTGCTTAAAATCATTTGGTTATCAATGTACCATAGTATCATACTAAAACATTGGCTACTCCAGAAGTAATGGCTATCTGGTAAAGAGACATAAAATCCATTAAATTTTCAAAAAGGATTGCTAGGGACTAGCAATAATTTAGTGTGGGGGATTGATGAGTATGTAAATACTCATCATTTTTTGTCCCATCTGAACTGCAAAAACATTTAAAAACACTCAGAAATGCTTCAAAATACAGAAAATATGCTTGAATTGTGTTTTTATCTGTTTCATGTGCAAAATGAATGAAAACAGAATGAAAACGAGCATTTTTGGATCGACTCGGCAATAATTGTGCATTTGATCAAGTGAAGATGAAAGTCAAAGACAGAGTCAAAGTCAACCCCAAAAATACCAAAATGTCACAAATGTTCCCTGGGAATAATTTCTATTTTTGGCAGGAATGGTCCTTGGATTTTCAGGATATTACAACATTGGTCCCTAAGATTTAACCTAAAATCCAAATCTAATCCTAATTCACTAAACCGGACCAAACAAATAAACCCAACCTATCCTAAATCCAACCCAGCTAATAAACCCAGCCCATTCACTTACCCAAGCCCAATCCACCCAAATACCCAACCCGACCCTTAGTTAAACCGAAAGATTTGACTTCGGTCAAATCTTTCTTCTTCAATACCACCACCCCGCCAAAACCGAAACCACCCCTCACCCACAGTATTTTCTGACACCACCCCCTCCTCCTCAACACTCTACCTAACAAGCCAAGGGCATTAAATGCTTCTTCCCCATTTCACTCCATCAGAGATAGTGGATTTGTCCACTATCTCAATTTTGGCGCCAAATTCAGTTTCAAAGGCTGAGATCATGTCAAGTCCATCCAAGGGTGTAGAATGGATCAGAGAAGAAGATTAGACCTATCCCACTTTAGTTTAGTATATATAGAACCCTTTGTAAGCCTTGAAAAGCAAGTAGTTACTTTATCTTAATCGTATTTTATTTTCAGTCATTGTAATTTTGTAATTTCAAGTTCCAGTTGTTAATTCAAGTTAATTTCAGTCATATTGTTCTAAGTTCAAGCAGTCTTGTATTAAATTTCAGTTATAATAGAAATCCAAGTATTTGTTAATTCGAATTAAGTATTTTGGTGTTTGTAAAAGCTTGTTACCTGTTTACATAAGCTCATTTAAGCTCTTCATAGCTTTAATGAGCTTGTGATAAGTCTCTCAGTCTCAATTCAAGAAATTCAAGAAACGATGAAGAAAGTCAAAAAGTCAACATAAGCTCACAATAAGCTCTTCTGAAGGAATAAGCTATTCAGGAAGGCTTTAATAGGGTTTCTAGCTTGTGGTTTATAAGCTAGGAAAGTTCTGATCATTTAGTTCATTGTCCTTAAACCAAGTCAGTTGTAAGCAATTTCTCAAAGAGTTGGCTAGTCCAAAAGCAACAAATGGTTATCACTCCACCATGTCTAACCCACATAAGGACTGGCTAATCCGAGAGCAAACGGCTCTAGGTAAAGATATCTCAAATCCGTTTATGGCTGACAATTTGCCAAAAATTGTATGGTATTCAACTCACCATATCTTTGATAGCGAAGTGTTGGCTAGCCCACAAGGTTATGGCTTGTGGTTAAGGCAGTAGAAAGCCATAATTGGTAATCAACTCACCAAGATGATAACTGTATTCTATCAAAGAGTTGGCTAGTCCAAAAGCAAACGGCTTTTGGTAAAGACAAATCAAATCCGTTGACAGCTGATGATTTGCTTAAAATCATTTGGTTATCAATGTACCATAGTATCATACTAAAACATTGGCTACTCCAGAAGTAATGGCTATCTGGTAAAGAGACATAAAATCCATTAAATTTTCAAAAAGGATTGCTAGGGACTAGCAATAGTTTAGTGTGGGGGATTGATGAGTATGTAAATACTCATCATTTTTTGTCCCATCTGAACTGCAAAAACATTTAAAAACACTCAGAAATGCTTCAAAATACAGAAAATATGCTTGAATTGTGTTTTTATCTGTTTCATGTGCAAAATGATTGAAAACAGAACGAAAACGAGCATTTTTGGATCGACTCGGCAATAATTGTGCATTTGATCAAGTGAAGATGAAAGTCAAAGACAGAGTCAAAGTCAACCCCAAAAATACCAAAATGTCACAAATGGTCCCTGGGAATAATTTCTATTTTTGGCAGCAATGGTCCTTGGATTTTCAGGATATTACAACATTGGTCCCTAAGATTTAACCTAAAATCCAAATCTAATCCTAATTCACTAAACCGGACCAAACAAATAAACCCAACCTATCCTAAATCCAACCCAGCTAATAAACCCAGCCCATTCACTTACCCAAGCCCAATCCACCCAAATACCCAACCCGACCCTTAGTTAAACCGAAAGATTTGACTTCGGTCAAATCTTTCTTCTTCAATACCACCACCCCGCCAAAACCGAAACCACCCCTCACCCACAGTATTTTCCTGACACCACCCCCCTCCTCCTCAACACTCTACCTAACAAGCCAAGGGCATTAATGCTTCTTCCCATTTCACTCCATCAGAGATAGTGGATTTGTCCACTATCTCAATTTTGGCGCCAAATTCAGTTTCAAAGGCTGAGATCATGTCAAGTCCATCCAAGGGTGTAGAATGGATCAGAGAAGAAGATTAGACCTATCCCACTTTAGTTTAGTATATATAGAACCCTTTGTAAGCCTTGAAAAGCAAGTAGTTAATTTATCTTAATCGTATTTTATTTTCAGTCATTGTAATTTTGTAATTTCAAGTTCCAGTTGTTAATTCAAGTTAATTTCAGTCATATTGTTCTAAGTTCAAGCAGTCTTGTATTAAATTTCAGTTATAATAGAAATCCAAGTTTTTGTTAATTCGAATTAAGTATTTTGGTGTTTGTAAAAGCTTGTTACCTGTTTACATAAGCTCATTTAAGCTCTTCATAGCTTATAATGAGCTTGTGATAAGTCTCTCAGTCTCAATTCAAGAAATTCTAGAAACGATGAAGAAAGTCAACAAAGTCAACATAAGCTCACAATAAGCTCTTCTGAAGGAATAAGCTATTCAGGAAGGCTTTAATAGGGTTTCTAGCTTGTGGTTTATAAGCTAGGAAAGTTCTGATCATTTAGTTCATTGTCCTTAAACCAAGTCAGTTGTAAGCAATTTCTCAAAGAGTTGGCTAGTCCAAAAGCAACAAATGGTTATCACTCCACCATGTCTAACCCACATAAGGACTGGCTAATCCGAGAGCAAACGGCTCTAGGTAAAGATATCTCAAATCCGTTTATGGCTGACAATTTGCCAAAAATTGTATGGTATTCAACTCACCATATCTTTGATAGCGAAGTGTTGGCTAGCCCACAAGGTTATGGCTTGTGGTTAAGGCAGTAGAAAGCCATAATTGGTAATCAACTCACCAAGATGATAACTGTATTCTATCAAAGAGTTGGCTAGTCCAAAAGCAAACGGCTTTTGGTAAAGACAAATCAAATCCGTTGACAGCTGATGATTTGCTTAAAATCATTTGGTTATCAATGTACCATAGTATCATACTAAAACATTGGCTACTCCAGAAGTAATGGCTATCTGGTAAAGAGACATAAAATCCATTAAATTTTCAAAAAGGATTGCTAGGGACTAGCAATAGTTTAGTGTGGGGGATTGATGAGTATGTAAATACTCATCATTTTTTGTCCCATCTGAACTGCAAAAACATTTAAAAACACTCAGAAATGCTTCAAAATACAGAAAATATGCTTGAATTGTGTTTTTATCTGTTTCATGTGCAAAATGAATGAAAACAGAACGAAAACGAGCATTTTTGGATCGACTCGGCAATAATTGTGCATTTGATCAAGTGAAGATGAAAGTCAAAGACAGAGTCAAAGTCAACCCCAAAAATACCAAAATGTCACAAATGGTCCCTGGGAATAATTTCTATTTTTGGCAGCAATGGTCCTTGGATTTTCAGGATATTACAACATTGGTCCCTAAGATTTAACCTAAAATCCAAATCTAATCCTAATTCACTAAACCGGACCAAACAAATAAACCCAACCTATCCTAAATCCAACCCAGCTAATAAACCCAGCCCATTCACTTACCCAAGCCCAATCCACCCAAATACCCAACCCGACCCTTAGTTAAACCGAAAGATTTGACTTCGGTCAAATCTTTCTTCTTCAATACCACCACCCCGCCAAAACCGAAACCACCCCTCACCCACAGTATTTTCCTGACACCACCCCTCCTCCTCAACGCTCTACTAACAAGCCAAGGGCATTAAATGCTTCTTCCCTATTTCACTCCATCAGAGATAGTGGATTTGTCCACTATCTCAATTTTGGCGCCAAATTCAGTTTCAAAGGCTGAGATCATGTCAAGTCCATCCAAGGGTGCAGAAATGGATCAGAGAAGAAGATTAGACCTATCCCACTTTAGTTTAGTATATATAGAACCCTTTGTAAGCCTTGAAAAGCAAGTAGTTAATTTATCTTAATCGTATTTTATTTTCAGTCATTGTAATTTTGTAATTTCAAGTTCCAGTTGTTAATTCAAGTTAATTTCAGTCATATTGTTCTAAGTTCAAGCAGTCTTGTATTAAATTTCAGTTATAATAGAAATCCAAGTTTTTGTTAATTCGAATTAAGTATTTTGGTGTTTGTAAAAGCTTGTACCTGTTTACATAAGCTCATTTAAGCTCTTCATAGCTTATAATTGAGCTTGTGATAAGTCTCTCAGTCTCAATTCAAGAAATTCAAGAAATGATGAAGAAAGTCAACAAAGTCAACATAAGCTCACAATAAGCTCTTCTGAAGGAATAAGCTATTCAGGAAGGCTTTAATAGGGTTTCTAGCTTGTGGTTTATAAGCTAGGAAAGTTCTGATCATTTAGTTCATTGTCCTTAAACCAAGTCAGTTGTAAGCAATTTCTCAAAGAGTTGGCTAGTCCAAAAGCAACAAATGGTTATCACTCCACCATGTCTAACCCACATAAGGACTGGCTAATCCGAGAGCAAACGGCTCTAGGTAAAGATATCTCAAATCCGTTTATGGCTGACAATTTGCCAAAAATTGTATGGTATTCAACTCACCATATCTTTGATAGCGAAGTGTTGGCTAGCCCACAAGGTTATGGCTTGTGGTTAAGGCAGTAGAAAGCCATAATTGGTAATCAACTCACCAAGATGATAACTGTATTCTATCAAAGAGTTGGCTAGTCCAAAAGCAAACAGCTTTTGGTAAAGACAAATCAAATCCGTTGACAGCTGATGATTTGCTTAAAATCATTTGGTTATCAATGTACCATAGTATCATACTAAAACATTGGCTACTCCAGAAGTAATGGCTATCTGGTAAAGAGACATAAAATCCATTAAATTTTCAAAAAGGATTGCTAGGGACTAGCAATAGTTTAGTGTGGGGGATTGATGAGTATGTAAATACTCATCATTTTTTGTCCCATCTGAACTGCAAAAACATTTAAAAACACTCAGAAATGCTTCAAAATACAGAAAATATGCTTGAATTGTGTTTTTATCTGTTTCATGTGCAAAATGATTGAAAACAGAACGAAAACGAGCATTTTTGGATCGACTCGGCAATAATTGTGCATTTGATCAAGTGAAGATGAAAGTCAAAGACAGAGTCAAAGTCAACCCCAAAAATACCAAAATGTCACAAATGGTCCCTGGGAATAATTTCTATTTTTGGCAGCAATGGTCCTTGGATTTTCAGGATATTACAACATTGGTCCCTAAGATTTAACCTAAAATCCAAATCTAATCCTAATTCACTAAACCGGACCAAACAAATAAACCCAACTATCCTAAATCCAACCCAGCTAATAAACCCAGCCCATTCACTTACCCAAGCCCAATCCACCCAAATACCCAACCCGACCCTTAGTTAAACCGAAAGATTTGACTTCGGTCAAATCTTTCTTCTTCAATACCACCACCCCGCCAAAACCGAAACCACCCCTCACCCACAGTATTTTCCTGACACCACCCCCTCCTCCTCAACGCTCTACCTAACAAGCCAAGGGCATTAAATGCTTCTTCCCATTTCACTCCATCAGAGATAGTGGATTTGTCCACTATCTCAATTTTGGCGCCAAATTCAGTTTCAAAGGCTGAGATCATGTCAAGTCCATCCAAGGGTGCAGAATGGATCAGAGAAGAAGATTAGACCTATCCCACTTTAGTTTAGTATATATAGAACCCTTTGTAAGCCTTGAAAAGCAAGTAGTTAATTTATCTTAATCGTATTTTATTTTCAGTCATTGTAATTTTGTAATTTCCAGTTCCAGTTGTTAATTCAAGTTAATTTCAGTCATATTGTTCTAAGTTCAAGCAGTCTTGTATTAAATTTCAGTTATAATAGAAATCCAAGTTTTTGTTAATTCGAATTAAGTATTTTGGTGTTTGTAAAAGCTTGTTACCTGTTTACATAAGCTCATTTAAGCTCTTCATAGCTTATAATGAGCTTGTGATAAGTCTCTCAGTCTCAATTCAAGAAATTCAAGAAATGATGAAGAAAGTCAACAAAGTCAACATAAGCTCACAATAAGCTCTTCTGAAGGAATAAGCTATTCAGGAAGGCTTTAATAGGGTTTCTAGCTTGTGGTTGATAAGCTAGGAAAGTTCTGATCATTTAGTTCATTGTCCTTAAACCAAGTCAGTTGTAAGCAATTTCTCAAAGAGTTGGCTAGTCCAAAAGCAACAAATGGTTATCACTCCACCATGTCTAACCCACATAAGGACTGGCTAATCCGAGAGCAAACGGCTCTAGGTAAAGATATCTCAAATCCGTTTATGGCTGACAATTTGCCAAAAATTGTATGGTATTCAACTCACCATATCTTTGATAGCGAAGTGTTGGCTAGCCCACAAGGTTATGGCTTGTGGTTAAGGCAGTAGAAAGCCATAATTGGTAATCAACTCACCAAGATGATAACTGTATTCTATCAAAGAGTTGGCTAGTCCAAAAGCAAACGGCTTTTGGTAAAGACAAATCAAATCCGTTGACAGCTGATGATTTGCTTAAAATCATTTGGTTATCAATGTACCATAGTATCATACTAAAACATTGGCTACTCCAGAAGTAATGGCTATCTGGTAAAGAGACATAAAATCCATTAAATTTTCAAAAAGGATTGCTAGGGACTAGCAATAGTTTAGTGTGGGGGATTGATGAGTATGTAAATACTCATCATTTTTTGTCCCATCTGAACTGCAAAAACATTTAAAAACACTCAGAAATGCTTCAAAATACAGAAAATATGCTTGAATTGTGTTTTTATCTGTTTCATGTGCAAAATGATTGAAAACAGAACGAAAACGAGCATTTTTGGATCGACTCGGCAATAATTGTGCATTTGATCAAGTGAAGATGAAAGTCAAAGACAGAGTCAAAGTCAACCCCAAAAATACCAAAATGTCACAAATGGTCCCTGGGAATAATTTCTATTTTTGGCTGCAATGGTCCTTGGATTTTCAGGATATATTACAACATTGGTCCCTAAGATTTAACCTAAAATCCAAATCTAATCCTAATTCACTAAACCGGACCAAACAAATAAACCCAACCTATCCTAAATCCAACCCAGCTAATAAACCCAGCCCATTCACTTACCCAAGCCCAATCCACCCAAATACCCAACCGACCCTTAGTTAAACCGAAAGATTTGACTTCGGTCAAATCTTTCTTCTTCAATACCACCACCCCGCCAAAACCGAAACCACCCCTCACCCACAGTATTTTCCTGACACCACCTCCCTCCTCCTCAACACTCTACCTAACAAGCCAAGGGCATTAAATGCTTCTTCCCCATTTCACTCCATCAGAGATAGTGGATTTGTCCACTATCTCAATTTTGGCGCCAAATTCAGTTTCAAAGGCTGAGATCATGTCAAGTCCATCCAAGGGTGCAGAATGGATCAGAGAAGAAGATTAGACCTATCCCACTTTAGTTTAGTATATATAGAACCCTTTGTAAGCCTTGAAAAGCAAGTAGTTAATTTATCTTAATCGTATTTTATTTTCAGTCATTGTAATTTTGTAATTTCAAGTTTATGTTGTTAATTCAAGTTAATTTCAGTCATATTGTTCTAAGTTCAAGCAGTCTTGTATTAAATTTCAGTTATAATAGAAATCCAAGGTTTTGTTAATTCGAATTAAGTATTTTGGCCCACTACAAAAAACCAGGCTTTCAGAGACTGCAAAATCAGTCTCCGATACACCATGATCAGTTACGGATGGTCTATCAAGGACTGATTTTGCTAGTCACTATTCAGTGATAGAAGCTTAGTTACGGAAAGTGACGTTATCAACTGAAATTCAGTCCTTGTTGTATCGAACCAACGAGGACCAGAGATCAGTCACCAAAATAAAAAAGTCAGTCCTCATTTCTATGGGTTGGTATCATGTTATTTCAGTCCCCAATGCATATTATCGGCGACTGAAAAGTCAGTCGCCAATACCATGTTTGATCAGTTACTAACACATGGATTTAGGGACTGAAAATTAGTCCATAAACATTGTTTATAGTCCCTAATACGTTTCGTTGTTTTGTAGATTACCGTACCAAATCAGTCTCTAATAATAGGATTTAAAAACTAATTAGTCTCCGATGAAAGGCTTTAAAGACTGATTGTTAGTCACAAAAATAAGATGAATTAGTCCTTAATTTGTTTTTCTAGTGACTGAAAATTAGTTTCAAAATAGATGTTAATCGATACAAAATAACATTCAAATCAGTCTCCAATATGATGACGCCGTTCCATTATATTTCTATTATAAACTAAAAGTTAGTTGCAAATACAATTTAATTCAGTCCCCATTCACAATGCTTACATGACCCCTTACAATAGTATATAAAACTCCAAACCATAAACAATAATAATAACAATATTTCTTTAAAGCATAATAATCACCAATCCAAATAACAAGAGTTTACAATTCAATATGTTTAAAAATAAATCCAAATTCAATAGAAATAAATTTGAACGTCCTATATATCACTATCGGTGAATGGATCATCGTTACGATCACCGTTACCATCACCTTCAGTAGTATTTGGTGAGTCTATTGTGCTCTCGAAGTCTGGAAATTTTTGGCTCAAGAATTTTGCCAATTTCTCATAATTACGTTTATACGGTTCAAGTTCACTAACCTTTTCTCTGAATTCATTAATCTCAGTCGAGTTTTGTTTAGGTGTTGAGTTAGCTTGTTGAGATGATTCAGCTACTTCTTTCATCCAATAATCTTTTTTCCTCATCACTAGCCCAACACCCACCTCCCATGCTGACTGTATTGTCTTCTTTCGGCCACAAACACTTTTTATGGCTTGTCTCTCAACCTCGTGCTCCATAACAGTAGTAATCTGAGTCGTTCCTTCATCTTTTAATTTATCAAGAGCCATCTGTTTATGCTTACAAATATTTTCCTAACATGATCGAAGGTATGAAAACAAAATTAAAAACTAGTTGCACCCAACTTCAGTTAGGAGATACGCAAGGATTGCAACAAAGTAGAGCAAATATTATGTGATCTTTAAACTAAAAGAAAAAAATAATAATAATAAAGATTTAACCTTAACATTGCAAAATGAAAAGGTCATACATAGGTAACAGTTCAAAATAAGTTTGATATAAAATGAGTTGCTTTTAGTGAGTGTTGGGTTGATCAGCAAACTTGTTATGTTCATCTTATAAATAGTCAAATATGACCCCAAAAAAAAAAGTTGCTG